>OY015313.1:15435899-16035899 GCA_955612985.1 Cheilosia scutellata | reverse complement strand
ATCGAGTCCAAGGATTTGATAGCTGCTTGTCTGAAAATATGCAGATATCTTTAACGGATATCACTATTTTTTTGGGTCAAGATAAGACTTCTTTTATTGTCATATTTTCCGCATGGAACACGCTACAATAGTTTGGCAGCTTGAGATTAAGACTTTCGAAGAAAACAGCCCCATCAACTCCGTCTTTGGTTTTCGAGCCATCAGTACTCAGTTTTGTGAATTGATTCATCTTCTGAAAATGTATCGTCCATTCCAGATTGCTCTGGGGCGGATGGTGATGACTGATGAGAAAGTTATTGTCAACATTCAGGGATAGTCAGTGTTTTCGGTTGAGATTCTGAAGTTCTTCAGAATGGAAGCGTGGCCCAAGTCTTTCCTTGACCGCTGTGAAGGCTATTTATCTTTAGGTAGGACTTTGGCAGAAGCTGCTTTGACTAAGAGCATCTGTGTGAAAGATCTTAAGCCACTGCTCAGCCCTTCCAGAGCGCAACTTCTCTCACACGGGACCAAGGTTTCTCAATAGCTTGAACGATATTCAGCAAAGATTGCAATAACGGCTTTAAGAAGATTTATTAACAGAATGTGCTTCCTTTGCATATCGTACCTATACTATGGAAGGGCAATCAAAATGGATGAAATTGCATATGGTTCAAACTCTAACCTGACCTAAAAGTGCTTTTGGTTATATGCCCTGCTCGGAAAATTGATCTTAACGTATAGTCTAAATTTATGGACATTATCACTTCTCTTTGTATCGCATAATATGTTCTGTCATTGTTAGTGATCGCAAACTTTTTAAAAGACTGTTGTTTTGTTGCCTCATCGTCATCATACACCCCTCTTCCCTTTTCAGCTATAAGCTCCTTATACTAAACTAATTTTAAATTAGGTCTACCTACGTATATAAAAAATCATAATTTTTATAATTTACTAAGCCAATGTCTTTAGGCTCTACAATTATTCGCCAAATGTTCTGTCGGTCGTCAGAAAAAAATTAAAAAATGACCTACCTCCAGGTATTTACCATCATTCCAATTATTTTCTCATTATTATGGAAAATATTCCGCACATCGTTAACACGCGAACCCCACTTAATCTAGACATAAACACGATTGAAATGACATCAAACCAAGCCTCAAATTAAGCCTCTCTATAAATATGTATCTGTATATGGGGAAGTGCCAAACGAGCATAAATTATATTTTAGCAAGTCATTCCCGACTTTGTGGGTAGGAGTATCTGCTGCGGCTAAAACAGAGTGTTGGATGTTTTTCCCTATAACCGGTTTAATGAAAGCGATTAGAGCTATACACTGAATCGACATCTATATAATAGAGCTGCAAATTCTTTTAAGATACATGACCTCTTTGTGAACTCTCCCTTGACCGCAATAATGTTTAACCATCACCTTGTCCATTGTTTCATTACAGATCTGAAGAAGCGTGTAAAAATGGACGAAAAGAAGCTGACAGAGAACAACAACGTCAAAGTGTACAATGAAACAACAAAACCGGCGAAGAAAAAACGACGCGATAAAAGCGATTTGGGTGAAAATTTCGTCGCTCCTGATGGTGGATGGGGATGGGCTGTATGCCTAGCTGCTGGTATATCTAATGTAAGTATGAACACGACGAGGATAGGCTCTGTGGTATGGAGGGAGGGTTTTATTTATGCGTACATAGGTGTGTCAAAGGCATACCCAAATTGCGGTTGGAGTTGACACAAATTGAGTCGTTGTGGAATAAATTATTGAGATGGGCTGGAGGCAGATCATCATCGAAAGAGATTTCGAGATTGGAATCTGAGAAAAATGTTTGAGGAAATTTTAATATCTAAGTGGGCTATTATCCATTTCAATTGCAAGTGCACACGCACACTTAAAACCATACCCAAAATGCATCCTTTCCCATTAATAATTTCCGGAATTTTTCTCCATGGAATGGAAATCCACTTGACAGCTCCACTTCAGCTGCTCTAATTAATTCAAATCCTCTCTCTCTCTTGAGATTGAGCCATTTCAACGGATTTCATGTATAGCAGAGCAGCGCAGTGTGTCATTGAAAAGCAACGCGTCCTCCATCTGTTGTTTTAGGATTACACCAACATAAATGTTTATAGCACTAGCACCTCGCAACTTGTTCGTTTTCCCGTGGGTGGCATTCCTTTAGTTTAATGAGTTTTAATTCCATGAGTATGCGAGGAGCTTATATTTCCAAAAATAAAAATATCTACTCCACGAGAAGGAAGAAAATTCAACATAGACATTAGGCACGTGCGATGGGAGTTTATCAAGTTATGATAGCCGTATACGGTGGGTACTAAAATGGGGGCCATCTTTAGTATTCCGCGTTTCATTTTCGAAGGGGTTGTCGTAAAATTGGAAGAACTATCCATGTAAATAGGTACTATTGGGTGGTATTTAGTTTTATGGTTAGAGTACAATTATTACACTGAGTGCATAGCATATGCCGCTCATAAAGATGCGTTTTACAACGTGGCACGAGCGGGGAATAACCAATCAAATTGTGATAAAGCAATAAGCATTATTTTGGATGATGTCAAAAAAGCGATAGGATAAAACTGCGACGCGAAGAATTTACAATTGAAATGAAAGTTACAACACACAAAAAAGGCGTAAGGCTAAGGGACTGTTCAGAAGGCTTCGATCACAAATAGATTAGACTGTCGACTCCTACCACATAGCGGACTTTGCTTACAAGCTGCCTGCGGGCCCAGGATTTTTCATGGATTGGTACTGTACAAAATCAAAGGACCGCCATTAACGCACGCATACTTATAAATAATCCTAGGCCCATGGTATGTCATAGAATAATCATTGCCGCCATCCATTTTGACATTTCACACGCATTCACAGACAAGGGAATTAATCCCTGGGAGAATCGGGTAGGTGGACGGAACGCGCATTGTGGCGTGGCAGTGGCGTGGTGACCAATCGCCAAAGTCTATGTAAACAAAATATTGTAGACGCACGTATCAAAGCGGAGTGGGGGGCGACGTGCAATTTTCCAGGTGGCGTGATGCTAGTCGCGTGGTGAAGACGTGGATTTTGGCACTGCAATTGCGTGTTTTTTCTTACCCGGAAATTAAAAGCGTGTGCGACGACCAAGAATTGAACATAGGACGACATTTTAAGAACTGATGATTCGGTAGGTGAGTTATTGGGCGCGTTAAATCACTTTTATACCACTTCGTCGCCATACCATCGCCATACCAAATGTTGACCACTCCTAGAGCACCTGGAACTTGGTCACCACACCACTGCCACACCACTTGGTCAAAATTTCAATGCGCATCCTACATTCGTTAAGCATGCGTTTGAACAATTTAACATTTTTTTTATTTACAAATACCTAACCTTAGCCTTGTAAGAGTCCAATAGGTATGTCCCGATTTTCCAACTAAGTTTGGTCTGTAAACTCCTGAAAAATCACTCACTATAGGCTGTTGGCATCAGCTTAACAACCGTGTTCTAACTAGAAGGCTGTCTATCTTTAAAATGTCAACGGTGTACGCTTGCTGAGTCGAAGTATTTTTTTTTTCTTTTAAATACAGTCAGTGGCAAAATTATTTGCACAAAAGTAAAGTTAATCTACTCATAAATTTGAACTTACTTCATGAAAATGTTGGCATCAATGGAAAGGTCATTTAAATTCCGTTTGAATAATACAAAACTTTCCTTAAACCATTAAGTACCCATTAAAAATTTAGAACTTTTGTAAAAGTCTACTTTTTTGACTTTTTTCCTCGGTCTCAAAAAAAAAAATTTTTTTGATGCAAAAAGTTTCTTCAAACAATTCTTATAGTGACTGCAAACATTTTTTTTCAAAAATCTCTTCGCATATTTTTTATGATTTTTTGAAAATTGCTAAAAAGGACTATTTTAGCCACTTTTTCCTCCTTTTCATACAAAATTTTTCTGAGATCATCCCATTCAAAAAATCATAAAAAATATTAGCGAAGAGATTTTTGAAAAAATTTTTTGCAGTCACTATTAGAATTGTTTGAAGAAACTTTTTGCATCAAAACATTTTTTTTTTTTGACCGAGAAGTAAAAAAAGTAGACTTTTACAAAAGTTCTAAATTTTCAATGGGTACTTAATGGGTTGAACTTATCGTCACCGTAAGCTGTCAAGTAGGTTAAGTGAATGTTTTGGGGCCGAGCTCCATATATGGGAACAATATTGAGTCATGACATGATTTTTAGAGTAAACGTCAAGGATTTTGGAGCGATGTTCGGTAACGAAATGATCCCCAGTAAACTATGTATTTAGAAAAAACAACCTGAATGCTTTAAAAAATTGTCAAGTCTACCCCCACGCTATTCTGCTACGCCGCAAATTTTCCCCACGAAATTTACTATGCTGGACGACTGTGTAACTTTATACGCTCTATGACAGACTAGCCGGGTTACATTTTAAAAAAATATCTGTAAAGTTTTGGAAAACGTGTCAAATGCTATTTAATACATTTATCAATCTGTAGCTAATTTATTTCTAATATTAAAAAACAGTGATAATCTTCCCGTGCAAATTTGTAAATTGTTCCCTATATGAAGTTTCCAAAATGCTCCTTCTAGATGATCGCATTTCGTCTTTCCGCTTGAGTTTTTGGGAATCGGAACCGATTCTTCCACTCAGACTTCACAGAAAACACATCATATTGTCTGAAATCCTCAGTTAAACTCGCAGGCGAATGAAATCTTCTTCCGGAGAACTCGAAGTGAACGCAATGCGAATCGCCTGGTTTGCTTGATACCTATATCGTGTAAAACACTGCGAGTTATTTTGACTCCATCCAGTCCAATATCGGCAAATTGAAGAGTGGTTTCTCTGACTTTTGCAATTGGAATGTAAATCTTAGTGTGATATTGATACTCCGCGAATTTTCAACTTTTGTTTTGCAAAGACTGAAAAATTGCAGATTTCTAAAATAGAGTAGTTGCAAAATAACTTGATGGAATAGGTTCCTCTGGTAGTTTCACAACATGAAAATGTAAGCCATAAAAAGTATGTGACTGTAAGCAATCACATATCCGATGCCGATCTTTGGAACGCGGTCAAAAAACCCCTAGCTAGAAGCAAAACCATTTGGACGTCCGAGCTTCAGCTGCGAGCTGCGGCCTATTCCATTGAGAAGCTACAATACTTTTTGAACTTGAACCGCGCTCACCGTGAATTGAGGTAGGTACACTTTGCAGCATCTACCTATTTCAGTTTTTGGAGAAAGAAAGAAACGAAAAATAGATAAAAAAAAATGTGTCATTGCATCAGTGTGCAACGATGAGCGTTAAGGTGAGTCACAGTGATGCGAATATTGTATGTTTGCATTTATTTTTTTCAGAAAGAGTCGTTCCGCTTCCACGCGTATTGACGAGTTTATTTTTCCACTTCAATTCGGGTTCTTTCAGTTCAGGTAGTCACTGTTTCTCACAAATAAGTCACAGTCGCCCTGTGAAAAAATTCAGGTGAGAAACGCTATTTGCCCTTTTTCGATTTATTTTGTACCTACTTGATCTTTTGGGATGTACTAGTACCTACTCTATAATTTAATTAAACAGAGTATTTCAACATTTCTACCCAACTGACTTAAGGCTAAAATGCGAGGAGTAACAGGTACCCGTACCACAGTTAAAGAAGGTCACAGAAAAATTTGGTGATTCACGGACCGTGGATACGACGAACGATTGAATATTATGCCCGAAATAAGACTCTGTGCCAACATCCGGTACAGCACCCTTCCCGACTTTTTTTTTTAGTTTAGTGCCCTGGTTGACAGGAGTTATAATTTCATTCAGTACGCCTTAAGACGAAAATTTATTGTCATCAGGTATATAGCCATTTATTGTTCAGACAGTTGTCAATCTTTTGCTTGGCTTGGTAACTGAGAAAAAATGGCACCTTCCAGAGTCACCGCGAATTTAGAACGGTTTTTAAATCGAACATCTGTTAAGTTAATTTTTTTTTTCTAAATAATCGTATGTTTCAAAAGTGGTTTTCAAAAAAGTGGTTATTTTTGGAGCGGTGCAAAATTTTCGAAATTTCGATATAATGGGTTCAGGCTCGCGAAGGTAAAACGGGTCTTGATAGGCCAAACAAATTTTTCATATACATATGTCCCCTCAACGGCACCTTGATGATGATAAGCACAAACCAGATTAATAAGGACATCCACTAACATTCAAACTCTAATTCCTGCAGCTGTCGCTTTTTCCATGCCTTCAACAATATGGACTCATCTATCGCGAACGTCTCTATAGTCTGGGATTGAAAGGATCCGAGATCAGTACAATTGTCAATATTGTCTTGGGTGTTTCCTGCTTGACAGGCCTTCTCAACGGAGCGATGTTTCGACGTTTCACTTTTCGACAAGTCGCTATAACGGGCGGCATATTCATAACGACGGGCATCATAGCATCAGCCTTTTGCACAACATTTGTCCAATTCGTCCTATTCTTTTCGGTTGTATTAGGTAAGAGACTGATCTTAAAACTATTTGCAAAAGTCTGACATTTCAGTGTTCTCCCCCAAGGCCTTGGCATGGGTATTAACATGTCATCCACATCACTGGCTGTCAACACATATTTCCGGAACAAACGTCGCAAGGCGACTGGGTTCTCGTGGACAATTACCGGCCTGGGCCCAATCATATTCCCTCATTTAGTCACTCTGGCCCTGCACGAATATGGTGTACAAGGAACTATTATGATCTTCGCTGGGATATCTCTGAATGTCATTGTCGCCGGTACGGCACTGCAGCCCGTACTGAGGCACGTCAAGCCTCAACCTAAACCAGATGAAGAAGCGCTAACAACCGATCCGGAACCAGAGTACGAATGCAAATACTGCCAGGCCAGAAATCGCAAGCGTAGCATCTTCTCCAGTCAGTACATCTTCAATGACGACGACGCCGATATGCCAGGATTTGAGATCACAGAACCCTGCACTCCGATGTTGGCGCGTGCCAATGATGGTTGGTATGGTTCAAAGTTATCACTGGCATCTGACGTAAATGGACCAAGGAAGCTTCAAAGGCGCATATCGACAGCTGGCAATGGCGAGCAGAAGAGCCTACCGTCTGAGTCGTTTTCGAAGCCGAATTACTTCAACCGTGAGAAGGCAGACTTGGATCGTTACACAAGTAAAGCCAGCATCTACTCCAAGTCGGGAAAGGATGAATTCAAATGTACATGCGCCGAAGAGAAGGCACTCCTGCAGAAGCAAGTTGCGGACGAGAAGGAGAAGGAAAAGGAGAAGGCTGCCGCCGTAATCGAAAAGCCTTTGACTTTCATGCAAAAAGTTGTGAAATTCTTCGACTTGGATCTTCTAAAGGACCCCACCTTCCTCATTCTGCTCGTGGGCATGACCGTCATTCTGTTTGGTGAAATGAACTTCTCAGTCTTGACGCCGTTTATCCTGGATGACTTTGGATTTTCCGATGTACAGATCTCGACGGCGATGTCTGTGATCGGAGGCATGGATATTTGTGTACGATTTTTGGCTCCATTCGTGCTGGAGAAGGTCAAGTTGGACAATAGGGTACTATTTTCCATTGGAATTATATCAATTGCCATTGGACGGGCTTTTGTAGCCTACGTTCGATCATTTAAAATCCTGGTGGCTGTCTTCATTTTGATTGGTTTTGGCAAGGGTCTTCGTACGATCTTCGCACCGTTGATCATACCAAGCTACGTGCCATTGAAACGCCTGCCAGCTGCTTCTGGTCTATACCTGATAGCCAATGGAATATTTACACTTTCCTGTGGACCAATCATTGGTGAGTTTTTTTTTTTTCTCCTTGTCTTAAAATCCAGTCTTATGTGTGTCTCTCTTACAGGTGCGATCACTGATGCAAGCAGCTATGTCACTACTATTCACTTCATCAACTTGATGACATTTGTGGCGCTATCAGGTTGGTTAGCCGAGGTTTTGGTTAGACGTTTCATGCGCCGAAATAAGGAGCTACAAGCTGAAGCAAACGTCTAAAGCTGTCAGTGGGAAGTCATACGCACAGACTATAAAGGTGGCGACAAAAAGCCTTCAAGGCAAACGATTAAATTGTGACCATCAGGAGTCGCATCGCAGCAAACTTTTGGCAAACTAAAATAGAAACACATACAAAACGACTCCATTGACATCACGCGCAAAGGAAGCGCCTGTGCCGTGCGCACACAACACTTTTGATCAACCCTCCCGATCAGAGTTGCCGTGATAGATTACTGAAACTGAGTAGAGTTAAAAATTTTAAAGTTAAGATATATCACTAAGTAAAAAGTAGTTTAAAATTCTACTTCTTGTATATATTTATGTGTATTAGAAAAGGTTTTTAAGACAATAGTATAAGTGAAATTTTGTTCAAACTTCTCGAAATAAACCAGACCTTAGGTGCTTACTATAGTTTTCTGTGTACAAATTTCTGTAAAATATTTTTTCTGTTTCAGTAAAAATTATGGCAACACTATGTAAAGTTGCATTAAACTTATAATGCTTTTTTTAATAAAGGCTTTGTGTTTAAATTCGAATTAAATAAAAACATTAGTTATTATAGAATTCAAAATTAATCTTCGAATGTAAGAAAAATGTATTGGAAAAAGATACAAATAAATTTTGGCACCATCGGCCCTTTATGATGGGCTGTGTGTCAATCAATCGGGGAAGGGAAGCTAAATTTTGTCACATGAGTCGAATTCCGATAGGCGGTGCTGTGAAGAGTTCTCAAGAAAATTATTAGGGCAACTACTGAAAGTCTGAAAGCTGTCTAACGTCCAACCAAGGTTCATTATAAAGTAGGCTACTTGTTGGGGGACAGATTGAATTTGAATATTCAAGGAAAGTGAGTAATGGTTTCCAATTTCTGTAAGCTTTTGCAGTTTAATGGAGTAACGTAAACGTAAGCCAACTTTATCTTTTTGGTGAATAAAAGTATTTCTGCTGTAGGTACCAGACAGGTGACCGGTCCAGTTTCCGGAAAGTGAATTGAAGAACATGGGCAAATGCTTGAAGGCACTCTGCCGAAGTGAGAAAGACACATCGTCCGCCCATGTCACGATTTTAAGATCAGTTGTTTCAGGGAGATCAGAAATTCTTCTAAAATCCAGAGTAGCGAAGAAAGCACTCTTAATATGAAAGAGTGCGAAATTTTAGACAAAAATATTCTCAACTTGCCTTAGCGGCGAATTAAGGATATGTACTTCTTTATTTATATAGTTTCGTCTAAAAGTAGCTACGTCTTTTGGAAAAAATATCGAGGTATACGTTCGGAACGAAATCCGAGAAATTCTCTTCGAGGTATCGGTTCCGATTCACTTTCGAAAAAATTTTCCGATGACATTTAGCGCACGTCGTCGCATTGCGATATACCGTGTTATGCCATTAACTTCTGACAGCTACACGGGACATTTCTTGCGAATATTTTGCAATTATGGAAATGTTAAATGAATGCATTTATACACTTCATTTATTTTGTTCCGAAACAGATATCTCGAACGCAATTTGGGTTCCGAAGAGGTTTGACTTTCGATACGGATGATATAGACTTTATTAATTTCGAGTAGCTTAGTAAGGTTTGAAACTGTGATACTGTTAAGAGAAACATTTCTCTGACTCGACAGCATTCAGCAGAGGATTTTCTTAATTCTTCGGTACTTATTACTTATCGGGCTCCCGACCCATGTAGTCTCTGCCTGAGACACTGCAGCCTTCCATCCTCTACGATCCATCTGGGATTCGAAGATCCTCTTAGCTGGAGCATTATTGTCCATTCGCTCGATGTGGCCTAGCTAATTTAGTCGACGTGTTTTGGCTTTTTGGACTACATCCACATCTTGCTACAGATAATAGAGTTCGCGGTTGTATCTTCTTCTCCCTTCGCCCTCCTCGCACACAGGACAAAAATCCGCAGAGTTATTTTTCGTTCGAAGGAGCCCAGTATCAGCTCTCCCTTCTTGCTTATCGTCCAGCACTCGGCGCCATAAATCAGAACTGGCAAGATAAGGGTTTTGTAGAGCACACATTTCGTCTTTCGAGTTAGAAGTTTTGATCCCAATTGTTTGGCCAAACCGAAGTAGCAACAGTTTCCTAGGGTAATTCTTCGCCGGATCTCCACTAGGGTGTCATTCGTGGAGTTAAATACCTCGAAATTGTTGCTATCAATAGTGACGTTTTGTCCTCGGCGGTGGAGAGATGCTTGTTTGTTAGTTGATAGCAAGTACTTAGTCTTGTCCTCATTTACTTCAAGGCCAACGGATTTCGCCTGTTCTTCAATCGCCGCTGAGCGACGGATGATGTCAATATCGTCCGCATACCCCAGCAGTTAAACGGACCTATTGAAGATAGTGCCTTTCGTGTTGACACCTGCCCTGCGCACTATCTGCTCCAGTACGAGATTGAAAAAGTCGCATGATAGCGCGTCTCCTTGCCGAAATCCGGTGCACGTTTGAAAAAGTTCGGAAGAGCTACTTCCAAACTGCACGTTGCAGCGCGTGTTTTCCAGCGTCACGCGACATAGCTGAATCAGTTTTGCCGGTATTCCGAATTCGGCCATAGCCATATAGAGCTCCTGACGATGTATGCTATCATACGCGGCTTTGAAGTCGATGAATAGGTGGTGAGTTTCGACTTGAAATTCGTTGGTCTTTTCCAGGATTTGCCCCAGTGTGAAAATTTGGTCCATAGTCGATCTGCCGGGCCAGAAGCCACACTGGTACGTGCCGATTAGTGTGTTGCAGAATGGTTTAAGACGTTCGCACAGTACGTTGGATAGGATCATACATGCGACATTAAGGAGGGATATGCCTCATAACTTTTTTATTTTTTAATGTTGGAAAAGGTTCGTCATTTAGAAACTGGTTAAAGCCAGCCATTTATTTGGCTAAAGACAAGCTAAAACAAAGACTTGAAACTTGAAAAATTACTTGAACTAGAGCTTAAAGCTAAGGCTGGTAAAGAAGATACTTTTTATATGCACTTCTGTTTAATTTAAAACCAATTATGTTGAATTTCCAGCCGGTTTTATTGAAATCAATTAGCCTATAAATATGCAACGCTTTACATATTTGGTTTCATTTTATTGTCACATACGTACAATAGTGCCCAATATGCACTGCTTTTTTGTTTCTTTGATTCTATTGTGTGTAGAGACTCTCTACAAGAGATACATAAATAAATAAATAGGTGGCGCAACAGGCGGTAGACACCCTAGGCCTAGCTTCTCGCAACCATTCGTTTGTGTGAGTTTCTATTTTTGGAACGAATGGATGGCAAGAGATACATAATGGTAAATTTAAATTGTTTGTAACAACAACAAATATTTATACGGAAACGCCTATCCCAAAGTTCACCTTTCATTTGGTGCATATTTCAAAAAAATTGGTATCGAAAAAGCGCCTTCATTGGTTCCACAAAACAACGCGTGGCCTATTAATTATTAAATTAAAGATTTTTTGTCGCCGGAGTTGATAACAAGACAACAAATCCAAAGTACGACATTTTTAACGAACCACAATAACAGACTAAAAGAGGCTTTAAAAGTAACCTTAAAAGCATGACAGACATTATTTTCTATTATAAAAAAAACTAGATTTTGCACATTGTTACTGATAAATTTGTAATTTTTAAATTCTGATTTCTAATGCTACTCATACCGCTCTTTTTAGTTCTCTATCTTTCCCTGCTTTCAACAATACGGACTTATCTACCGCAATCGTCTCTATAACCTCGGATTTAAAGGGTCCGAGATCAGTTCAATGGTCAATATTGTCATGGCTGTGTCCGCTTTAACAGGTCTCCTCAATGGAGCGATGTTCCGGCGATTCACATACCGACAGGTAGCCATAACTGGTGCCATATTCATCACTATAGGCGTCATAGCATCAGCCTTTTGCACGACATTCCTTCAGTTCATCATGTTCTTTTCGACTATCGTGGGTAAGAAACAACTTTTAATTTTATTTCCCTTCAAAGAGTGATATTCAAATTTCCATCATTAGGTATCGGAATGGGTATCAACATGTCAGCGACATCGCTAGCTGTCAACACATATTTCAGGAACAATCGGCGTAAGGCGACAGGCTTTTCATGGACAATTACGGGTCTGGGCCCCATCATATTTCCCTACATAGTCACTCTGACCTTGTTCGAATATGGTTTCAGAGGAACAATTTTTATTTTTGCCGCCGTATCTCTGAATGCCATTGTAGCCGGTATGGTACTACAGCCCGTATTGCGGCATGTGAAACCCCAGATAAAACCCGATGAAGAAGCACTCACGACTGATCCCGAGCCTGAGTATGAATGCAGATACTGTCAGGCTAAAAAGCGCAAGCGTAGCATCTTTAGGAGTCAGTACATCTTCAACGACGACGATAACGATAGGCCGGGTTATGAGATCACAGAACCGGGCACTCCAATGTTGGCACGTGCCAATGACGGATATTATGGTTCAAAGCTGTCATTGGCCACCGATGCCAATGGACCGAGAAAGCTTCGAAGGCAAGTATCACTTAATACCCCGATTGAGCCAAAGACTCTTCCATCGGAAGCCTTTTCGCGACCAAATTACTTCAATCGGGAGAAGGAGGATCTTGATCGATATACCAGCAAAGCCAGTATCTATTCGAAGCTGGGAAAGGACGAATTCAAATGCACATGCGCCGAAGAGAAGGTGCTACTGCAGAAGCAAATTGCAGCCGATAAGGAGAAGGAGAAACAAGAGGCTGCTGCCGTTGTTGAAAAGCCTTTAACTTTCATGCAAAAAATTGTGAAATTCTTCGATTTGGATCTTCTAAGGGACTTTACTTTTGTCAACCTAGTCTTGGGTATGACCATCATTCTGTTTGGAGAGATGAATTTTTCGATCTTGACGCCCTTTGTCCTCAACGACTTCGGTTTCACCGATACGCAAATATCCACGGCGATGTCTGTCATCGGTGGAATGGATCTAGCTGTCCGATTTTTGGCTCCTTTCGCTTTGGAGAAAACTAAATTGGATAATAGGGTTTTATTTTCAATTGGAATTGGATCGATTGTAGTCGGGCGTGTTTTGGTCGCCTACGTACGAAGTTTTAAAATTCTGCTTGTTGCCTTCATTGTAATTGGTTTTGGTAAGGGCCTTCGAACGATCTTCTCACCACTGATCTTACCCAGCTATGTGCCATTGAATCGCTTACCAGCCGCATCGGGTCTTCAACTGATTGCGAACGGAATATTCACGCTCGCTTGTGGACCAATTGTTGGTGAGTTTAAAGTTGGTTCTCATTAGTGCAGCTCTAAAGATTCGATGTCTCTATTTCCAGGTATGGTCACTGATGCGACTAGCTACTCGGTTTCGATTCAATTCATCAATCTCCTGACCATATTGGCGCTATCTTCTTGGGCATTCGAGGCTGTGATTAGAAAATTCATGCGCCGCAATAAGAGGCAACAAGTTGAAACTGATAATTAATGCTGCCAAAGATTTCGTATTCGCCGACACGTCAAAGTCATTACAGGGAAAACATCACACTGACGTACAATATTTTTATAATTGGTGCCAATTTTAGTACTTTAGGATTTTTTTTATTACCCACAAACACAGAGGCTTACGCTTACGTGACCTGCGTGCACAAAACACTATATGACCCAATGATAGAACCGCTGTTAATCGAACAAAATTTATTAGATTCAGTATTTCTAAGCTTAAGATACGAATACTTACTACTTTAGCAGAGTTGTATAAAAATTTAGTCACTTATGAATTAGAAAAGTCACAATTTTATCATTTTAAATAAATATAGTTGCATTTTTTAAAATAAGTATATCAAGTGGTTAAATTGTTTTATTTATTATTATTAATCAAATTGAACAACTCAACGAAAATGGTCAAAGTCAGCTGAGTCAAACAAAGTTCCAAACTATCTCAAACGGTTGTAGATTTGAAGTCAGTGTAGAGTCGCCAATAAGTCGAACTGTGCTTTGTAGGGAAGGAGAAGTTGCTTGGGGCTAAAGTACCTCTTTGCTCTAAATAGGTAGTTCCACTTAGCGGAGCGATATTGGATATGTGGTCCTGCCATGTGATTCCTGAATTGACTTGAACTCCTAGAAGGATTGTTCGATTTATAAAAGAATCTCGTTCGAAGGTAGGCTTGAGAGTGAACTGATGCATATACGATGAGTGACCCAGCGAGAAGAATGCCCTCCAATAATGAGATTGAAGCAGTCAATGAAGGCTTAAAGAATGCATTCAACGGCTTACAGATGTATACAGAAGAAGCATAGATTCCGCTTTACGATTAGAAACCTTACAATTAGTAAACGACTCCAATCCAAAGATTTCCCTATTGGAAATGTAATAGGCTCAACAGCGATTATCTGCCGGTTTGCAGTAGATATAGTATAGCAGTATAGTACTACAATTATGGTTAGACGCAAAAGTGGTGGCAGGACATCAGACCGAATTATGTGTAAAAAATACAGAAACCGCCATCACGCAACTGAAAAGGCAGAAGTGTTAGAGGCATACCTCAAAAGCAACTTCATCCTGTCGAATCCTAATTAATGACGACGACGCACGGCCGACCTCATGGAAGAAGACACCTTGTCAGCACCAGAGGAAATTATTCAGAGTAGTCGTTCGAAGAAGTCAACTGAACCGCACCAAATATCCATCGCGATCCTGCTGCTTATAAGCGCATCAGCAATTGCTCTACTTAAAAAAATGGGAGCCTGCTAAAATAATAGCTATTCCGAGGCGATCGCAAAAATATCTCTGGGCGATATCGCATGCTTTCTAAGTTTGTAGAAGGCATTCGATTCCGTTTCTGTACATGAATTTAAAGTTTCCTTCATTCCAACTTTTTTGTGCAAATAGAAAACAGAAAATCGCAAACAGAAATCATCATAGCCGGTACCGCCCAGGGTTCTAAGCTCGGTCCACTGCTTTTCAATATTTTCACAGCCGAGCTCACTTAAGCAACGACTTCACCACATATATCAGCTCGATATCGTCAACTATAATAGCAACACCTGAGCATGAAGCATGAAGAGAATTTTACGTCAGAAAGGTTTCCCAGTTACTAACAAAGATGGGTCTTATGAATCACGACGGCCAAATTTGACCTGATCTGTATCAGAGACTTACCAGAGCAAGGACCAAAGTTAGATAAGCCAGTAATTGTCGAAATGTAATGCTTCTGAGATTATCTGACTAGCTAATCGTCAACCAGAAACGACATTAAATATCTCGGAGTCAACTTCAACGTGCGATTTAAGTTCAATGCGTATACTTCAATCCTATTCTCAGGAAGCCTGCACTCAGGTTTTACGAAGCCTACTAACTAATGAAGAAACAGAAGGAACTCGGTGAAAATAACTAAGCCGCTGCTTTACCTACAAGCAGTTTATATGGCCAGTAGTAACTTACGGCTTTCCCATTTGGTATACCATTTCTAAGACATACATGAGGAAGCTGGATGTTTTTAAGAGAAAACTCTAAAGGATCTGCACAAGACTCCTCTATCCAATCCATAAGAAAAAACATAATTGTATGGTAACACTTTTCCAGAAAATACTAGGGAATGCCTTCACCTCCAGCCGTCCAAACCCACTAGTCCGAAGGATTGCTGACTATTGGCTCGACTAAACGAGGAACTTTTCCCCAGAGACACCGACAGGATAACACTATTCTCTTTTACGAATCGACCGAGACAACCTACACATCGAGGATAATACCAAGTTGACCAACAAATGGGGACATGGAATGTTAGAACGCCAGTTACAACTCGCTGGGTCCGAGTCCAAAAGACTGAAGTGATAAGCTTTTTCAGGACAGTTATACTGTCGGATGTTTATCAAACGTTCGCAAGAGGTCGCGCAGTGGAAAAAACTTTAGGATGTAATTTGTGTTTTTCCGGTGATAGAACCTAGGACCCCTGCACTGCACCCTTTGGAGCTTGTGGAGCCCACGAAACGCTTTCGTCCTTTTCTGCAGCGCGCGCCGTCCGCTTCATAAGGGAGTTGTTGTAAGGCATGTACACGCCTTCACGGTTCATTAGGATAGTCGGGCGAGGCCCAGTACATGAGTTGCAGAGCCTCTAATGGCTTCTTGGCATCAATGCCTCTATGGACTTCGTCGCCTGATGCTTGCTGCATATAAAGGACTTCGCAATACTTTGTCGTATAGGTATAATACGTGATCAGCAAGACATTTTCCGTTTGTTTCCATTGCAGCCGTCCCTCACAATATTATTTCTGCCTTGTTATAAGGGTCTGAAACATCAACATTTGCACCTTGGCCACATCAAGCAAATGGTTCAAGTCTGTGTTTGCAGCTCGAAACGTTCGAAAATCTCGAACTGAATCGTTCGCAGCATAAACAATGGGTCCTTACCAATAATCATTTTTAACCTTCAAATTAAATGTGTATTTTTAACGATAACAATAGATCATTTTATGTGGACATTTTCTCTACTGTGACAAGACTGGTACCAGGCGGTTACCACGGGAAGGTAGAATATGCCTCTCGATTCGATCTTCTAAAATCATCCAATACCGGACATCTGAGTTAACCTCAAATAAGGAGACGCAGTGCCTCAAAAAAAAAAACAAGAGGAAATCAATCATAACTTAATTTTAAGCCTCTAACGACTGGTTCCTAATGCGTGCATTGACATACCCATCGAAACGGCTACATAAGCACCATCATTTACTTTCATTAAACCAAGTCTTTGAGTATGTATTGATATAGTTTCTCCATCGATTGACCGATAAGTAGTAACACCCCAACAACCCATGCTCGTTTGTTTCCTTAACATTGACAGTGTCGAAACATGTTAAGCGATTAATCGATCTTGTATACGCACAGCGAACACATCTTTTCCATGTTCTTCAGTGTGTACGTCCGTAATTGCATTGCCACAAGTAGTATCTAATAGATACAAGAATTCCAATCATCCCCACCATCCCAATGGCCAACCAGTTATCTGCCATATACAGCAGACTATGACGAGGGAAATTAATTGGTCCCCCGCCACCCCCTTTTCGTTATAGGGTGTGCGGGTATAAGGACTCTTGATTACACGGAAATTGATAGTTAATTGGCTATGATGGTTTTTGACCAAAGGGATTTCACAGAAAACAAATCTGTATATACACAACATCACCAGTCGATGAGAAAAGTATGTACAGCTTCACTAGCTCTAGGGTATGCGTAATTGGATGGCCGTATGGATTGGAATGGATAAAAGGTTGAGGTTGGTTAAGGTCTAGATTTATACTATCGATTTTTGCTGACACTGCAAACTTTTGCGGTCATGCCAGGAAGGCAAAGGAAATTCCAGAAACTTTTCAATTTCATCGAGTGAAATTTAAATTCGTGCAGTTGTATGGTAGGCACATATGTATGTTATGGTAGAAATATTTATGAAAGTAAAAGTCGAAAGGAACTTGTTTATTTATTCAAGGTCCTATCTGTATTACAGCAGAAGAAAGAGGCCAGCTTCCCACGGACAGTACTTAACTATAAATAATTCGATATTTATTACAATTACAATATTAACAAATAAAAAACCAACTGTCTGGATACACAAACGCACAAAGTATCTATAATAATATCTACCCGTCTGTATGCAAATATTCGTGACTACATCTGTCTAGCAGTGAAGCTTGAATGGCAGCATCGTATACGGCTACCAGTATAATATGGATTTTGGCAAACACAAGCATAAATTAGCTTATCGCAGCATCATTCCGGTTTGCGAAGCACGTGCCTCGGCGTATGTCTTCTTTTTGAAAAGCCTCTCTATTGAGTTGAGTGGCTTTACTCGTCGTGACTGAAATTTTATCCAAGACCAAGATCCGTGAATACGTTTAAATAAATCGAGGGGGGTTGTATTTTCCTAAGCTCCTTGGGAGAAATTTCTCTTTGACATGGAACTATATACACGCCATCCGTCTGTGTAAATGCGTGGTACGAATTAAATGACAAAAATGTGATTACACGTTGTTTTACAATTTAATTAATAATAATTGTGTTATGTAGTATTTTTAATGAAACATTATAAATTATATAACAAACGCTTTACAAAAAATATCGCATGAGTAAAGTAGAACTTATGAGAGGAAGAGCGAGTTATGGATGCTATTTCGGCTAAAGAAGTCCATTCGCAAAGAAGACTTAGTGATTTTTTTTCAAAAGGTCCTACTTCCCATGAAAGTCGTGTCGGGCGAGACAGATCGATTTTAAGCGAGTAATCTACCTTTCTTTTATCAACTAACCTAAAAATGAGGTGCAGCCCAAACAACGCAAACGTGTAAGTGAACAAAGGTTTGGATACTGTGGTTAGCACATTGGATGCAGCAATGATGATAGCTCTAAAGACATTGCGCGGTATACTAATACCTCATTAAATTCCGACCTTGACAGCGGTATAAAATGGAGTTCTGCCATTATAGTGGAATTTAATGCTTCCAAAACGCCATATCGTGTGCTGTCTTTAAAGCGAAACTCGACCTCATTATCCAGGAATGACATTTGCATCACTGAAACCGAAAACCTTTCTATTCTCGGTACGTGTGTTCATGACAACCTTTGTTGGAATGTCCATAATGGTAGACGAAGAACGCTGCGAAATAAATCAAGTTTTCTTTAAACGGTGTAAGAAATAGTTCACGCCTTCTCATCAGGCTTTAAGAAACCGAATTATTTTCAGTGGGACGTACTATGACATGAAATTCATCTTTGTTAAAATGTACTGACATTTAAAACCAATATGCATCACTGCATCAGTATTCCTTTCTAATCTGTTACGTCCCTATTAACTTAATGCCCGCGCTGGCGCTGTATACATAACACTTCATTATAAGAGTGCTCATAACCCCTTTAGCGCGTGTCCCTGTCCATTGCTATTAAACAAAAGAACAAATTAATTTTAATACGAGACAGTTTTAACGACTTGATGCAGACTTGAAGAATGTCTTTGTCTATTCATTTGGGAATTTTTGCATTGTGGTCGTAGAACTAGTTTTAACTTTCTTCTATGTTACTAGTACTTCCTCATATATATTTTAATGACATTTTATTTTTTTTGTGCTGTAGTTACTACTCAAAATAGTGAGTAGGTTTTGTGGACCATAGTTTGGACCGACATAAAATTTATAGAATTAATTAAATTATACCGATATTAGCAGTTAAGATACATACCTGGCTCACAAGAAACCTCTGATGTAGCACTTTTTGATCTATGGTGAATATCATGGTGAATCATATATCAACATGTTGAATATTATATAATTATGTACATTGTATATACTAGCGGGCCCGGCAAACGTTGTTTTGCCTGGTCGTACATTTCCATTGACCGTCAATTTTTCTGCGGCCGTTATATTATTTGAAATTTTATTCATGATTTTTTTTTTTGTTGAGTGTATATTATTTGAAATTTTTTTATTGATGAGTTTATTCTTGTTTTTTACATTTTTTTTATTGTTGACTGTTTATTATTTGAAATTTGGGGAATCTGATCGCAGCGCCACCTACCGGATGCAATTGTAAATCTAAACCATCCTTAGACCCATTCAAACAAACACACAAAATTTCATTAAAAACGGTCCAGCCGTTTAGGAGGAGTTCGGTTACAAACACGTACAGAAGAATTATAGTTATAAATGTATAAAGATTATACACAAAACAAATTCAGGTGAGTATTTCACCAACTCCGACCATAGATGCGGCAATTACCCACTGAGGTTAATGCAGGTAAATTATATACTCGTAGGTATACCTTTGTTCGTTTATTTTTTTTTTTTTTTTTTTTATAGTGGGTGCGTCACATTACAAGGGCCAAGTTATGGATGACTTGATTGCATCTGACTTTTCGTATTCAAATTGAGTCATTAAATGTACACGTGTATCGAATTTCAAACATACCAGGGATGGGCTGCTGCTTTTCATTCATAGAAATCAATCCATTTTAGGAAGTGAATTCATTACCACTAGTGCTTATCAAACCTCTTTATCGCGAATTCCATTTAAAAATTGAAAATAATTCGAAGGGACTCTATTCCAAGTCGGTCCTTTAAATGCGTCTCCCAGTCTCCACCCCATCATCCACTTGACATGATATTTTTAAATTCAATTTAATTCCATCTTTCCGTTCAAGTACATTAATCCATTTTACCAGGATTTAGTTGTCATTCCGATGTTCTATGATGCTATACCTACCACTACTCGTAGACTTGTACTCTTGAAGAAGTCTGTTATTCACGTTTTCCTGTGGGTGGTATATTTTCCTGGCGGTATCTCAATCGTGTTATGTTTTTGGTTAAAGAGGTAATTAAAATGATTTTACAATTACACAGATGATGGTTTAAAAATAAATCGAATGCGATATCCTTAAGAAGCACGAGCGACACAACAGTCGTAAAAAGAAAACAACAATCGCTCAATGAACCCTAAAATGTATAATTAAATACAACACACAAATACAGATCATCGTATAGTCGTAGATAATAAAAATTCATTGGGTGGGCGCACGCACAAGTAATTGTCTTATAAAGGAATTTACCACTCTTCTGTAAACACAGAGATGTGGCAAATTGTTGGGCTTGAGGCGACGACGACGACGGTATTTATGAATTGTGTGAGATGTCGAGAATGTGTCAGGAATGTGTCAGTGTCATGGTCTTCCCATGGTACATGATGAGGGAAATTTACTATACGTATTAAGCTATTTGAGATATGTACTTGTGTATGTTGCTTATTAATTTTTAGTACATATTTAACGAAAACGTTGCACGTGCACTGTAAAGTTGTCGTCGCACATAGGGGCCTATGAAGTGTTTTTGAAAAAAAAACCGACACTAGATATGTATTGATATTGTAAACGTTCGTAAATTGGAAAAAAATTGATCTAGCTAAGCTGTCAGTGCCGGAGGAAATGAAGGAGATACGCACAAAAACTTGTGTAGATACATATTTGAATTTCTGCATAGAGAAAGATAGGTTATGTCTAGGTTAGGTTAGGTTAGGTTGAAGTGGCTGCCGACAAAAGGCCGACACACTTAGACCAATTAGGTCCCTTGTGATACCACATGAATCTATTAAATTTCATCCTACTCGTTGAACCAGTTTGAGCTTCTGATGAAGCAAAGGAGACTACGAATGTCTATGTTTGTTAGATCGTTTAGATCATTCTAGTAGGAGGCTCCCAAATGGAGTTTCCGTTTTCGGGAGAGTGCCGGACAAGTGCAAAGGAAGTGCTGAATGGTTTCCTCCTCCTCTTCGTCCAAGCAGCTTCTACAAAAATCGTTTGAGAGTACGCCAAGCCTTATTGCATGCCTACCTATAAGGCAGTGTCCCGTAATGACACCTATTGTAGCGCCGATATGCCTCCTGTCAAGAGAAATCAAATTCTTAGAACCTTTGAGATCTAGCTTTGGCCAGATCTGTTTTGTCGCTAGACATGTCGTGCCACATGTCCACCTAAGGTTTGTTCTTTGGATGGCATCCTGCTTTATTATAAGTTTACACGTAGCGATTGAGATACCTAAAGTACCTTCGTTTGGTACTACCTATAGGTAGTGTAGTTCCCAGCTTGGCAAGTTCGTCCGCCTTACAGTTACCCGGAATGTCTCTATGCCCCGGCACTCAGCAGAGGTGAATGTTGAACTGCTCCGACATCTCTCTGAGAGACGTGCGACAGTCTAGGGCTGGTATTAGAGTTAATAGAGGCTGATTCCAGGCACTTAATTGCAGTCTGACTATCCGAGAAGATGCGGATATCTTTAGCGGATATCTCGTTTTCTTTTAGCCAGGATAAGACTTCCTTTATTTCCATTATTTCCGCCTGAAAAACGCTACAGTGATCTGGGAGACGGAAGGAGAGACTGAGGTTTAGTCTATCAGAGAAAACACCACCTCCTACACCATCGGACGTTTTCGATCCATCTGTGATAGGTTATGTCTAAGTATGTACCACAAAATGGTTTAAAATGAAGACTATTCTATGTAGATACAGTTTCCGACTACCCTAAAGAACTGCTAGAACTTCATTTCTAGGAGTTAAGCATTTCTTGCACAATAGTAAAATAAACAAAACAGAGTAGTTGGTCGAAGAGGTTTGCTTAGAATACCAAGCTTGACTTCGAACGAATATAGTGAAAGGATTTCCTTTAGACTATACCTTGTAACAACTTCTGAGAGGCATCTCCCCTAGTGTTATAGTGCATAATAGAACTTCCTGATATGTCGCTATTTGCATTGGATCGAAATCTATTAGCAGAAGAGTACTCGACTTTTTGGAGTTTTCGCATTTGGTTTTTAACATTCGGTGATCCCAAGTGTAGAGTATGCAGAGGCGATGTTGAGGGTTCTATGTCAACGCCTTCGAAGCCCGGTGGTCTAATCGCAGTTCATGGATCTTAATAAAACAGAAAGCAATTCTGTCATTGGTGTGAATGGATAACGCCACTTTAGATCCCGAGTTGCCTGTAGTTGTACGGAGTGTCGCACTCGACTTTTTAACACAAGTGCCCCAAACTACCTCCCCATACTGACATGACAGGGTACTGATAATAGCCAATCGTCTTTGACATCAAAGATCGAAGTCGCTTTATGCAGAGTTAACTCTTAGATTTTGTGTGGTATATCCTTCCGCAGCTATTATGGATTTTAATATTATTATTGAACTATAGTGATAGGGAGAGTGTTTGCAATTTTCTGGGTGGATTTGAATTCTACACTGTATTCCCTTCTGTCCAGCTTGAATCTGCTCGTCTTAGAGGACCACATTGACTTTTGACATTACCTTTGAGTGAGTTCTTGTCTAATTCCTATACAATCAGATTTGTTTATGGTACTGAGTGCATTGAACGAAAAGTGGGCGCAGTAGGGTCATATTAAACCCTATGCCTCGTTTAAAACTTGTTTGACGAATCGAAGGGCCTACAACCGACTATCACACGGAGAATTGTTCTGTCAAATGGCTGAGAAGGTTTTATCCCCTTTCGATGGAGGCTAGCCCGACGTTAAAACTCTTATTATTATAGCTTGTTATCTGCGCCGCCGCCGATGTAAATTTGTGAGGTAAAAGTGGGGTTTAGGTAGACATTTTACCCAAGTCGCGGATTTTTAGAGTCATTTGTCGATTGCATAGCATTTTCATTATTATACTTGCAAACGCACTCACCTCACTCACCTCACAGATGGATGTGCGCTCCGGATAGTGTCAGTATCATCAGCATGACAAAATCGTTGAACGGTCTTTCGAAAAATTACCTGATGTTGGCTTTTCGGGTTTTGCACAGTTTCTTCCAGGAATTGTGTTGAAGAAATGACAACACTTAAACGTAACTTCTATCCGAAGAATTTTGCTGTGGTGGATACAACTTTTCGAGTACTCTCACTGCATAGAAAGGCCCCTTCATAAGCCTTTTTGGCTTTAAGTTCGAATATCACCGCCATTCTTATTTCATGTTGGACCATATTAGTTTGACTATCACTGTTCATGGGACATCTAAGTGGCTGTCCACACAATTTTCAGCAAAGAAAGTCATTTCTAAGCGAGACAGCCCGATTTTAAGTGAATATACAGAAATGAATGCATTTTTAGTGCTTTCTCGCACTTAGAATCGATCTCTGTCGCTTTGGACATGGCCTTTCTTCCCATGAGCGTGAGGCACATTGCATGGTGCACTTGAATATCCCACTAGCCCCTCAAGAAGATAATAATAAATAAGTTGTAAGCCAGTGGTATGTATCTAAGTACCTGGTAGTATCCATTATTAGGTCGTATCCTATACCCTAATATCAACGATATGGAGTCCAAATAAAATTAGATGTATCTTATACCTAATAAAATCTCATCCAATTTGTTGTTGTCATTTTGGAGATTTTTATTTTCTCCTCTCTTAACGTTCACAGTTTTATGGGGTTTGTTTTCTTTCTGCATTCGATTCCTTTACCGTTTACTACCTTAATTTTCCACATCATTTTGCTTTAGTACCTGTGAAAATCACCGAAAAACAAAACGAAAAGGTCAACTCATTTGTGTGACTATATATACCGCCCACGTGCATGTACGCCCATAACAACGTGATTATTGTACGCGCATCAATGATTTTAATGGCAACACGGACAACAAGTTTATATGTAATGGAAAAAACCCACCCTCTCTAAACCGACGACGATGATAATCATAATAGATGGCAATTTGAAAAGATCGGCCAGCGGCAACATCAATCGCTGGAGATCTGCATCTACCACAAAGTCAATTGATGTAGCCATCAGTGACATGCAAGGAACACCCAGTGAAATTGGCCACATGGCGCTTAGAAAGCCGCTGGCGCCTGAAATGTTTCTATATGTGACTTCCTGAAATCGGAAAGTCTATCTAATCGAAATATCTGATGTGAATGGTAGTGATAGTGATAGATGCGGAAAATATTTTCCAAGTCTGTGAATAGTGCAACCTGCCATACGGTATAGGATTGATGACAGGTGCAAGGGTCTTTGACGGAGTTTTAAAAATAATGTTTCCTTCCGCATCTAAGCATCATGATATAGGTACATACTTGAAGCAATATATTTTTGGGGAGCAGTATTTTGAAGCAAAAATTACTCCACCAGAGTAATAATTTTGTTTGTATGGTTATATTTACTAAATAATTACCTTACGAATCGATTTATCACTGGATGTGGGCGCAGTACCGATTTTATTTAAAGCGCGCTCGATGCTCCATTAAAATTTGTTTTCTCCGAGAATTAGTCGTGTAATTTATTCGTGAATAAGTGACGCTCCTCGCAAACCATTATTGGAATTGGAAAAGTCTGATTTTCTTTCTCTGATGCGAAATTACATATTGTAACCGTGAAATTACGTATACGAAATTGTCGTAGAAGGGAGTGTTTGCCTTGCACTGATGTGTCCTCACCATTTTGTTCGGTCTGTATTCTAAGCTAAGTGGAAGTATTCGTCAAAGTTTGAAGGCGCCAAAAAAGGCAGTTCCTTTTCAAATGTATCTCATGAATATGGTATCTCTAAGTAGGTACCTACATTAATAATGTCCCAGTGAAAAATTAAGGATGCATGACTGTGTCGCACGAAACTTTCGCTCTCATTGAGACTTGTAATCATTACCTTGGTTAAAGAGGTGAGAGTCGATTATTCAGTGTCAAGATATTCGAGTTGTCAGGGTTGTCAGATGTGGCGATTTATCGCCAAACAGGCGATTTGAAATTTCAATTGGCGACACGAAAATCGGTTTGGCGACGCACCCCAAAAAAGGCGATATTTTTAGACTTTGGCGATTTAAATTTGTGCAAAATCCTCATATTTTTCCTTTTTTTATAATTTTCACTCGAACCTTACATCACTGTGATGACTGTGACGAAATATTAAAATTAGTAACGAATGAAGATAACTTTAAAGCTTGGAAAGATATTGATTTAGGGTCGGATTTTGAAAGAATCGCGATAGAAATCAGTGAATGAAGTTAAGAAGCAAGTTAACGATTTGATTCTTGTTTTACTAAGAGAATTGCGAAAAAGATTGTCTGATTGTAACACACCTTCTGTTTCTTTGAGATATTTTTCACCAGGCGTCTATTTAAGCCAACTGCGACAATATGTTTTAAAAGTCTGCTTGCAAGCTTGATTCCACCCAAAAGCTTACAACTTACTGAGGCTCAGTGGGAAAAATTATTTTCTGTCAATTGGTCGAATGAATTTTATCTAGAATGTGTACCCGAAGAAGACGTTTTGAAGTTTTGGAACAAGGTGTACAAAATGACAAAGGCTTTAAGATAGCCAGTGTTCCAGGAACTTGGGGAATTTGCTTTAAGTTTTTTTTACGAAAGATTACGAGTTGCACGAATTCATTTGATTTTTATGGTTTTTGAATTTGGAGAGTTTGAAAATTTTGAAATTTGGCGATTTTTTGGCGTTTTATATTTTACGTTTGGCGATTCCAGTTTTTAAAACCTGACAACCCTGGTTGTAATGTAGAACCAATCGAATTCTTCCCTTTTATCGCCCAGAAAGCTCAGGCAGACTGCATCCATCAACAATTTAAGAAAATATTGTTTTTGGCATGAGAGCACAATCTGACCCAACTTTGAACTTCGAAACCGGTGAGGAAACCTATATACTCTCGGATAGTCGAGTCTGTCTGTTCTCGTATTCCTTATTTGCTTTTAGATAACAATCTTAACAAATATTTTAGCAACTGCTTCTACAAACCTTTTTAGTTTTCGCACTTCATAACCATAAGACTTGTATGTTTTAGGAAGCTTTGTAAACTCTCTATACCTCGCGCAATCTTAAGTGGATGTAGTAGTTCTAGTTCTGCTGTTCGCAATTGCCTTCTCATTTTCAAGTGCATTGATTACGATAGTATGATATCATGCATTTTTGTGACCTCTTTGGGTACCTATACCTACCTAGTTCAGTCCGACTTGGTGGTATAAGAACCTGAATTTATAGCGGGTATTCCGCACCCAACAGAGGCAAATGTTTTTAATGTGATGAACCTATATTGAAGTGGAAATGGACTTCGGGGGGTATTTTGGTCAGTGCCTGGACAAATAATAAGTATTCGACTTTTGAAGTCTCAGGCATGAACGTCTTGATATAATTGAATTTTGTATGTAAACAACATGAAAAAAATTTCATAAAATCCTCCGCAAAATCGATATTTAAAGCTTAACGCGCCTGGCTCTGCTATAATACACACGATCACCAGTGGCATAGCTAAATGGCAAAGGGCCCTATGGCAAACTATTAACAGGGCACCTATTCAATATGAACTTCATAAAAATATTCAATTATTTTCAAAGTCATGCCTATAGGTATCCACTACAATGGTCTCTGGTATAGGACGCTTTTAGTAGAACCTAAGTAACTCTCGATCTTCCGCATCGGATTGGAAGTTATCAAACCACATACGCATATACATAGATTGGAGATTTCGGACTTCCTCTAGCTATCTTAAACTTGGCCTTTCTAGAGGACGCTTAACCAATGGTGCGGATTTCACATTTTGGAATCTGATTTCGGGACATGTATTCTGCTAGTCCGTATATGCGATCTCTATCCGATTCCACCCAGTAATGCAAAGAAGGAATGTCATTTTAGCAGCTGGTATCAACAATCTTATTTCTTCGAGCAGGACACAAATCTCATCAGTCATCAGCCACCATCACAGGTGAGAATTCGAATAAATACCAAATTCAGTCCTCTTAATAACAGAAACAGACTGACCTAGCTATATCTTTGAATTGATCAATCATACAGAAAAATTTAGCATTCCTACTTCCATAGCTTTTTAATAAGACCCCAAGGGCCGAGCTAATTCAACTTCTCCGCCTGATTAAATGAGTTCTTTGATTTACAGCTAAACTTTTCCTTTTATTCCCAATTTGATGTACACTAACATGCGTTTTGAAGATTTTTTTTAAAAGTTTTCCTTCATCTCAGATTCAATACAGAACAGAGACGTCTAGAAACATATTATAGACTACGTTCTAAGGTTGAGTTTAGTCTGAGGGCGGGGGCCCAAGAATGACTATTTCATCAGAAAATATCAACTGACTTATTCGTACATAGGTCGAAAGTGCTTCTTTCCCCTGCGACTTTAGTTATCATATAATGGGTACCTGGCCATCAAGGTATTGTAGGTAATGAATCCGCGGACCAACTACCTACATAGATCTGAATCAGAATCCGCGTTCTTTGGACCAGAACCTTATTGTATAGAGTCAATTGAGCTACTGCATTAGGACTTATTAACCATTGGGAACAACAACTCCGCCTACTACTGAGAAAATGTCCCGGGCTTAAGGCAATTCAAGAGATTAATTAAGCCGTACACCTAAAAGGAATCAATCAATCTTAATAAGGAAAGTATTAGAAAGCTAGTGGGTTTTCTCAAAGGCCACTGTGGTTTGAGATGTCATCTTAACAAAGTGAATATGTGTCCGGACACATAATACAGGTTCTGCCTTGAGGATGAGAGATCCTCCGAAGACATTCTCTGTGATTGTCCGGGACTTCATTAGTTAAGAAAACGTATCTTTAACAAAGAGATACGTTTACCAGCAGAACTAAGTGCTAAGGAACTCTGCTACTAAGGAAATTATTGGCCTTCACTAGTAAGATCAATCGTGTCTTAGACTAACTCTACCCCTCTATGATACAATAGATCTTTATAGGTCGAAGTGTCAGCCAATTGGGAAGGGAATTTAATAAAAAAAAAAAAATAGTTCATACAAATAATGAAATGGAGAGACGATAAAAGCACCGCTGACAAAGTCCAACAAATTTAGGACACAACCATCAGACAGGCGTCCTCTAGGTATATCCAGGATGGTTAGATCAAGTTTATAATCTCTCCTCTACCCGTATGGGGATTGCCTTTGATGAATTAAAGTCGATGGCGGAGAATCGAGAGTTATGGAGGCTATATACTTGAGCAACTTATACCCTCGACACACTTAATGATGGATAAGCGGGCCATTGAAAATGCATTAATGAATGTATGTATTCAGAAATTTTATAGTTTCAGGATTGGCCAAGATCCCCAAAGCCCTAGGGACTGGCACCTTTAGCCCGAACTAAAGCTAAGCAACTGAACTGACTATGAAATATGCATTTAAAGTGGGATCCCTACGTTATCCCCTTTTCCAAAATCCCTTATTGGACATAATCTCTCATTTTTTTTATCTCTTTTTCCAAAATCTTCCGGGACGAAATCCCCTATGCCAAAATGTATCCTTATTCCTTATGATAGGCTGTGCTGAATGTAAGATTTCACGACGAAACTCCGTTGTTGCATATTCCTGTGTACCATTATTTAAAATCAGAATATCTAATGTAGAAGAGACAAAAAATATTTTAAAAAAACTCTTGCTATACATTTTCAAAATCCACTTAATGGCCCACTCTGTGCAATTAAAATGAGGCCAGTAGTTAAAGAGTTGAAGAACGAATATTCGACGCTGTTCCTTTGAAGTTAGTAAATACTCATTTCTTTAAAAATTATGAATCTTACCCCTAAATATGTAAATACATAATATATATTATGTATATAGCTACTATGTACTTACAACTTACCCCATTCCACTGACTATAAAGACACATAACCTTATAACGTTGCCATAAATGTACCTACATAGTTCGTCAACAATTGAAACTTTACGCACAAAAGACTTTACAACTTTTTGTGAAACTTTTCAATTATCTACTCCGAAAAGTTAGATACTCTTCTTTACACAGAGCAAACTAGTATATAAGTAGGGGTAGGTGGGTCCGGACTACCACATGTTTCATAACCCTTAGTACATGCATTAAAGTTTTCAGAAAATTGAGCGGCACTCACTCGAACCGCGGAACGTATCCAATTTTCATTTCCTTTAGTTCTTTATCTTTTATCTCTGGGTACTTAGATCAAATAATAAAGTTCATCTTTGGCAGACGATTATTAGTATTACGAAGAAAGGTCGAAGAAACTCGAAAGGTTACCCCAAAAAGGGCCTCATACTCAAAAGCCACTTCCACTTCCTGCCATCCACAATGTAGGTATATAGTAAATAATTGGTTTTCTTTCACGGTCTTATGGTTTATGGATTTCGCTGTTTAACCTGTAAACAACCTTCAGAAATGGATCTGCTGACACTGAGTCCCTGAATGTCTATATATCCAAACATCAACGCATTCCATTTTACAATGCGTTCTCTGAGGCGGAATTCTCTGTCAAAAATCGGGTAAATATTGCTTAAACAGCGTTCTGTTTCCGCAGAAACAAATCCATCCTTTGCGTTACGCAATCAATTATTATTATTGGTACACGCAGCCTCTCAAAAACTCTGTCTTAAGATTGAGAGTGTGTACATATTTACATTATTTACATTTACATAAAATAATGAAAAAAAAAGGTACACACAGCACAACCAGCGTTCCCTCCCGTGCTACTATTGTACTCATTTGCTCATTTTGAGTACATTTTTATGAACTGAGTACGGATACTACTTTGAAGCCATCGCATACTACTATTTCATAACATTTATAAACATAATTCATTTTTATTTTTTTCGAAATACTTAAGTTCTTAATTACCTACTTATAAGGGCCTTTTTACTTTCCCATACAATTTTAGTATGAACTGTCAATTTCATAGATTAAAAAGTGCCCAATTATAACACAAAATCACAAAACGTTTTGAAAGAGAACAAAAATTGACTTTATATAGTGAGAGATTTGTTTTCTTTAAAAATTGTTGAAATGTTCAATGTTCATAATACAATAATAGTACTACGAACAAGAACAATGGACATTATGGTGCAATTAAAACTGTAAGCTACGAGTATGTACGTAATTCTAATGTTATATGTACTAATGGAGCTAGAATGGTCAAGCACTGACGCACTGAGTAGAGTAAACTCCGTTACATAAAACTTTCAGGAATAATGAGGATTTCTTCGTTTTTCAACTATTTATCTGAAACGAAGTTGACTCTGTATACACTGGAACTAAGTCAAAGCTTCAGCAGAGTCCAAGAATTGTCTGGTAAATCTGCCCACTGCCTTTTTGATGTATTTTCATACTATTGGTGAGGTAACTTCTATGTTTGCGCAATTTTTGCAATGCTTTTCGTATTTTGCACTTTTTCAACAATTTTTAAAGAAAACTGTGAAACATGGTTTTGTTTTCATACAAATTTATTTGATACAAATCAGATATAATTCGCTATGCGAAATTATGAAATAAAAGAAAACTAACTTCGTCTTTATTTATTCGTGAATTTGTAAAAGTAAGAAAACAATTTATATTGGGAAATTAAAGTAAAATTTTCTAGAAATGAATGTTAAGAAAATACCATATAGTCACATTGGTCGGAATTATAGCTTTTTGAACAACGTCCCTAATACGTTATTAGTCTTAAAAGTTATTATTTGAATATACGAATTCTAACAGCTTGGCAAAAACAGCTCAGTTTATTTATGATATTTTTTAACTAAATGTAGTCTCAAAAACAATAAAACTACAACTAAGCAATTTATAGAAAAACAAATCTTACCATAAAAAAAATTAATGTACAATGTACACCACATTTGGGCACTATTTTTATCAAATTTGTCTGTCAAAATCAGCGGCCACATGGTGTTATAACGTCAATGGATTACTGATTGCGGAAATTGATAGAAATTCTAATTTTGACCACTTTTATACTTATTACTGGAAAGTACACTTTAGTTTAGGTGCATTGTGAGACGCACTACCTTGGAAGCCATTTGAGTACTATTTTCCACCGATATGAGAACTCTACCCAACCAAAAGGGAGGGAACGCTGAGCACAACACAACAGTAACAGAGTGTCGCCCGCATTGTTATTCCACTCGCAGATAAAAAGATACACACACATAACGACGTTGACCCAACAAAATGCTATGTACTCGGATCGCAGCCTCGCATTCAAATTAAATTAATTCCCTTTGCTGGTCCGTTATTGAAAAATAATAATATAAAGTTTTCATTTTCAGCGATTTTGCGCTCTGCAATGTTAACTGCAACAGGTTGTCACCTTGACATGGGTCACTCCACAACCAGGTTTGAGTGGAAATGCAACGCGCAGCGCAACGCAACCACACAATCAAACACACACATTCGAGTGGAATATCACTTTTTGAGTGTGAACACATTTTCCCTCCAACCAACTCAACTCGACTCATTCTTTGTGTATCTTTTGCTTTTGCTTGCTATGCTTTCCACTCGATTCGATGGTGGTAGATAGACCAACTCAAATGTCGATTCTTGTTTCTTGCTCAGTATGAGTTCAGATATGGTCCGGAAAAGCTGCAACATCTAAGAGATAGTGTCCTGCGAACAGTGTGATGATGTAACAAAAGTTGAAGTGAAAATTTTTTGTTTTGGGGATTTTCTTCTTGTTTTTTTTTTGTTGTTGTTCCTTTTGTTATTTATCAGTTTTCTTACGAAAAAAAAAAATAAAATAAAATAGATACGAAATATATTCGCGGTGTGAAAAAGAAAAAAAAAAAAGTTCTTAGGTCCATCGCGTTGTGTTGTGGTAGTCCGGACATATAGAGCAGCGCAGTGCGTTATCCGTTTTCCTTGAACTTGACATCGGTGGTGTGTTCTTTGTTTCTTTGTCGGGGTGGTGGTGGAACACTTTGTTGGCAAAAATTCAACAAAAATTCCGACGAGATTGAGAATAAGTTCTGATACAGTGCGGGGGTGCGTCTGATAGTTGAATCGTGTAATCCTGTCGATTATGTAAAATAAAAGATTGCGAGTAAATTGAATACAGAAGCGCGTGTTAGTTTTTCCATTCTATATGAAAAAAAAGTGATAAGGATCACACTATCGATTGATAGATAAGCCGAAATCGTGCGTTGGACAACAGACAGCGAACACACACACGAAGAGCTGCAGCACTAGCAACAGGTGGTGACAATAGCTTTGTCGAAGTATCTTTTGTAAGTAATTTTGTTTGCAATGTTAATTTATGTTTAGCGATCAATCGATAACATATTGATGAAGTATCCAACTGGTGAAAGATACATGTATGTGTGCGCAACACGGACATTTCGATTTCGATTTGGATTTTTAGTATGCGATTGGAATGGGCATGCAGTTGGCATCCAAATGACTTTGCACATTCAGAATGTGGCCTACAATTATTAATTGTTCGTCGATTGTGCATGGCGAATAAGGACGTGAAAGAGCACCATGACCAGACTCCAGACCATACTATTGCGGTGATTCACTCAGGTATTCAATGCACCTCGCGCATCTTTCACGTTCTTTTCACGGTGCTGTGCATTTGAAAGGGAGAATTGAAACTGATTCATCATCATCATAATAGATACACTTGTCCGGATGCTGGTCTTATTCTTTTATGCTAAATAGCTATGTTCCACGGTTTATGGTTCGTGCACACGCCACGACCTTTTGTCTGCATAACGTCTACCTGGTATGAATAGCGGAAGTACTTTTTAGATATTATGTACTACTTGTGTGTAATTTAGAATATGAGGGAATTTCCGAAATTATTTTACAACCCCAAAAGGGTTCTCTTCCTGAGGTGGTCTTTATCATTTATTTATGAATCCTTCCATGGGATTAAGTGTACCATCTTCTTGTTCCGGTTTTTATTATCAGCACTTAAGTAGGGAATTTATTAAGCAGTTCCCTTGGGAGTATATGATGGCATGGAAGTTTATTGTTTCTGCAGGATTATTAGGCAAATCACGAGTCCTTTTCTGTTTGCATATCCCCATAATGGTGGACCCAAATAATCTTCATCATTTGGCCCTAGAGAGCTTTCTTTGATGACAAACTCCCTAATCGTTGGGTTAAGATGAGTGTTCTGTTTGTGCGTTTGTTTACTTTTGAAGAATTGTATTTAAGGCTATCCATCTACAGGGGATTATGTTTACCCTTATAATGCGAAAGGATACTATACCGGCGAATGTGGTCGGGAGGACGAACAAAAAAAAAAACTTTCACTTTGTCTTTGTTAACATTTGATCGCATGGATAGATATAGGGGTTAAAGATAATGGAAAAGCGAGTGCTAATCCTTGTTATCCTTGACCTAAATGTTGAAAATCAATCAAATTTTGTTGAAAGTTTTCTCTCTTTCTGTGTTTTTTTTTTTTTTCTGTTCTGTTGTGAGGTGTACCTAGGCGTGTGATATGCGATTTGTTATGCTTTTTCCTAGACTCGGAATCGGAACAGGAAAAATGTATATATACATTGGGGATGTCGTTACAGTTGGGTGGGTCTGATTTGCTTTGTGAATTGTGTGGATTTAAAAATTGCAAAAGGGCTTCTGTTTCTGTGTGCCATCGCGAAGGGAAATGGTTTCGCATAATGTGAATTATATGTGGAAGCATAGACGGAAGCTTTGCGTAGGTATGTTGGTATCTGAATGTCAGTGGTGTGTAGATTAAATTAGATTAGTAGGAAAGTGTATGTCGAATCAAATAAGCATGTGGTGAAGTGCCTGAACAAAATCTGCAGAGTGAGAGGAAGTTTTTTTTTTTTAAACTCAAGTTCAGGTACCTACTACCCACCTATTGTAGGTCAAGGATATTTTATAGGTAGCTACCTAGATCATAGAAAGAGTTGTGATACTTTTATGAAATATGATAAATTGATAAATTTTTATCGTCAAAATCGACCTCGTTAACATACTTTTTTGGGAGGGGCTACAATAATACCTCCGCTTACGAAATAATTTAGGGATTTACTGCAACATAACTAAAGCAATCCCACTATCCAAGGTTCGATCCCCGGAAAAACCCAAATTACATCTTAAGGTTTTTTTCTACTGCGCCACCTCTCGCGAACGTCTGACAAACATCCGAGAGTATAACTGTCATGAAAAAGCTTCTCAATTCAGCCGTTCGGACTCGGCATAAAATTGTAGGTCCCTTCCATTCGTCCCAAAAATAGAAACTCACACAAACGAATGGTTGCGAGAAGCTAGGCCTAGGGTGTCTACCGCCTGTTGCGCCACCTATTTATTTATTTATTTATTTAACTAAAGCAATAAGACTGTGTGGGCATACGAGTACATACGTAATTAGATGTGTGTTTAATAAAACCTAAACGTGAAGTGCCTTGAGAGATTGATCTTTCTCGAGATAGGTACTGGTACATTCTATAAATACTAGCGCTAGAAAAGCTGTCGTGTCTATATTCAAACAAATTTGGCAGAAGCTGGAAGGACAAAGAGTATGAATAGGGCAATAATATCCTCCAATTTATCTGTCTCTACTAAATCATGTTTTTTTTTAAACCTACTTATTCATTTTTTTAACGCCCCACCTAAGGGATTGTCTTTCTGCGGTGGTGTCGAAGACTTTATATGCCGCCTTAGATGACTGGATTCGCACTTTTCTGACCAGCTAGATGTCGTTTTACAGCTTGTAGAGTTCGATATTAAGCATTGTTCTCCAAATCCCCTAAACACAAACGACATCGAATATCACTCGAAGAATTTTACGTTCAAGTCCAACCGATGATGCCGTCAACATGATTCTTACTATTCTGTCTGCGGTTCTGCACATAAATACCACTGTGGCGTTTAGCGCGGTTAGATTGAAAGAATCCGGATCTTTACCTATAGTTCTAAAATAGACTGTCGAATGTGTTTATTCAAATCTTTTCGCCTTCCTACAATAGCCAGCGTTTTATAGGCCAAAGTTCTGGAAATCAGGGATACGTGTAAACTGCTCCCGATATCCATACAGAAGATAGCAATAACCTTAGTCGACAGTTATGCCGCAATTAACGCTCTCGATTCAATTTAATTGACACTAAAAGGTCAAAGATGCCTAACATCGCTTTTGATAAAAACCAAATTCGAGTGCTCGTCGGGGTAATAACCGGACACTACATCATTGTAAACATGGCCAAAATTAACTCTGTTACAAGGACGAAGAAGAATTTAATCTGTGGAACATCTCCTGTGTCACTGCCCAGGGCCTTTACTTTTGTTTGGGAGCACAGTTCTTTGACGACTTGGAAGATCTAGCAAAGATACCTCTACCAGATTTAAGAAGATTTATCAACAGAGCTGAATGGTTTTGTTAGTTGCACAATGCACATGTCCTATGATGTATACCTACTATAAAAATGGTAATTACAATGGGACCCAATGGCTTCTGTGTGAAAATTGTCATTGATTTTTTAATTCTTAGTTTGAGGCCATTTTTCATTGGGGCCAAATTTATGTAGCCGACATTAAACCACCGATTCGTTTGCGTAGAGTGCGTACAGAGGAGAATATTGTTGCCGTATCAACCAGTGTTTATGAAGACCGTGAAATGTTCATCCGACTTGTGCATAAGAACTCAAGCAGGCGACCTTCCACAACGTCGAACATTCAGTGAATGGGCCTTAGAAATGCTCGAAGAAGATCCGCTTTTTTTCGAAGAATTCGTCTGACGTTTTGGACCTGTGAATTGGCCGGCTAGATTGTGTGATTTGACCGATAAGCCAGCAACTATTGCCGCCTTGGAAGACAACATAACTCGTGTTATTGGTGAGATACGAGATACCAGTCAATATGTTGGAAAAAGTATGCCAAAATTGGACATTCCGGATGGACCACTTGAGGCGTAGTCGCATAGTCAACATTTACACGAAATAATATTCAAAAAGTAAATGACAAAAATTGATTTATCGACCCTAATAAAAATTTCACTCAATTTTGCAAATTTTCGTCGTTTTTTATAACTTTAAAAACCAAACTCTTAAAAAATCAACCTTTAGAATATTCTTCTTATCGTTGATTTATATTGTGGCGACCCAGAGCACATTGTTGTGTCAGTAGTGGCTTCCAACCTTTCGATAAAGATTCGAAAGTGTTTTTAAATTCACCTATTCTAATAATGGACACCGAAGGCTATATAGCAACATCACAAACGGCTGACTGATATAATGTGATAAGATGAATCTGGGTTCTCTGTGATTTAGGGATATGTTTGTCAAATTTTATAACTGACGAGCTAAAAACCAAACGCGGTAATTATCGACTTTTGTCGTTTCTCAACTTCCCCGGTTCCAACTTCTTATTTCCCTAAGCAAACCTTATGTAGATATACCTAGACCTACTCAAAACTGATTGTACTTTTGTCCGATATCAAAAATGTTCTTCCTTGATGACAAAAACCTCTTTCCCAATCTTCATTTCTCTCTCAATTTGAAGACCAGTTCCCTGCCCCATTCGGTGTGCCAATAATAATAAATCATCGCATGCATTATGTGGATGAATGAATAAGTTAAACAAATAGATACGTAATTATTCAGACTGTCATCTATTCTGGACTGTATCCAATTTTTGTTTGTATTTGCCTCGTGTTTACAGAGTTTTTGCAGTTTATGTACATCTAAAAACAAAACCAATTTTCTCATCAATTGCTTATTCGTTTGTATCTGAGAGCGATTCTTTTATCTATACATACCACTCAAAGGCGGCGTACGAATTGCATTTACATTGCTATTGGGTACCTTCCTCTTTGAGAGATTACAAATCACGAATTTTTGTCACCAAGAAGTGTGATTCGTAGTGTGGCAATAGATTATACGCGCAATTGATAATCTAACAAATAAAACGTATCAAAATGTTATCTCGCATGCATGACCTCTTCAATAAACAAATGGTAGACAAAAATTTATTCCCAATAGTGATACGGACATGAAACGCGCAAAAAATTCTGCATTGAATTATTATATGACAAAGGAAAAAGGTGAAGGAAATAATTGCGAACTTTCAGTGAGTACAGACAGATACATCAGCGGATGCAAGCGGTTGGATTCAGTTTATTCATTCGCGTTAAATGCTATAACAACAATAATGTTATTACGCGATTGTATATGGCCGCTATCTGTTGGTAACCAGGGGTCATGCCCAAAATACGCACTGACACGTCACTGTGGAATTTGACGAACTTATTGATAAGGCCCAAGTAAGTTGGACTTCTGAGTCAGGGTGGGGTTCGCTAGATTCAAATCCTGGAGAAATTCAATGTATATCAATATTACAATTGTCTTGAAAAATCTTCTCAATTCAGCCGTTTGGATGCGGCATAAAGTTGTAGGTCTCAAAAATAAAACTGACACCTTCAAAAGCATTCGTTATCTGAATGAATCTACTTTGATCTGAGTGGAAAGCCTCTATCAGCTCAGAGCGAAATCTGGTTCAAGACGGTATCATCACAGCATCAGTCTGGTGTGCTATATAAAACTGACTCTCTAGACCCTAGAATGTGGCAATTTCTCTTCCAGTCTTTGCCGGCAATTGCTTATAAATGCACGTCACCGATAAGAACTAAACTCCTTCACTAATTGGATGTAACTGTCAGTTTCATTTAAATGGCACACATAGATTGGCAATGAACCGGATGTTTATAGCCCAATACCCGACAAGACAAAAGATAGTGCAACAATATTCCCGCATTCACGCAATCTTTTATATATGCAAACTCGCGTGGCAAAGTGTTCGTTATACGAATTCCTCACTTATCTTGAAGTCTCCTGATGCCCGCAAAAAGCATGAAATTGCAATTCATTTAAATTTTTTTTTTATCAATTTCTCGCTTGCTAATCGAGAAAAATGACTCTCGCACGCACATAAATGCATAGGTATCAGTGGGGTGAAACCGTGAAACCCTCCAACCCTCCCCTCTTCCATTCAGCGTACTGTCACTTGTTAATTGATTCCTCCTTTTCGCTGCAAACTTGTTTGCTCAAAGTATTTGTATCTATTGAAAATGAAATTCCAACCAACTGAGGTAAAAAAAAAATAGCGATTTACCTCCTCGCTGCGTGTGCATCCTAATTACCTGCGCTTTTTACTGCCTTGTCGCTGAGATTTGATTGTGGTGTGCAAACGAGTATACGTGCGCAGAGCATAGCTTGGGTGGACAAAGTGACTTTGCACGCGGCATTGCAGGTTGATTATCCCTTTGCCTGGCAGTTTCAAGGAAGACCACTGTGCAATTCGAAGCAAGGAATAATCATAAATTGCTCGCAGTATACGATGTCGTCGGACGTGAAGGTATTCTCAGTCTTCTCCCACGGTATGGTGGAAGTTTTATTCTGTATAGCTATTAAGCCGATGCCATTAGTTGACTTATAAGTTGTAAGCATAAGCGGGCGAAAGTGTTAAGGCGATTCGTTTAGTGCTTCATTGACTATGAGAATTATCGCATAAATTCCTTCTATAAAGCGACAGAGACGTGCATTTTAATTTCACATTAGACATTTTTTTTTGTTGTCGAATGAATTGTTAAAAAACACGTGCAACTTTGTTAGTGCTAAAAGGTGGATAAGAACGTGACATATTGATTTGTTAAATCTACAGTACTATCCAGCTGTTGGAATAAAATGACGATACCGCATACGGGAAACGAAAATCCCATATCATCTATTGTGTTCGAAATTAATTAGTAATCAAAGTGTTCCAAAGTACAGACACATCGGAATTATGTGGAAATAGTAACCCAAATCGAAAGCTGATAAATATTTCCTTTCAATACATTAGGTTGAAAGTCTGCACTGTAAATTGAGTCTTTGACAAAAAATGTCGGCAGCTCATGACTATAGGTAAGAGTTGGAACAAACACTGAATTAAAGACTGACAACTTAGCTTTGACACAAAGTTCAGTCCTCCTAATAACAGAAGGACCAAGCTGTCTCAAAATTTACCCAGCCCGACCAATCCTACAGGAAAACTCAGCATTGCTCCTTCAGTGACCAGGCGTTCTGGAGCTGACCATCACTTCAAATTTATTCACGTTTACTTTCATCTCAGCTTTAACACAAACGGCTATACAAACCGATCGAGTGCGCGTTGAAGTTCAGTCTGAGTGGACCTAAGGATGACCAAGTTATCAACAAGGTGCAAATGACTTATCCTCACAATTCGAAACGTTCTTCGCCAAGCTTGCGCTGCGAATTATAATTAATGAAAAGGAGACGAGGCGAAGTCCAACGCCCACGATGAAAGGTATTAATTTAACTCCGTTTATCCGAACACAGCTTGTGTAAAAAGATTGAATGGCTCTCAAGAGAGAACCGGCAAGTTTCGCCGCATTCTTAGGCCACAAGAGAGCCATTTAACTCTCTCTACAGCTAAGGCTTTAAGCATTTTTGGCCGGATTTCATCCACTCCTTCAGATTTGCCAGCTTTTAGCAATTTTCCGACCTTTTTAAGGCGAAGGATCTGTCATCTTCAATGCCCTGGATTGGATTAAACAATTCAGAAAAGTGCTCGCTCCATCTGCGCAAGATGTCCTCTTCATTAGAAAGAATGTTACACTTCCTTTCTCTAAGACGGCGGATGGTCTGGCAGAACACCTTGCTTGCAGATCTGTGATCACAGTCTAATTGCTCGCCGAACTCCTTACATGATTGTTCTTTAGCCGGTTTAACAGTCAATTTTCAAGTTCTTCGCGCCTCAATTTACAAGTTTCGAAAAGGTGAGTCCCTCAACCTAAGTGAATCCACACCTTGAAAGCCTTATTCTTCTCTCTGATGACTTCTTGAACTCCGGGCGTTTTAAACCACACAGTTCTTTTCTCACCACCAGGCGCCACACCGAGCCGCTTCATTCCGCAAACATGTCCTGCAGAGGCAATGACTTCTGACACAACTGCCATATTCTTTCAGATATCTGCCGTGCAAATTTCTCCCGTATCTCATCGTTCTGTAGCCCCTACCGCTACCACCGTATGCGCGTAACTATCCGCGAATATCAGAAACCATCCTTTTAATACACGACCGTAGCACAAACAAATCTATCAGCGATTTCTGCTGAAGCTTCGACGGTACCATGTGTATTTATGGATATCTTTGTGTTGAAAGAAATTGTTAAAAATGGGCATTCCTTTTGATCAGCAAAAGTCCAGCTCAGTAACTTTTCTCCGTTCGCGTATTTCCCAATCACGCCGCCCCATGTCGTTAAATCCACACCCAAGTGAGAATTGAAATCAACCATCAGGATATAAGAATAGCTGCAACCTTTTCAAGGGCTGCATCAACTTCATCTAAGAAAGCTGCGTACCCCACTCCTAGAGCTAGAGTTGATCTTTCAAGGTTAAACTTAAAATTGTAACTCTCCCTCCACCCACTCCAATACTCTGCCAGCCAGCCTGGGACCTGTGAGTAAACCCAATCCCGTCTGAGCTGACAATGAAGGTGCTACTACCGACATAAAGAGTTTCCAGTTTCCACCAATCCGCAAGGTCGACAGTTCCAGAACTCCTTTGCTTTGTTGATGAGACACCAACTATATCTAGCTAGTCGATATTTGACAGCCTCCTCAACAAGCAACAGGTCTCTCCTATGAGCGAAGAGATGTTCCACGTGGCTATCCTAAATCGATGCCGTTGTGGAGTAAACGAAAGTCCACTTATGCCCCTATTGGTGCGTAGCGGGTTAAGCCCGGCCGACTGCCGAGCGTGACAAGCCCACCACCAGACCCTTGCAAACTGCCACCTTTCAGGCTTGTCACCAAATGACGCCCTAATATGACAGGCTTGGCAATATCCGAGGCTCTTTTCTTTCGTCTTGTCATCTTTGGGTGTGTGCTTCATCAGCCATGGCTGGGTGAACATAGACATGTTCTCGCCCTCCCCTAACCTCTCCCCTTCCCACTCCCCTTCCCCCTCACCCCAACGGGGAGGTAATCTACATGAGGGGGCATCTTTAGAGATTTACAGTCAAACGCTATTACACCCAAAATAAATATATTTTCGTTTTAAATTTTTTTTTTAATTAATAAATTTTTGTTTTAAATTTTTTTTTTAATTAATAAATTCCATAAACTTTATAAGCAATCGATGTGCATGTATTATTTGTTTACTTAATCTCCTAGACCCTAGAGCGTCGTTAAATTTTTTTATTGATTACAGTCCCTTATCATTAGCCTCAAGTCGTTGTTTTTTTTATAACAAAAAGGGCTTCTGCGTCACGTGCTCTTATGCACGTTCCACAGATCATGCCCACTACAGGTTACAATAAAAAAACTGCATAATTGCAAACACAAATACAATAAAAAAAAAATAACTGATGTCAAAAACAACAACACAATTCGAGATAAAGAAAATTTAAACGAAAAATATCACTTGAATGGAAAATTGCATTGCCAAAAATAAAAACAAATGCACGTACTGGATTTTTTGTCATCGAAATCTGACGACACAAAATTATTCTCGAACAATAAAAGAACTGCAGTTGCTTTTCTTTTCCTTTTTTTTTTTTTTCAATTTACAGCTTCAATGGAATTATTTTGGGGTGGGTGTTTGTGTCATTCTGATGAAAATGAACAACGTTTGGTGAATAAATTACGAGACCTTTGACGAAGTACATGAAAAAGATTAATTTCATTGAAAATTCATCACATCGTCTGGTGTCACATTGAGACGTCCAAAACAACGAATTTTTTTTTATAAATGAAAAGGATTCGTGGCGCGGTGTTCCAAAATGTACTTTAAATTTGAAAAAAAAAAAAAAAATTAAATCGAATCGTGATGATAATCAATTTTCAAGTTGAAATAATGGGTACCTAGTTTACACTTTTACAGTTCTTCTGAGGTGACTCATTTCGGTATAACTTCACTGGAACCTTTTGTAATGGGGAAATTTTATATCTTTTAAAGAAGCTTTAAGAAATGTTATGTTATATGTAGATACATATGTACTTGTGTACTTGAAGTGATAAACAAGAGTTTCAACGGCAAACATCAGGCTTTGCACTCTTAGTACTTATATGCGGGATTAATTACTCATCATAAAATAACACGTATAATATACGTAGTAACCTTACGCCAGTATGATAACCCCCAGCAGCGTTGCCAGGTTTTTTATCCGACAAGTATCCACCCTTTAATTTTTTTGTTTTCCACTATTCTCGTCTATAATATTTAGGGCCGGTTTCAAGACTAGCTGATAAAGTCTCGGATAGACTATCCGGAACTTATCTGTCAGCTAAATTTCAACTTTTGGTTTCAAAGGTTTCGGATAGTGGTTTCTGACAGATATATAGTCTCGGATAGACTATCAGCCGATTCAACTGGCTGTTAAATCCTATATCCGGAAGATAAACAAAAAGTGGCTGGAAAAAATATAGTTTCAGAGCATTTTTTTGTTGACGAGCGTAGATTGCCCCGTAGGAATTGAGTATTTCGCCCAAACCGACTTTAAAAGGAAAATTTTATTCACGTTTCTGTTAAACCTTCCTACCACGAAGGTATGGTCACCTCGCCGTTGCATCCTTTTCTGGACGTTAGTGGTGTGGAGGTGGCTGTTGGCGGCTTTAGTCGCCAGTAGGGTCACCCATGACAGACAGGTTGTTTTGATGAACAACGAACTAAGAACTACACACAACTCTTAGTTAGAGTGCTCGATAAGACGCTCGCCCTCCCCTCTTCTCCTACTTCTATCCACAAATCACCATTCTCTCTATTTCTTATCCTAACCTATACCCCTTTCCCCTGGGCTGGACGAAGGTGTCATACGACACGTGCTGATAATCAGCCTGGTTGGGGGCCCAGTTTAAAGAATAGCTCAGCCACAAACGGAGTATCCGGGTACCTGCTCCAGCTCATCCGTTAGAGGTTTTTGAATTTTTTGTGCTTCAATTTTTTCTTCTGTTAATTTTTCAAAGGTCTTTTTTCGTTTGGTTTACCTAAAACAACAAAAAATATTAGAAAACACGAAACAAAAAAAATACAAAACAAATGACATGTGTATCGAAACAAACGGCTGATAAATTTTTCCGCAAGTTAGTTTATCAGAGACTTTGACGATGAAACAGAAAAAAAATATTAGCAAATTTTATCTGGTGGAAAGCGTTATGTGTCGGATAACTATCCAAAACTTTATCCGGAACCTTTGAAACTGACCCTTAATATTTTATTTAAAGTGACATACTTTTTTTAAAAACCTATATAACGCTTCAGCAGAGCCCCGATATGTCACGGCAAGACATATTAGGAAATTTAAACTGCCCTTTACCTTAACTGAAAAAATGCGTGTTGCCCTTACATGGGTGGTTGGCCTCATTAGTAGATGATGTTGAGCTTGGGACCTCTCGCTCAGTTGTTTAGTACAATGCGCCGAAATTTAGGAAAACACTGATTTTTACAGTCCACAACATAAATATAACCAGAGGACTGTCCTATGAAGTGATCCTCCTCCCGACAATGTCGTAGATTGTATGCGTCGGAATGACGTAAAATATATGTGTTTGTAAGTAATAGGAGGACGCTTATACTCAGCGATCGTAGACATCAAAGAGCGACAACGCGGAGCGATTAGTGAAGTAAGTTAGGTCTTTATTCCGACCGACCCACTCGAAGCAAAGTAAAGAACTTTTACGGGTAGAATCGAACATTACAAATAAGTTAGGTTAGGTACGCAATAACAATAACAAAAACTCTAATGGGACTGCATCCAATCTAAGTAGGTCCACCTGTGAAAATCTTTGACATTTTTAGCCATCCGGCAGCCTTTACGAATTTCTGTCATATCCAGATTTGTCAAAAATTTCTTCTGAAATTTCATCCAAACATAGACCTAGACCGCCACATAGACCTACAAGCTTCGACTTTAGTACTATGGCAGTAATCGCTTTTATCGTCAGTATGGAGTGTCAATGAAAATTGTTGTCACTGCCAGGACTTCAGCCTGGAAAAAACGTCGGAGACTCTGATTGAACTGGTTAGTCAGAGAATTTCATTTGATTTCTCTGAGGATAAATAAATAAATAGGCGGCGCAACAGGCGATAGACACCCAAGGCCTAGCTTCTCGCAACCATTCGTTTTGTGTGAGTTTCTGTTTTTGGAACGAATGGAAGGGACCTACAATTTAATGCCGAGTCCGAACGGCTGAATTGAGAAGCTTTTTCAGGACAGTCATACTCTCGGATGTTTGTCAGACTTTCGCGAGAGGTGGCGCAGTAGAAAAAACCTTAAGATGTAATTTGTGTTTTTCCGGTGATCCAACCTGGGATCCCTCGCACAGTAGTCCAGCACACTAACCACTGCGCTACTGCGCCCACTGAGGATAGTCAGAGAATTTCATTTGACTCCAACCTAAATAACCATTTTTGGGTATCATTGATTCGTTGGGTCGAATAGTTGACCATCGTTTAGTCAGAATATACTTATCCATGCGTCATTAGCTTGGGTTTCCAACTGTCAGCTTGGCGTACCCGAAGAGCAGTTTTCGCGGCAGTATCTTAACTGAGCCCCTCTAATTGTCGTCGGATCAACTCACACAGGAATTCCAGCTTTGATCTAAACAAAAAAAAAAAAAAAGAAAAACGTTTAGGACCGTTTGCTGATACGACTCATAAAAATTTAAGTTCCACAAAAACTCTTATGTGACAGTTTATGCCATACAAAAAGTACCCCATAAGTATTTAAGTAGGGCTTAAATCGTTATGAGTCATATCAGCAAACAGCCTTAAACTATTGTTGCATTTCACTCATTAAAACTGACTTTTGCGTTTGAACGACATACAATCTGATGACATAGGGAAGGGACCATAGGTCCAGGGCTGACTTTATGCGACTAAAGTTGCATTTTTCCCCTTTTTTTCTTTCTATCCCCAATGAGACCACTTTTCCAAAATTGTCCGTATTTGCCTCTTTTCTGTATTTTGAAAAAATACAGTGGCCAGCAAAAACTAAACTAACAACAAAACTAAAGTTAATTCTTCTCATAATTTGAACTTACTTCATGTAAATTTTGCCATCAATGGAAAGGTCATTTAAGTTCCGTTTGAATGATACAAAACTTTCATTAACTTTAATATACCTATTTTACGAAACTAGTTCACAAATAATTGGGATCTGAATGCATCCCTTTTCTATCAGCTATTGTCCTATTGTCATAAGTTTAGCCATATAGCCATAACTTCCATGTTCAAGGTACAATAAGATAGAACGAGAGGAGAATATGCGTAAGCCATTTTAACTTTAGTGAATTTAACTAGTTTTGCGTTTTTTTTTTGTGTGCCATTTGTGGGCAGATTAGTATTGCCCCTTTTTTTATTCTAATCCCCTTGCGACTTTTTCAAAATCTTCGAAGTCAGCCCTGCATAGGTCTAGTCTATCTTCTTGCAACCATTTATTTAGATGACTTTTGATATGAATTGGCCTGCTTATCCTCTCAAAAATAAAAACACACACAAAACGCATAGTTGGGAGGAGCAAGGCCTAGTGTCCCATTAGGACATGTTGCGCCAAGTATTGCTTGCTTGATTTTGTATCCAAACGGATGAATTAAAAACTTTAAAAAATTTGTCACTTGATATTAATTCTATTTTTCTGGGGGTTAAACCGGGAATATATCCCTGACTAGTAGTCCATCACATTAATCCACACATAAAAAGTGACAAAAATTAATCAAATTTAACGATATTTTTTTACATTATGGTTGGCACTTGATTTGGCACAAATTCAAAATTGGCTCACCTCTTTAGGCTCCAAATATTTGGAAAAAAAAAAATAAATCAATGAAAATGCCACCATCTGGCATCGCTGGCAGTATAATAAAACAACGCTGACTTGCCAGCCAGATTAAAGAAAAGTGTCATCGAGCTGCCTACCCCTACTGCTGAACAACGATTTATCATGAAAATATTTTAATGATGTTCCTTATAATCAGTTATTTGAAGTTCATTGGCACTTGGCGCCAATATCGTAGGTGTCAAGTGTATACGGAATTTTTTAATGATTCGCTATCTCTGGTGTTCGCTAATCTGCCAATTAAAAACATAAACACATCATTATTTATCAATGTGTTACGAAAGGGTTTTATCAACCAATTACGCCGTTATTCAGAGTGATGCGCGACAATTAAGCGTATTTAGCTAAAATAATAGAGGCGTTTACTTCGCACAAGGTGACCAATCTGATTAGCGTCTAAAAAGTGCATTCCCATAATTTTTGTGAATGCATACTTCCTTGCACCGCAATGAGGGAGGGTTTGTTGAACCAGGGTGTGCCTTGTGCCACCGAAGAAATTACAATTTTAACTATTTCCATGACGAGAATGGACTTTGAATGGAAATTTTAATTGCCTTCTTTTAAAAATAAATAAAATCTTTACCTATCGCTTCGTCTTGAAATTGTTATTGGACTTCTTGGCTACGTTGCGTTGTATGGATACACCAGGCTATACCAACTCAGGCGGTTTTACGGTCTAATTTATAATTATAAATTGCTTATTGTTCTGAGCTGTAGGAGTGTTCAACTTATTAGTTTAAGATTACCCTAAAAATACTGTGGTGATGATGGGAAGATAATCTCGAGATGCCTGCAAGAAGTCAGTCCGGAAAGTGATTCCGCATAATCGAAAAGATTTCGTTGCAAGCAACGTCAGACAAAAACGAACATTTTTTTTTAAATAACTATGACCGTATTGATATATGCATAGTGGTCTATGTACTACCTACGTCAGGCAAAATTTCATCGTCTCACGAATCTCATAAAAAGGTATACTTCTTGCTTACGCACCTTGGAGAAGAATGTTTCCTCATAGGAGTTCCAAGGTTCGCAGTAAGATTTCTTTCGGAACTATTTTTGAGGGTTCTACACTCTTCCTATACAACTTGGCGTGGCAACTGGGAAGTCTGTCCTATGATCCTCACTCTAATGCAGTTTCCTCTAAGAATCTTAAGATGAGAGCTGGCTAAGGTGACGGTATTTTCTTCATCTAATAGTTGGTACTTGGTACCCAAATATTTCAGTATTTTGTGGTTTAATGCCCAACAAGATCCCAGCACATGTTTTGGGATTTCACTGGAGATATCTCCAATTTCCTCAGGTGCTTTTTGAGTCTACAATGCCGTGTTAGGATACGAAGGTTTTATACTGCTCATGCCGATGCAAGCCTCGATTTTGTATACCCTCTACGGGAAGGTATATTAACTTTGACATTACATTTGTAACGCCAAGAAGGAGTCACCGATGAGCCCATAAAGTATATATGTATATTCTGAATTACGATCAAATTCTGAATCGATTTAGCGATCTCCGTCGGTCTGTTGAAAACACGGTAGCGTCCAAACGAATCGACTTAAAAAAAAAAATAAATAAATAAATAGGTGGCGCAACAGGCGGTAGACACCCTAGGCGTAGCTTCTCGCAACCACTTGTTTGTGTGTGTGTTTCTATTTTTGGGACGAGGGATCTACAATTTTATCCCGAGTCGTCGGCTGAATTGAGAAGCTTTTTCATGACAGCTATACTCTCGGATGTTTGTCAGACGTTCGCGAGAGGTGGCGCAGTAGAAAAAAACCTTAAGATGTAATTTGTGTTTTTCCGGGGATTGAACCTGGGATCGCTCGCACAGTAGTCCAGCACACTAACCACTGCGCTACTGCGCCTACGAATCGACTTAGGTGAATGAAATTTTATGAGATGACTTCTTTTATGGTAGTCATGTTGGTATTGAAAATGGTCTCGCATGGGAAACATTTTGCATGACTTTTATGCAGGGGAGGGTATCAAAGCATCGGCCAGGCCGATGATAACACTTTTACTTGTTTTCTGTTTATGTTGACCTAGAAGTTTCTTGACTTGCTTCATGCTCTGCGTTTTTTCCAGGTTCTTGGCCAGTTTTCGTTCTCTAGTTCCCTGAACTCTTCTTTGAGGGTATGATCTCCTTTGCCGCAAAATGATTCCTGATCATGGCCTATGTTCTTGTCGGCCATACCATCTATCCCTACATGGCCAGGTACCCAATATAGGGTCATATTGTTTCTTTTACCCCTTTCATTAAGTTTGTGCACGCTGTTCCACACTAGGTATACTTAAGACTTGATGAAAGGAGTCAAGTGTAAGGACAGCCGCTTGGCTAATTGATGTTGTAGCTATATATCACGGTTGGTTTTGTCGATCTATCTAGGTTGATTTGAAAACATCTGGCTTTTGCCCAGAATATTTGGTTCTCAGTCTGAATATTTGCACTCCAGTTCCCTCATCACTTCTTATTGATCCATTTGTGAACTACTTTGTTGTGTGATTGGTCAGTTTTTGAATTGTCAGTGCCCGAAATATTTTCGTTGCTAAGTTTAGTTACAAAGTTATTTTGAAAATTAAGAAAAGGCTGCGATACGTTGTTTTTTCATATTGCATCGAATTGCTACCACACTTTCCTTTTCCTATTCCATTGATTACATTACTTGGACATTTTTCAACCACAAGGTGTAGAGAAGTCAGTTTTAGTAGCGCCTCCATTGGGTTGCAATTGGACTATAGTTTATTGAGTGTCTTCCTCGTGATGGCCAGATTCGCTCCTTTTGCCCATGCAATCGCTTTATTATATCATTCGTCTCACAAGAGCAATATACCTATACATCCATCCCACACACTTGATCTAATCGAACTCTTTGACGCTGATATTTGCAGCGACCTATGGACATTAATATTGTCTTCTTGATGCCGTTGATCCTTTGACCGACCGACTATCCATTCACCTGCAATGATTGACACTCTTGTCTATCCCACTGTTGGTATCTACTTGCCATTGGGAAACATTTGCCATCGGCATTGTCTGTTTTCCCTATATTTTATTTGCCCTAATAACCTACCTTAACTGCTAATAAGTCTAGACGCTGAAATTATGGCCCTTTTGTACTAAAATGCAAATTGCCAATAAACTGTCCACAAGTATGACTGGGTCAATATTTCAAAACATTAATATTTTGGACCTCGAAATGGACATTTACTAAAATAATCAAATTTAATATTTTTTTTGGTTACTCTGTATTTAAGAAACATTATTAAATATTTTAAGCCAATGGGCCACCAAATTTTGTTAATTTTAAATAATTTTTTTCACGGGAATGACAGAACTAACATGGAAATGACAAAATCCTATCTTGGTAACGACGAGACATTTTCGGTTTTTATACCCGGTACCACACTGTGGTGAAGGTATATTCACTTTGTCATTCCATTTGTAACGCCCATAAGGAGGCGTTGTAGGTATGACAAACTATATATATTATTGATCAGCATCACTTTCTTAGTCGATCTAGCGATGTCCGTCTGTCTGTCCGTCTGTCTGTCTGTCTGTCTGTCCGCACGATTACGTAATTTAAGAGCTATCGACTTGAAATTTGATACGTAAGCTTTTATCCACCAAACTGAGGCTAAGTTCGAAGATGAGCAAGATCGGATGAAAACTACTACTACCTCCCATACAAAAATATCAGATTTATATAGCTTTTTATGTTAAAAATTAAATTTAAATAGCTACAGTAAAGATAGCAAGTTTAAACTTTGCACATATTGTTTTAATAATATTTTAAAATTTTTGACAAAAAATGAGCTTGGTCGAATAAAAAGTACCCATACCTCCCATACAAATATATAATTTTTTAATACTAAAATATTTTTTTTATTTTAGAATAATATAGTACCGGGTATTTGAGCTTCGGCATAGTCGAAGATAATTGTCTTACTGGTTTTATTTACACTTTTGCTGAAATTGACCTTTTATATCAATTTGAAATAAAAAGTGAAAATATTTGAACATTTTTTGCAATATGATTGAGTATGTCATTTCCGTGCCCAAATTGTCATTACCGTGTATGCCACGGTAACCATGGAAATGACGACGTGGAAATGACATCGAAAGGTATTTCTCTAAAATAAAACCGAACTTTACTGAATATTTTCCTAAAAACGCATACAATTAATTAAGTACATAAAAAAGGCATGCATTGGGGACACGATCCCGAAAACCAAAATCCCGAAAATCCAAAATCCCGCAAATCCAAAATCCCGAAAACCCAAAATCCCGAAAAACCAAAATCTCGAAAACCCACAATCCCGAAAAGCCAAAATCCTGAAAAAAGAATCCCGAAAACGAGATCCCGAAAAATTATATAAAATGAAAAATTTGCGCAAATTTTTCATTTTATATAATTTTTCGGGATCTCGTTTTCGAGATTGTTTTAGTTATTTGAAGTTTGTTATTTTGTTTATTTTGTTAAATAAATTTGGCTTATATTTTTGTTGCTACAATAAGATTTTTAGTTTCACTTTCGGGATTTTGGCCTTTCGGAATTTTGGATTTTCCGGATTGTGGATTTTCGGGATTGTGGCTTTTCGGGATTTTGGTTTTTCGGGATTGTGGGTTTTCGGGATTTTGGATTTTCGGGATTTTGGGCTTTCGGGATTTTGAATTTTCGGGATGTTGGGCTTTCGGGATTAAATTTTTCGGGATTCTGTCCGACTCCCAAAAGGCATGCATTGGAAAAAATATTTGATTTAATTATTACATTATTACATTCAAAAACACTAACCACGGTAATGGCAACTTTGGATAACGAAAACATGAAACGCCTTAACCACATGAAAGGAAAATCACTTGTGATATATATAATTATATGGGCTTATTGCGAAATGTTCCAAAAACAATCAATATGTCCCGTTATTAATGTGAAATCCGCCGCCTAGTTTGCGGCCGTTAATTCAATTTTTTTAAATATTTACTTTTTGTCACGGGAATGACAATTTTTTGGGGACAATCACTAAATACATTTCACGTAATTTTTTAGATTTTCTTAAAATAAATTGACTGGGCCCCAGTCCTCATTGTCCTTTCTTCTTCAAGGCTTCATCAATAAAAATTGCAAACCGGCTTACATTTTACAAATAAAATACATTTGTTGAATGATGGTACAACTTAGGACATGCCATGGTAATGACATTTTGGGTGTTTAAGTTAAAATTTCGACATTACTATGCATTTTTAATTTTAATTTTTAATTTAAAATAGTTTCTGCAGAAACATGTCTTAGTCGAATATTTAAAAAAAAAAATGTTTTTTAGCCTATAAATGCCTGACCGCAAAATATTAATATTTTGAAATATTGACCCGACTTTATGTTTAAAGTTAAAAGAAACACACAATACCCATAACGCCCAAATTAAAAAAAAAAATAATAAAGTCCAAAACATTGCTAGGCCATTAATTGTTGCTGTAAAATATTGATCAATTTGACATTGATTTTTGGCGTAATGGTGGCAGTATTTAACTGCAAATGATTTTTGGATTTTATTTCCATCTTGTTGCTTATTTAGGAATTTTTTTTGGTTAAAACATTTTCGACTGAAAAGAAATTATTTTCATCTTATAAATTGTTCATATTTAACTGCTAGTTTTTGTCAGTTTTTTTTAAATATTCGTCTGAAAAACTTGAAATATCGTCTGAAAATCTGAATAAATCGTCAGCATTATTTTTGTCTCTATGAATATTCCCTTTTACTCAATTTGGTTTTATTTTTTTATATTTTCAGACGGGTTTTTAATTTTTCAGACGATTACGAGGGGTCCCAGCTTCGATCCCCGGAAAAACACAAATTACATCTTAAGGCTTTTTCTACTGCGCGTCTTTTCGACGGACTACATTTTCTAACTTGTCCATTTCCATCCCCAATAGAACTGATGAGTGATTGATTTGTATCAACATGTCATACCATTCCAAAAATTTACTTCTGATACCAAATGACAGAGTATTCTCCTTTTCTGACAATGTCGATATAGTAGACATCTCATAAATAAATTTTGTTAGCCCTAACTCGAATTTATTTTTAGCGCCTTCTTCGAAAGCCAAAAGAAGAGAGAAAAAAAAAATGTTAAACCATTTTGTGATACCTGTCAGCACGGCACTCTGTTTGATCCCATTAACTTGTTTCGGGATGAAAATATTTTTCTACATAAAATTGTACCGTTTCAGCTTTTTTTTTCTCATCCAAAACATTTACATTTTAAATATGTCAACGCTTAGCGATCGTTAGATGCGTTAAGGCCGGGTGTACATTGTACTACAACTTTACAGAACAAGCTTAAGGCAGCAGTCAGAAGAACTGCAATAACATCTAATCGAATACGTGCCGATGACTTGAAAAGACGGGACACCGTCAAAACGTGTTATTTCCTCGTGAAGATGTGACTCGAATGTGTGTGTCACTGTGTCCTCATGAGGTTCGATTAATGTTTATAAATACACGTCGAATGAATGCACTGCGCCCTATATGTCATACATGTCATTCGCTTGGGAAATTTATTATCAAAATTATGCAATGCACCGCATAACTTTTTTATCGATTGAATAAAAGAAGACAAATAGATTGAGATACTAAAAGTGAAGTGCTTCGTGTCGGGTGCACGCAAGTATAACAAATGAAAATAGAATAATATCCTATCCACAGCGGGGCTGCTATAGATTGCTAGACGTGTGTATGGGCGGTATACAAAGTCAAAAGTAATGACCATATGTGTGTGTGTCTGTGGAATTCCCTCAAGGAAAAGAAAACACAATTCAACTCGACATGTACGCGCTCTGCTGCAATTGAACGGATGGCTTGCGATGGTGCTGGTGGTGCCCTATGCTTAGAGGAGAGAGCGACAAATGAGTGTTATTACTTGGAAAATATTTTATCGTAGGTGGTCATCTTGGAAATCCTTTCTTCCACCAAGCCGAACGCAATCTGGTTCACATGTGTATAATAACCGAGGAGTGGTAGATATGTCACTATGTTATGGTTTGGTTGTTGGAAAATGCCCTTAGAAAGTGGAGAAAAGGAGCGAGTGTGTAGGAGGTCGACATATTAGGTTTATTGTTAGATAGGTAGGTATTCGTACTTGTGTAACTTGAGACTTCAATAGAATTGTTGTTGTCTTTCGAGGTTTTGCAATCCCTCGCAGAAAAGTAATGGCATGGCTTTGTTGTGTAAGGCGCTAATATAAGTGGGTTTGTATCTGCGATAAACATATGGAAAATCAGTCTTTTCGTCATTAAAATTAACTACCCAGAACCTCAACCACTTTTGATTAAAGACTCGACCGTAAATTAGATTTAATTCCTTCTTATGGGGGTCGTTTGATAGACCATAACAGGAATGCAATGACGCTTAGGCCCACTCCATTCCTTACCCCATCAGATGTTGAAAAATGTTCCTATAGTTTTATTTACTATGTACGCATTGGACTTGTAAAGATATAGTAGCCGCGTTTTATTACTACGGTAATCTGATCTAGATTGGTTTAAATGAACAAATTCAAAGAACAAAAAACTTTTTTGTGAGTAAAGTTTCAAATGGTGATAGGGATACTCCCTGGGCATTGCCTTCGTAGGAAGCACGCTAAGCAATTAGATTTAACAAATACGGACAGGGACACGTGCTGGTATTGCGGGGAACCACATGTCGCAGACGATATTACTTACTCATCTTCTCTAATGTGATTGTCAATATATTGCTCAGAATAGAAAGAAACTCCTTGGAATATACTTCTTCGACAAATTGAAGGAGGTTGGCCTTTCAAACAAAAATTGAAACCAGTTTTAGGTTCTGTAGGGAAATTAAGTGTTTGGACGAATTGGTTTAGGTTTTGACCGTGAAGGCCCCCCAGTGGTGGTGATGAACTTACACCCTATAGGTACAACCTCACCTAACCTCACCTTGTTATAAACCGTTAAAAAGTCGAAAGTCGGTTTTTCTGTTTGGATTCCGCCTTTTGCTATATTGCATGTCCTAGTGGCAATAAGCAGTTAATACGTAACTTCAGTTGATTTCCTTTTCCACCTTTAGTGGAGGTAGACGAATTGCCAGTAGCCACACTTAAAGAAAAGTAGATATTTTCTCTACAACATTTTCGGAGGGTTCTACTCTAGATTTTGGTCAACTGCAGCTGCCATCTATCCCAAGGGTGGGAGTGGAATCAACAACTTGTAACAACAAGTACTTGTAATACAATTAAAGTTTTACAAGTGTATCACTTTCTTTAACACGAAACTACAAATCGACTGGCGCTTCTCCACAATAAGACATTTCCTTCTTCAGGTAGACCGAGCGACCTCAGCCGATTCCCAAAAAAAGGAAGAAAATATTTGTGATTGCTTGTAGCCTGAGAGTAGCAGGTTCGAGCACCGTCAAAGGGCAGCACTATACTCTCCCACCGACCGTAAAAAGAAACGCATTGCATAAAATTTTGTCCACCTTACTTATTTACTTAGGTGGCGCTACAGTCCGGGGTCGACCTGGGACCAAACCAACACGCCTCTCCAGTTAGCCCTATATTTGGCCAACCGCCTCCAAGTTGTTTAAGTAAGCGCCACCTGAGGTGAGGTCTTCCGCTTTCCGCTACAGCGTTTTCGCTCCTAGTTGGAATCGAAGACTCTTCGGGCCGGAGCTTTGGTGTACATTCCCTCTGCCAGTCTTAGCCATCTTAGTCGACTTATATAAGTACTTTTCTATCGAGGTCGATGTTGCTGCACATCTTGTAAAATTCGCTGTTAAATGTCCTCCTCCAAGGCCCGTCAACGCCAACTGGACCGAAAATCTCTCGAAGAATAACGTCCATGCTTCTGCGCCATAGATCCGAACTGGGATGATGAGGATCTTATTTAGAGTCTATAGTATTTCTTGATAAGTCCTTATTAGTCAATTGATGTTATTGCCACCACTACAACAAAAAAGGGGTTCTGATTATTCAGAGCTCTTCTTCCTAACTCCAATTTAAAAAGCATGACATGGGGACTTGACAGCTTGTCATCAGGCTCTAGAGTGCGTTCAGAGTTTTCAGTTATGATGTTGCCAGATCCGCTGAGTTCGCTTCGCACTGACAATGTAAACCTGTGTTCGAGGTGAGCACTGAGCTCACCCTAGGTATTCAGTCAGCACAAGAGTTTAGTGCTGGATTTTGCTGTAAATCTTAGCTGTCATTTTCTGATTTATTTATTTGTGCTCCACTAGTAAATGTTAAAAGAAATGTGTATTTTAAAATTAAAATCATTAATTAAACAAATTTAATGTGATTGCAAAGTGTAAATCTGTATATCACTACATTTTTTCAGTGACAGGTCTCAGGGTTACATTTTCGTGTTCGCTATGAAACTACATTTCTGGGGTTTCCTTGGGGTTTTTACCTGCCACGAAAACCTAATGCTTCAATCCACAATCCCAACAAGTTTCATTAACCCTAGCAACAGTTATGTAGTCAAAAGCGAATTGAAGCATGTCCCCTCTAAGACGTTAATGCAATCAGCTATACATATTTGAAAGAGAAACCTACTGCTAAGTAATGATGTTAAATTCTTTACTTCACAATTCAACTTGTACAATTGTACATTACATATTTGGATATCTATAGCCAAATGCAAAAACAATCTCAAACTCACAGAAAATTCCTGTCACCTGTCAAAAATGTTTCATTTCATTTTATTTTCTTTATTTATAATTCAAAACCAAGCAAAGCGAAGGTATAGTCAAAGAAGGTAGCAGATGGTCCGTAGTAACGTCGATAAAAATGTCAAAATAAATCCCTTTCCATTAAATTGAAATATACTCAAAGAAAAATTTTGTTAAATTTCGTCAGAATTACTCGACATCCCACTACAGGGGGTATTGCATATCGATTAAGAATGCTCATCATCCTTTTACTAAAAAATCATTCGTCATTTCAAAAAACATCTGTTGTTAAACAGCCGCTTTTATCTAAATCGATTTTTTTTTTGACAAGCTGTCAGTCGTAAAACTGACATGCAATAGCTAGCTGTCCATTAAACCAATTCTACCAATCCCACAAGGCCACAAGTCACACAATGACATTACTTCTCCAAACTAATCTCACGCACGACATCCTGTGACTGCTCATCGTCCTCAAGAATCTCTTCATGGTCGCCATTTAATTTGAACTCAAGTAAATTAACTCAAGATAGGCATTTATTTCCAAATAGTTGACACAATAATTTACTCTTGTCGGATGCATTTGAACCTTCATAAAACTCAATATATCCTTTTAAATCCTTAATTGGTCATAAAAACGGGTATCAAGCAATATATCTGTTTGCGATTACTCTCAACTAAGCATTGAGTTTATAAATTTGACCATAAAAAGGGAAGTTTTGTTTCCTTCTTCACTCATACATCTAAGGCAAGTTAACCGATCAAATACAACACAATTTTTTTGTTTGTAATTTATGAACTTGTGAGCACTTAGTGTCTCGTCTGATATTAGCACATAAAATCACTGACAGACATAGTCCACAAGTAGGTACTCGTTTTACATTTGGTTTTTCTGGACAAGCCATTCAAGTGCCTCAAGAAACATGACCGACCACCGAGAACACTATGACTTGCATTTATGATTCACTTTTAATGTTAAGCCGTAAAGTGCTAATAAATTAAATTTAGCTATAGACAAACATTGGATAATTGGCAATTATGCAGTGGTAACTGGTAACACGATCGGTGTGATCCGATCACGTGGCTTATTAGGTAAATGTCTGAGAGTTTTGAGGACATGCATTAAGTGGCTGAAATGCAATTTTTTCTTTGGCTAATTGAGATCAGCGACGTCAGAGAGGTGATGACAATATTGACAACTGACGCTGACGCTGAGTCAAATGACGATTTATGAACAAGAGTCACAACAAGTGTGGTGTTGAGTGGCGTCTGCTGCGGTTGAATGTCGTCGTGTGGCGCTTACATTTGTTCGCGGTGACGGCTCCTCTTGACTGGCAGCTATAAATAACGATAAATTCTCTTAAATGAATAAAAGGGATGACAGTGCTTTTTCGCTCGTGCGACATCCAAATGGAGTGGTAAATGAAAATTTAAATACATTTTACTAGCTGTTGTTCTTAATATGTCGTTGCTTTAGTCAATTCGTCATACAAAACATTCCACAGAAGGGGTCCTAAGAAAGACCCTTATGTGGCAACGCAACAGCCAGCTATTTCGTATTATTTTATTTTGTCGTCAGGATCATAGACATAGACAATGAAAAGCTGCAGCATTTCAATCGAACCAATACCGGCAATAGCGCCCTTAACGTGTTCTCAATTTGTCGAATTTTAACGTTCAGGGTTGTCATCGCGCCTTATTTTTTGAGCCTAAAATCAAAAGCATTTCGGACTCTCGGTATTAGAGCGTTGATTGTTTCTTCGGCAGATATTGACGAAAACGTTTAGGTATTCCGAAAGGTCTCTTGCCAATTTCAATTGCTAACCGGAGCTTATTATAAATAGTTCGCGCAATAGGTTCGTTTTTATTTTATCAGTATATTAATAGTCATTGACGCGTCCGAGGTGTAAAAAAAATTTCCTTCTAAAGTAATTATTACACGTGTTAAATATGCTGACAAATACGTGGTGTCATGTTTTAATAGCAACTTTTTTTAATCTACTTGGATTACTATCCACCAAGGAGCCTTATTGTATTGCTTTATGTTCATTCTGGCGTTAGGCAATAACGCCCAAATCGAGTTGGAAATAACGCCCAAAAAAAAAACTCGTACAATTTGTTGTTGCAAAATATTTCGTCATTTTGGGTGTTATTTCCTTTCCAGTGTTCGTTTTTTTGACAAGCAGTAAAGCCCAAAATTGTAAGTGGAAAAGCATAAAGAGTGGAATAAGTATGAGGTTTCGAGTTTCGGATTTTATTTCATTTTAGACAGTGCAATAAATTCCAAATCGAAGTGGAAATAAAATCCAAACAAAATGAACAGTAGAATATGTATGGGGGCCATGCTGCCCCCCTGCAACCCCACTGCTTTCTTTTTCTTTTAAATAGCTGAGTGCAATAATGTCCAAAAACTTTATTGCACTCTAGAAGCACGATCTTTGGCACGATGGTTGGCTGAGGTCCCCTTCCACTTGTGCGCGCCACCTAAAGCGAGGTCTTCCTCTAATGCGTTGTCCCTCAGGGTTGGAATCGAAGACTCTCGGGCCGGAGCGTTGGTGTCCATTCGCTCTACATGTCCTAGCCATCTTAGTCGACTGATTAGTCGTACTTTTCTGACCAGGTCGATGTCGCTGTACAGATGCTAGTCAATTGTCAGTTCAATACATATCTAGAACTCGTGGTTCCAAGAGCGAAAAATAAGTGAAACAAAATGACAACCATCTTGAATTTATCCATAGAATGCTAGAGACACTTATTTATGGGCGTGCGTCATTATTTACAACAAATGACATTTCAGAAAATACAAACTTCCAATTTATTCAGCTCTGAACCATGAGAGCCAGCGCTACCGATGCTGGAATCAACGCGAAGTTGTCAACTAACAGTTCATTAGATATATAAAATGTCAATGACCCAGATTGTCTAAAAATTAGAGCTCAAATCGGATTGAAAGTTTTTGAGTTTTGCGAGTACAGGCTGAATTTTAAAAGAAGATAAAGATAGTATCTAGAGGTGTAGTGCATTTTACAATTAGATAAGTCTGGTGAGCAAGCTCACTAATTTACATTTGACTTTTGACTACCACGAATCTATTACATCATGACCATAAGCCTTGTGGACATAATCACTCTAAGAAATGGTGCTATTGCTGATTCCACATTTGTTATGAAAGTCAGTCTGAGATCGGATTACATGCGAATTCAGTGGGCTTCCTAGGAAGATACACTTCCCTGTTTCCTTCTCAGTCCTTATTATAGATTTGCCTACCGTTTCATCCTTATTTTTGTTATAAGTCGATGTCATAGCCAGGCATCATTTTCATATACCCAGTCTAGATGCATCAACAGTCATGACGACTTTTTCCAATGTCCATTGGCATGAGTTACTCCACTGGCATAAAGTTCCTCTCTCTATGAAAATAAATTTAATTTTACTGCAACAATTCCATGAACTCGAAAATTTATTGCATTTGTCGAGATATTTAAAAAATGCCAACATGCGCACTAGCATCCATGACATGGTACACCATCTCATCCCGTATGTCAGAAGTTGTGACAAGACAGACCGAGACCACCCTTTAAGTTTAACAACACAAAATGCGAATAAATTTGAACAAATTTCCCTCATTTGTCAGCACGTGTTCTACAGTACTACCTAACCTATACATTGTCCTGTTGATTTGTATTGTATTATACTCTCTGAAGAGTTCCAGACGAAATTCCGAAACGTTAAGCAGCAGCAACTGCTTATTAATGGCCACAACCCACAAGTTACAACAGTGTTTACTTTAATTTCATTTGTTGGTTGTTGCCGCGGTATAAATTAAAATCAAGAACTGATGCAATACGATTGTTGTTTTCATGAAATTCGGTCAACACACTCTTTTGTAAGCACGCTGCGTGCCTACGGCAAAACCAAAAACCAACACCCTCCGAGCACCCCGGTCTAGGAACCAGAAATAAAACTCACACTCGTCGTCGTCTGTTGGCTGCCAAAAGTCAACGCAAACATCTTCCTCTCCACATTCGTACACCCATCGTCATGAACGTTTCGCAGAAATGCCATTACTCTCTGCAGATACTTTTTTTTTGTTTCCACCAAAAGAAAGCAAGATGACGACGCTTCTTTTCCTTTTTGCGACAAATGGGGAATTCCCATCCCAATTGCGGACCAAATAAAACACACGAAGCGATCAGCCATCCTCCTTGTTGTCTTGCCTGTCTGTTGCATCCCATTCCCAAGCACACATCGTTCAATTTAATTGTCATACAAAGACGAACGACAACGGACAACCGAATCCCGATGAATCACCCTTTCGTCGGAAACATCTGTTCGCTTCTATGACTATGTGTCTCTGACAGCGATAGATTCATCGGATGGCCACAGCACATCCCTTCCAATGGTCCAATGGGCATGCCCTTCGAGGTTCGACTATACACACTGTCATCTCAATAACAAAACAATTACTCTGAGGCCAATAAAGTCATCACTTCCAATTGTCCAGATGACCAGCGAATGCATCGAAATGCATTATTGATTAAGTGTATCGTATGTGTGACGGGATCGGGTCGGGACCGAGCTTGTATAGCGTCGTCGTCGTCGCCCGTCGGTATATATCAATTAATTGTGTGTGCTTACGCGAGGAGCGCAATTAATTCTCATTGCGATCAATTAGCAAAGGAAAAGTTTGCAATTTAATTAAAATTCCTTGTGTTTACCGCTTGCAGGACTCCGACAACTCCATATGACCGCTAACAGCATCTGGACATGACAGGGAAACAACAAAAGGTCTACCATGACACAACGGCACCTAAGATGCAGCAGCCGACAACGAAACCGAAGAAGACAACGCGTCGCGACAAAAGCGACCTTGGCGACAATTTCGTTGCCCCAGATGGTGGATGGGCGTGGTTGGTATGCATCGCAGCCGGGTTATCCAATGTAAGTAATTTTATTCAATTGACAGCGCCATCTATTGACTGACATTTAATTTCAATTTCAGCTGTGTATCTTCCCGTCGCTGCAACAATTTGGCTTCATCTTTCGCGAAAGACTGACAGATCTGGGGATGTCCAGTTCGCAGGTAACCACCATCATTAACACACAGCCGGCAATATCTGCGTGCACAGGGCTGTTGAACGGTCCGATGTTTAGAAGATTTAGCTTTAGACAGGTGGCGGTTGCGGGGGCGTTATTTAATTTCGTTGGCCTCACACTGACGGCGTTTTCCGATACATTTCTGTCGTATATGATTACATATGCGCTGCTGTTTGGTAAGTTAAATATTTCAGTTGAACTTCCACGTGGAATGGTCCTTAGATTCTTAAACTCTAACGAACTTTTTATTTGGCTAAAAATGCAGTGAACTGACTTACGTTTATAAAGTGGCATTTACGATCGATTACTGGCAACGATCACCAGCAACGACGATCATAAGCGATCCCAATATAGTTTCAACTCGTTGGATGATCCTATGAGGTCTCAGGCTTACTAGCTTGACTGAGGATAATTTTTAGTGACATCATAGGTTTGAATTATGTAACGATCGTTCCAGAGCTCACCTATAGTCTAGCCTTCTATAATGATCCCAGGCGACATAAAGACTTACCTATGACGATCCTCGGTGATCAGTGAACTTACTTGTTGCTCAAGACTACAATTAGCGATCTTAATGTCAAGGCTTACAACAAACTGCACTTTCCTGATGATCTACGACGAGTTTGACGATCTTAAGTAACCACAAAAAAATTTTTTTAGGAGGATTTTCGCTGTCGATCTTAGAACTAACACTGTAGACTTGAATTATAAGCCGATCCTCGAAGGATTCTCAAATTACTTACTGGTTTTTTTTCGGAGCTCGAGCATCATAGCCTTACAATTAGTGCATGGGCATGCAAGATCGCTTTAGACTTGACATCTGGCATGATTATCGGGGCGCTCAGTGATCATTTATTCGCTTAACTGCCTATCAAAGTCACAGTAGAGGACAGGACAAACTTTAGTGATGTCAGATCTAATATAAATACTGACTTGACCTCAAATCGATCCTCAGACGAGCCATGATATACATGCATAAGCATATGTCCATCAGCCGACTTTCGGCGACTGTAATAGTTTTACTTTATAGCTACTGATTTTTTTGTTCTAACAGTGATTGCAAGTGATCCCTTTATAGCCAGCTAGGACGATCAAAAGTGATTGAAAAATACGATCTACAGTGCTCGCTATTCTAACTAACTAGCTTGACGTCTCTGCCCGCAGTATGCGTATTTTTAATGATAGACTGAACCGGACTGTAAATGTCATCTAAAGTAAAAGTAAGACCAACTTTTTGGCTTTCTTGTAACGATGATCGTAAACGATCTCAAAAAGTATTTGACTTGCGCACATGCCCTCTGTCCTCTGAGAAAGGATATAATAAACTGGTTATAGCAATAAACATGGCGATCGACTGACTAATGAAGATTCGTGGCGGTCTGAGAAAAGTATTACTTGCCTTTAGTGTTTATGCCGACTGCGAGCGATCTTGCGAGTCACCTATGACACTCTAGGTTTAATAGCTTATTCTTTAAGACGATCTATATTCATATCGATCTTACGATTTTATGGGCGTTGTAACACGCTGTGTTAACTACTTTGATGATCGTAGGTGATCCTCGATCCCAAAACTACTCTCTTAAGCAGGTAGTCTTAAAACGTATTTAAAGCTTTGATAGCTTTGGCGATCTTCGGTGATAATCGGTAGGGTATCTCAATGTTTATATATAGAGTAGATTTTTATGATGATCCGCTGCGACCTCAGCGATCTTTCAATAGCATTCAATGATTAAACTGACCTATACTCTTCACCTCAAATTTTGAAGTTGACTCCTTGTCGATTGTAGGCTTATATATTCGATGTCGAATCATATTTAGACCTCTCAAAATAAGACGGAGTCGACTGCCACGATCGTAGGCAATACTATGACTTGACAGGCAAAATTAAGACAAACTTTAGTTTTTGTGGCTAGTTACATTAATAGAATTGAAACTCTTAATGGGACTTCCTAATCCAAGCTTGTAGGTCCCAAGTCTTAAGCCTGATTTTGGATGTTTCTTTGTAACTTTTTAGCCATTTGCTCTAGGACCGCAATACTTATACTCTTATCTTGATATACAAAAGTATGACCACGAAGGCCTTATATCTATCTCACAAACAAATTGCATTCTAAATCGCTAAAAATATCTATCTCTTTCTAGGCTTTGGAATGGGCATCAGTGTGTCGGCCTCGTCGCTCGCCATCAACACTTACTTTAAGAACAAACGCCGTCGTGCGGCAGGTTTCTCGTGGACTCTTACCGGTTTGGGACCGATCTTCCTACCCTATGCAGTCACGTATTTACTCTCGACCTACGGAGTCCAAGGAACTGTGATAATATTTGCTTCCATATCACTACACTCTCTAGTTTGTGCCATGGTCTATCAGCCAGTGATGTATCACGTCCGACAGACCAACACTAGCCAAGCGAATGGCGATTTGGCGCCATCTACAGATCCGGAGTATCTCTGTAAATTCTGCGAAATGAATCGACAGAAGAACACCGGCATCTTTTCTAGTCAATACCTCTACAAGGACGACGACGCCGATAGGCCGGGCTATGAAATCATCGATCCTGGTACTCCAATGCTATCACGTGCCAACGATGGATGGTTTGGATCTAAGCTATCGCTATCATCGACAAAACCACAATTGCGCTTCCGTACAGTGTCCAGCTGTAAAGACATCGAAGGTGGCTTCCGTCTGCATCATGTCATCGAAGAAGACGAAAAGGATGCTTGTTTCCTAAGACCGAATAATTTTAGCCGTGAACGTGAAGAGATGAAGACATCCGCGAGTAGAAATAACTTGTACATTCGAGCGGACTCTATGAGTGTGCTGCACTGTACTTGTGCCGAGGAGAAGGCTTTGCTTGAGTTGCCCAAGGGTATAACCACCCTATCGGCATTGCCATCATTAACACTGTCAACTGAGAAAAGTGAGAAACAACTCGAAGCTGAGCCACCAACGCCACCACCGTCCGAAGATCCGTCCTCGGTGACATTTACCCAGAAGCTGGTGGCATTCTTTGATTTGGACCTTCTGCGGGACTTTACTTTCGTCAATCTTGTGGCGGGACTGACGATCATCAATTTTGGCGAGTTGAATTTTTCGATCTTGACGCCATTTATTTTGGCAGATTTTGAGTTTACAACGGCGCAGATATCGCTGGCCATGTCGGTGTTGGGCGGAATGGATATTATCGTGAGGTTTCTGGTACCGTTTGTAACGGAGAAGATCGACTGGGACAATAGGGTGTTCCTTTTGATCGGAGTCGTGGGTATTGCACTCGGACGGACTGTAGTGGCGTCTTCCAGATCGTATTCGGTCATTTTGGGTTGTTTTGTTTGGATTGGCATGTGCAAGGGTTTGCGGACAATATTTTGGCCACTGATCATACCGGGCTATGTTCCATTGAAGAGATTGCCGGGAGCATCAGGGCTGCAGCTTATTATAATGGGATTTTTTACGCTGGCTTGCGGACCGCTGGTTGGTGAGTACATTTATTTAAGATGTGGTAATGAGATTAAAATGGGGCCATAAGTTAGAATTTGATCGTGTGGATGGTATTGCGAGATGCCTAATGACGATCACTTTCGATTTGTCTATCACAAGGTACCGACTTTGTTCCTTCAGCGCTCGGTGGTGATTGTTAAATTGAGGATTTTTCATAGATGTTATCTAATATTAACTCATGTCTTGTATGAGGATCGCAGAGGATCTCAATATAAAATCTTTGAGCATGCAGAAACATTTTCGGCGTGGGACTACCAACGAGACAAGCGAATTCGAAGACTGAGATCTATTAACGTAGCCCCCCATTTAAAGTTCATTCCACATTTTTCTTCAACTCAAAATCACTTTTCTAACAATTCCCCTATCTACTTACAGGTCTTATTCGCGATCGCTATAATTTTTCCGTTGCGCTACATTGTTTGAATTCGCTAACGTTCATTGCTGCCATCTCGTGGTCAGCAGAAGCACTTATACGATATTTACATCGTAGAAAGAAGTTAATGCAGTGTGTCAAGACTTAGTTATCTCAATCAAAAAAAATCTAAATTTACGGTAGATGTAGGAACTAATCTAGTTGGTTTGTGAATTGAATAAAAATGGGGTAATGGCCATGCTATTTACAGTAGAACCCATAACTTAATGGACATTGCTTGCTTTGTTCAACCAAAATACAATACAAAGAAAATAAAAACACTAGGGAACTAATGATAATAATTTCAATTATTTACTTACGTTTGCATAAATAATAAATATATAAATATATAATATATATGATGAATGTGATTTTAAATGAAAAATAATACAAAATTAAATTTAAAATAAATAAAAAGACAAACGAACAAATCCTATAAATTAGTTATTAAGATTGAATTTAGGCTTGTAACACACATATGAATATACATATACATTATACCTACATAAATTTGTAAGTCAATATTTTCTGATAGATTTGTACAAAACCATTACATATTTTTGTAAACTATTTAAGGCCAATATGGGGGTGTAGCTAATATCATTCGATTGTAATGTAACAATTAGACAATACATATATATATATATCAAAATATCTACTTAAATGTTTAACGAAATGTATGTTGTTGTTTTAATTACGAGTTGAGTGTCTTTGAAGTAAACTATTTCAGTCAGAAAGATTCCATTTGTGGTGGGGTAAGTATCTCTATCTATGTATTATTTTGTGATTGGCAACAGTTTGCAATTACGGAACAATAAAGTTCCGTATTACCTATTAAGGAATGGAGACTTGAACGTTGTTAGCAAAGTGTAGCTGTGGTGTATAGTCTAAATTTTTGGGAGAGTCCTGAAAGTGTTGACGATTGCGGTGCGGTATTGCCAGTTGTTTTGTTGGTCCATTGCGAAGTTGCTTTGAGGCAACCGGCTGCAGAGGCTGAAAATGTCAGGTGAAACAGGATGTCAAATGGAGCAAAAGAGGTAGTACGAAAAGCACCGCTGATGCATAAACAAGCAGTTCTTTATAATTTGATTAGCTTTTCACGATAGATCCATACAGTGGCTTTTTTAACTCTATATTGTATATTAAGCTTCCAGCTCAACTTTCTATATAAAAAAAGACCCAAGTAGCTACCTACTTAGCTTTATTTGAGAATGACAAGCTAACACCATATATAGATGGGGGTCCATGTGTGAAATTTAATATTTCCTGTAGAAGAGGTTGGGAGTAAGCCATTTTAATACCCTGTTAAGAGCGTATTTTAGGAATTCTTTAGGTATTTTCCTGATGCGGCAATAGCAATGTCGCCCGCATATAGGCAATCACATTGCAGCCCCGCACTTACAGGCATGTCAGCAGTTCATTGACCACCAAGCTCCAGAGATAGGATATCACCTTGTGGGTTTCCTCTACTGACAGATCTTTTGACAGATATCTCATCTCACCCAGACTAGAGTTGATAATCTGGTTATTGAGCATCAGATTGATCAGCTCTCCAAGCGAGGTATCTACGTTTAGTTCAGACCTGCCAGTGCATTAGCGATTGCAGATCAGTCGACATTGTTAAAAGCGCCACCTGGGATGCAACCATTGTATACTCTTTATGACAAAGAGGATCTTCTATGGACTGCGTTGACGTATGTAAAGCCGTTCCCACCGATTTACCCACACTAAGCGTGTTCAGCCGTTGATAAAAGTTTCTTGTCAATGCTTAAGCGTATAAATATGGATTTCACTTAGGCGTACTAAAGTTTTTATGAGAATTGTTGAAAGAAGAATTGGTCTTGGATTTTTTGGGCTTTCATGAGAGTATTTCCCTCCCTTTTGGGTACGATTACGGCACTGGACATACTAAGTTTTGAACCTGAAAATTAAGAAAATTTTGCAATCTACTCTCGAAAATGTATTCAGGATCGAAATAGGACACAGTCGCGACATACAATCCTATGTCTGTTTCTATAAGAACCTTCATTGATCATTTTCAGAGTCTTTCTCAGTCACTGACGGTGGTCAGAATAAATAAATAATATATTTATAAAGATTTCCAATGAAAAGAAAACACAAGCTCGTCTATATTTTACAGTTTTATTTATATTTTTTATATCTTAAACAATAGGAGTTCTTATGAAATACAATACACAATAGAAGTAGAAAGTCATAATTACAAAAAGGGTTTGTCTTCTTACACTAAGCTATTTGATTAAAATAATAAAAAAAAAATTGTGTCAGGTATTGGGGAAATACGTTTAATTAATTCCAATGCCTACCATGGACACCAACCAAACTGTAAGTTTACACGACAAAAATCAACCAAATAAACAGCGGATACAATCACCATACGAAATTACGTCTACGAGTTGTCAATTGTCATCCACCAAAAAATTGTGTTCAGTCATGAATAGGTATCAAAAAAAAAAAAAAAAAAAGAGGCACGGTTCTGTCAAATACAATTTACACACACAAATCCATAGCCATACATACACACACACACACATTCATACGATCCCAACACTGGCACCTTAGGTAAAGCAACGGGTTTGTTTGCAGATAATAAGAAGCGGAAACAAAATTTATAAAGCAGGGGATTGGGGGAGGTATAACAACATAGGACCCAACAATTGCACCTTGTGACCGACCATTATAAGCCTGGTCTCTGTCTCTAACTGCTACTCCGGTCACTGTTGGATGCCTCGGGCACTGATGCGGCTGGAGAACCAACTTCATTTTCCTTGGACTCTTTTATGCTGCTCGATGGCGTTACTACTGTTATGACCTAAAAGTTTAATTTTGTACAAAAAGGTTGATAGATTTACTAGGTTAGAGGTTTTTTATTTTCTTTGGGCATTTGAGCGATATACTTTTGAATGTCCATCGAAGGTCTCCACAGGAGCCGCTGGTATGTACGCTGAGATTCCCATCAGGCCGAACAGTTCCGGTGTGTAGAGGGAGGGCCTTGGTGATGTGTTTGTACCAGCTGCAATAAGAATACGGTCAGTTATATTAGTTGAGTATGGGGAAAGTGTTTGTTTATTCTCACCACTAGCTGGCGTTGGTCGGACAATGAACCGTGGGGACTTGAAGGTCCCCACGCCTTGTGGCGAGTATACCGGCTGTGGAGTTACAACGTAGATCTTCTCTTTCGTCAGAGGAGACACTGTCACCTTTGCTTGGTTCCAGTTCTCTTTGGGCACCTGAGTGGTTGGTATAGCTCGAATGTAAAACGGCGTCACTGTTGGTTGTTCAGTTGTCGTTGTTGACGTCGTCGTCGTTGTCGTCGTTGGAGTGGTGGTACTTGGTACTGGTGTTGTCGAGGTAGCTCCTGGGCCATGAGCCTCTATCCGATTGTCGTCAATGTGTTGGAATTCAAATCGCTTTACGCCACGGTCTCTATAGAGAAGCGGTTCAAGATGGTTTGGAGCGAAGATGGTAGTCTTAGCTTCCCTCATAGATGGCGTTGTAGTCAAGTACTCTGTGGGTATGTGCTTGGAATGCCCCCTCAGAGAGACAGTGCTGGCCTTGTGTGAGAGAGACGTAAATTCCTGCTCCGTCCAATCGTCGATGTTTTTCTGCAGCTTCGACAGATCAAAGCCGGCCTTGGACTTGTTTCTCACCTCGTGTTCCTTCTTTAGAAGCTCTCTGAGGTTGGACGCCAGAATCTTTGTCAAATACTTGGTTGTACGCTGAGCTGGAGGTTGCGTCGCTGTTACCACCTTAGACTCCTGTTGCTCATGTGGATCGAATTCGTTGGAGGTAGCCCAGTTATCATAGCGCCCGGCATGTTCTTTGGGTTGGAAGGGCCGAGGCTTGTGTTTCGTTGTGTACGGAATAATGATTTGGTGGTACTGTTTGGGTTGCTCGGGGGGTGTCATTCCGGCGTAGTGACCACTGGCTTCAATGGAGGAGTAAGTCGATGTTGGTGTTGGGGACATTCGCCATGGTGTGGGTGTAGATGGGGCTTCAACAATCTGATTTTGGTAGGGAGGTGTCGTAGTAGAGCTACGGATGTGCAGCTCACCTGGGTCTCTCGTGAACGGTCTGGGAGAGCTTCCTCCCTGCAGGTAATGTATTGGAGAGTCCAGTAGCCTCTTTGGAGTCTCCCGGTCCCGCTTGTAGTTCAATCTCTGAGAGTAGGTGGTCTGCAACGATGGCACGATCTCAACTGTGGTCTGTTGGGAGACATCAGTCACAAACTGTGGCTGCACCGTTGTTGGCTCGGGGGTAGGCAGGAAGATTTCATTCTGAGGAAGGTAGTTCTCCGATGACGAGTGCTGAATGGGATCAATATCGAGGTGATTCTCATGTTGAACCGAGAGGTTGTGCGAAGAAGCCGATGGATAGTTGTCCGTCGGATAGCTGTCTACTTCTTGGTGGTTATGGTAAATAATGGAGTCAGTTCCGGTGAAATGTTCCTCTGTAGTGGTAGTCGATGGTTCCTCCGGCGGGGGGGTATACTGCTGAGAATAGGAGCCGAGTTCGGTCAAAGTGATCGGGGCCTGCTCCTCAGGGGTCAGCGTCGTTGTTGTGTGTTGCTCATGAGGCACATCAATTGCATGCGACTGCACGAAGTCAGCAGGATACTCAATCTCCGACACAAAGTTGCTAACCTGGTGGCTCCTGATGATTTCAAAACTTGGTGTGCTCTGAGCCTGTTGAGCTTGGGTCTGGGTTGCGGTTGAATATTGTTGAACCTGATGATCGTCTTGGAAGTTGTTTGGTGGGATTTGTGTTGGATACGCGGTTTGAATCTCTGACGAGGCCCCAATGTTTTCAATTATTGGCGGGTGTGAGTTGTCGTTGATCTGCTGGAATTGAGGAGGATCCTCATAACGGGGTGGTTGTTGCTGCTCGAATTGTGTGACTTGTGCTTGATCTTGGAATTGCACAGTTGACTGATACTTTGGCAACTGCTGAAACTGTGTTGGTCCTAAGTTCGCCTGCTGCTGTGGAAGAGGTCTGAATGGTTCCGCATCGTATACCGGTGGGAGGGCTGATGGGCTTAAGTTGGGAAGCGGAATTGGGGCGAAATGAGGTTGTGGCTTGTAGGGCGGTGATGGACTTCCTTTCTGTATCGGCGGTGGTGGCGGGCGGAAATCCTGTGAAGGCGGCTGATTAAATTGTATCGCTCTCTGCACCAATGGTGGCTGGAAATGAGTCGGCGCATACTGTGACTCTGCAGTATTCAGTGGAGGATAAGCAGGCAACTGTTGCTGATGCTGGGGATAGTTGTAACCTGCTAGCTTCTCTTGTTCCTGACGTGCCAGTTGCTGTTGGTGGAGCTGCTGTTGACGTTGATGGTGCAGCTGTTGTTGATGCAATTGTTCTTGTTGTTGGGTCCATTGGACTTGATGGATTTGATTCGCTTGAGGGACCTGATAATGCTTCGACAAAGGATACTGAATATTTCCAGGAAACATTGGTACCCATGGGTATTTGTTGCACAATCCACAGGGCGCCTTTCGCCCATCTTGCTCATAGCCTCGGGGAGATTCCTTATACTGTGGGTATTGTTGTGACGCCAGTCCTTGCTGTTCCCTAGCAGTGCCGTCATTGAAACCAAACCAGCGAGCTATGCGTTGCATAAATCCAGGTGGTTCGTTATTTTGTCCGCCGGCATACCGATTCGGAGGGTATCCCTGCAGTCGTGGTGGTCCTCCCCTGGCTGGTGGTTGTTGCACCAGCGACGGCTGTTGCAATTGTTGTTGCGGAACTTCGGGCACCGGTGGTGGCACTAAGTGATCTGTGACAGATGAAACGACGACTATTTGAAGTATGGTCGCTGTGATGATGAGAAGTCGTTGGTCAATCTGCAATCGAAAAAAAGATGAACTTGGTTAGTGAAAAGGGTTTTTGTATAAGAGTATAGAGGGCATTCTCAAGCGAAACGAAGACTAAACTACTTGAGGAATGGACGAGTATTTATTTCAGAATTTAATTTTTTGCTGTAACTTGTAAGTTTATGGTAGAACTTTCCAGCATTTACAATTAATTGGTCAGAGAGATAATTATTGGCTAAAAAAAAAATAATCACGTAGGTAGGGAAGTTCTAAGCGAGGAATAATCAAATGGGTTATGATGGACATTTTAGAGGATAACGGACTGCCTTTTGAAGACTAGAAGAGAGGAGTACATTCTACTGTGACCAGTCAGCAGAATGCTAAGACTATTGAGTTCAGAATAGGTAAACTATCAGAGAATAAACCTGACAACCTTTAAAAAAAATGTTGTAGCTAACGCGAGTAAGCCCAGGTGCGGTAAGAACACTGAAGAAATTTTGAGAGTATCCGAAACTAAGGAAGCGGCGCTAAGAGGCAAAAAGGGGATCTAAGAAAGTACACATGAGCGGCCGAGACCAAACAGGTGTCGGTGTAGTAAGTTCTATCGATTTGGATAAGTAGTTCGAATGGCATATAAGAAGACTGCAAGGTCTACAATTTTATAACCACTTTGCTTTGTTGGGAAGGGTTTACATTGTGTGGTATATAAGATCCTGTACGCGATGCTGAGAAGACTAACACATCTGTAATTGCTGCAATTGAGGGGATCTCTTATTGTCGATCGGCCATGATATTCTATTCTATGAGGCAGAATGGAACCATTTAAAATATACGATGAAAGCCAAAAGTCCCGTCCACCTGACCAATGAAGTGAGGATAGCAATATCCAAACTCGAGTCCAACAAATGACTTTGTTGAGAACATACACCAACCCATCTCCAAGATTTGGTCAGATGAAAGTGGAACCTCAGCATCGTTTGCCCGATTCACAAGCAAGGTGTCCCTCTAAACTGCTCCTCTAAACTATAGAGGCATCAGTCGTCTCAACATTGCATATAAGATCCTATCTGCTGTACTATGTGAACGCCTGAAACCAATCGTTAACGAATTGATTGGGCCCTACCAATGTGAAGTCGAGTAAATACATGAGGGAAGGACACGTAGCTAACCAACCTAACACCAATGGTTAATCCCCCACGAAAGGGCATCACAATGGGTCCATGAGGACCCAAGTGTGGTACAGTAGGGTTCACCCTACTCTACCAACCCGTCAACCTAACCTAACCTAACCTAATGTGAAGTCCACAGACGACCAAATATTACTATGGCAGATCATGGAAAAAACCCAAGAATTCCAAATCCATACTCGCCATCTATTTATCGATTTTAAGGCAGCATATGACAGCATTTAGAGACGAGCTATACAGACACAGAGCCATGTCTAGTTTTGGCTCTGTATAGCTCGTATATGCTGTCAACAAGAAGGGACACACAATATCGACGAATCGGACAGAACGTCACGATAGACTGCTATAACTTTGAGGTAGTTCGAGACTTTGTCTACCTTCTGCTGGCTCCGCTATAAACTCTAATAATGACACCACAGTAGCAATCAAACGAAGAGTTAAATCAGTTACCAACATCTGTTTCTTTGGCCTAAGAAGGCAACTGACTAGCAACGCTTTGTCAAGAAACACTAAGGGGACTCTATATAAGATCCTCATCATCCCAGTCTTGCTCTGTGGCGCAAAAGCATGGACGTTAACGGGTGAAGATCTTCTTGGTCGTTTCGAACCGAAAATTCTTCTATTAATTTTCGGTTCCGTTTGCGTTGAAGGGTCTGGAAGAGAAGATTTAACAGTGACTTCTACTAGCTGTACAGCGACATCGACCTGGTCAGAAAAGTACGTATATAAGTCGAAAGTGAAATGGGACCTCAAACAACTTGGAGCCAAAGATTGGGCTAACTGGCGAGGCGTGTAGGTTGAGGACCAGGTCCACCCTGTACTGTAGCGCCATCTATGTAGTATTGATGATTCTCACTTTTATTTGCGTGTATTTCTTGGTCTACCTCAAAAGCTATATAACTCGCAGTGAAACCTTTTATATTTACCGGCACACTCAGATCAAGCATGCAGATGGCGCTTCGGAGTTGGGATGCGTATTACCATACATAGAGGGTGTTATACAATGCTTCCGGCGGAGTTTACCTTACTGAGAGAAATGTGGATTATGTTTGCTGCCAGTCGGGGCAATACTGCAAAAAGGCCTATTAACGATGATTGACCGCAACAATTATTGACACAAGTTTGTACCAAGCACTTAGCTAGCATCGAATAGACGTGTTACCATTATTTGAAAGATAAATGCCCAATTGAATAAATAAATGAAATAGTGTGTTGGTACTTCCGAACAAACAGGAAGATCTTACACACCCCCGGAAGGTGCACAATCCATGAACAAAATGATTAATGACTCTCGTTCAAAACAATGGTGAAGTGAAAAACGCTTAAGCAGACACCGACACCGACATCGAAATCGTTTTCTATTTACCACCGTTAAACACAGATAACGCCTATGTACAATGGTGTTCTAGAAAGTGCTCAAAATTCATCACTGACGCAAATTTTTCGCATGCGCGTGAATATTTTGCATGGCAACTGACTCTGACCTTATTTATTCAACTTTTAGGTGGAGTACATAAAAATGTACATAATCGGGCCGTCCACTTATCTGGGCAATCATTCAAGTTGAAGGCAAACTTCACTTGACTATACATTTTTACGGTGGACGAAGTCTGGTATCTTTATCTATTGACAGAAATGCTGGTGCAGTTACATGGAAAGACATTTTTCTTTGCGACACGACAACAGGTGGATACACCTAAACAAAACAATCTAGGGGAGTAGGTCGATTTACATTCGGGTGTGAGAATATAACGAGCGCCACTTGTGCAGTGTTTTCCCACCGAACGGCTATTGTTTGTCCAACAAAAGACAAGGGAGACACTTGAGATACAAAACATAAAAGGCGGCTTGGCGGTATGCGATGCGATGCGCTGCGCACACCAAGTACCTACTCGTCTCGTATACGAAAGCGAATGCAATTTGTGTATACAACCGACTCGAGACTAATTATAAAACAAAAGCAAATAAAAAAAAACACGATTCCAATGTCTGTCTCTGTATAGACGGAAGACCTAATGAAGATAGAAAAAAATGAAAAGTAAATCAAAGCACAATCGGGAGGAAAATTCATTCATTCAGTCTGTTGCTGATCTCGTATACAGATACATATTCTAATCCACGCAATGGATTCTCCTCTTCGCAGCTAATTAAACTTCACGGATTCAGTGAAGCGTGATTCAGCTGAGGGAGGCTGGGGATACGCGCGCCGGCCGCGCCGGTTGCATTGTATCAGCAGCACAAGCTCAACACAACTTTCCTGTCAGCGTGTAGATATTTTAATTGAAAGGAAAACTGAAAACTGACCTCGTCCAACGACAACTGCAACTACTTTGGAAATTGGTCCAATTTGGAGAGGCAACACGGTCTTCGCGGTTTTAAGTGACGGTGTGCCTGCCGGCTAACGCAGTTTAAATGGATGATTAATCCGAACCGAAGAGATTCCATAGCGAAACCGGAATGAAATGGCGCGTTCGAATATCTTACTGGGGGGGAATTTCAGTTTTCAAGTGAGAGACAATGCTTGGGGCATACGCGTACATACGAGTTACGGGCAGCTACAGCTATATGGAGGAGAGTCAATAACTTGGAGGCCTGCTCTAGAAAAGTCAAACGTGTATCTTCATTTATTTGTGATGAGTATACAGTTATTTGTCAGCTGGAGTTTATGTTGTATAGACTTGACCTGCAGTGGCTGATGATGGGACATTCATCAGAAGAACGAGAAGCTGATTTCCGTCACAAATATGGGGTGTCGTGTGAACTGTAACATGCTCCTTCCCAATTGACATCCCGAGTCAGTTGGTTAGCAATAAGGTAGGTGGTGAAAGCTGACATGGCATTACTTATTGCTACCTAAACCTTTACTTTTGGATTTCTTCAAAAAGTTCAAAACAATTCGGAGTCTAACTGGTGTATTTTGCCTTTGCCATCTGACATCTGACATCTGTCATCTGTCAAATATTTCTTAATATGTTCCTCGCTTTTAGGTATGTGCCTATGAATTCGCCTGTCCATACCTTTCCATGACAGGTCACTATTAAAGATTCTAATTAGAACACAACGAAGAATCATTGAGTAAGTTATAATCCCGCAAACTACGCCCTAATGTGATATATAAATGGTTCTTAAATGGACTAAGGTCTAGAAGCTATAGATTTGACGAATCCACAATACCAAATGCAAAAACAAAAGTATCTTTTAGCCGAAGCTATCGCCATTCAAGAGTCTAGGGACCATATTTATACAACTCTGAATAGTGAAGGTGTCCACTGTCCACGTCAATATATTCAGAGACAGCCTGCTATAAATGTTCTTAGCCCAGTTACAATTGAATCGAAATAAGGCTAGCTCATCAGCTTTAACTTCCTTCAAAGATATGATCATAAGAAACATAATGGATTCACGCGGGCTGATGAATTAAATAGAAGAATTTCCGAAACCCCCATTTTTTATAGCACATAAAGCCTTCTGCACATCCTCTTCCTTGCCGTGGTGTGGATGGTTAGTAGGTACCCGTGATACCGAAGGGCGATTGCAGCAGGTATTACCATTCCTCCGGAGACAGGAGGGTAGTCCTAAGCTAAATGATAGTCAACCCAACTCCAGTGAGTTTGTGAGCGTTTTATGCAAACCGTGCCGTGGGATGAAAGACTGCGGGTTTTAGTCTGTCACTAACGAGCTCCTTCAGGTGGTTTGACAGGGCCTGTCGTATTTAGCGCCTTACTCCAGCAGAACCGGTTATGTTAGGGCGGACCTTTCTTCACCGGCTTACTCGTGGGAATATATACGGACCTTCAAAACAAACCAAACAAAAACAAAACTCTTCAAAAATTAGGACACATAGACGAAAAGGACAACGTACCGACTGACACGACGAACTATAGAACAATAAACAACGACGATAACGAATCATTACTCCCATCGGATTCGGATTCCAAATTCATCGACCCGTCTGCTTCGGACGCGGAATTTGGAACTAAATCCAAATCGGCTAGACGGGACAAAAAGTTCACCCCCAGTGCCAACAAATCCAAACAGCTACGCGCAGCTAGGCACAAATTGGCCTTAGTCCTAGCGAAACCAGATAGTTCCTGGGATCAAAAGGACAAGGAGACTATTCGATGGGCGGGAGGACTCCCGCCCTCTTCTAGTGGCTTCAACCAACCGTCGAATAGTTCCGTCACAGGGCCCAAACCAAAGCAAATACCTCCGTTCAACAGAGCTGGTCCCACAAAAATGACGACTAACCGGAAGAGAAGGAAAGGCTGGATTCTTTCTTCATGAACAAGGAATCTCTTGACCTGCTTAGTAAGAGAGGATATTGATTCTCTTACGGCATGGACGAGTTAGTCCTCAGGAGAAGCAGGAGAGACTTATGTCAGGAATGGTATCCTCGCTAGGTGAACTTGGCCTGGATGCCGAACCTGACCTCCTTTCAGGGAAAAAAGCCAACCAGACGGTGGTCAGGCAGCCAGCTGATACGGATGGCGCCAAGACTAACGTGGAACCCTTGACAATTAACGTCAGTATAGCGAGCCATCTGATGACGGTAACAAAACAGTAATAGAGGCGTCTGCACCGGTCAGCAATGTTGCTACGACTAGTACAGATTAACCTCCATTACCCTAAAATAGCTTCGGCTAATTTACTGCTCCGCCTGCAAACGGGTGGAGAAAACATCGTCCTTATCCAGGACGATCAGCCACATACTTGGACTGAGGACAAACAACTTTACGTTAATCCTCGACACCGATATTGGTACACAAAAAAATATCCCTGATGAATGGAGTTCCACAAGCGTGTCGGTGCTAGTTCCTATCATATTATAAGCGACTTAATTTCATTTTAAGACTTGAATTAAATTAACCTTCGACGATATCGCAAGTATGTATAGTGCCTAAAAATACTTACATAGGTGAAACACATATTTGAAATAATGAATGTGACTAAATAGCTTTGCTGATAACGAAAAAAGTGTTCAAAAAGTCATAATAAGCAGACTAAGGTGCGATAATGATCAGGACTACCGTGCGACTGCGTATTTTACAAAACTCAAGTGCGGTATGCCAATCTGTCCAAATAATATTGAATGGAATATTTTTATCAGATGCACGATACACATTTCATATTGACTGACTTACAATGGCTTGACTGTATCGCCGATAAGAATTGAAATTCATTTTTAAAATTCACAACCCCTACGTATATACATATTTGCATAGTAACTTTAGCGTTATCGTTATAGTACGTATAGCCTTAAAAATCAATTTGGTTAATCCATTGGTATCGTGTGATAAATCCCACCCACAAAGCACGAGTCAAATTCAATTATAATCGCCCAAAGATTGACGATTGGCTCGTCGTGGTTAATGAGTTAATTACCGCAATGTTTATATTAGGTTGTTGCTTACTAACATTTCAACAAACTGCGGTGAGATAAATTTATAGAATCAAAGTTCATGTCGACAATACTACCACGATTTGGCTTAATAATCAGCAAACTTTTTGATCATTGATTTGGGAGCTTTTCACACACATTAACTTGCATTATTGACATTATCAGTGAGGTATGGATAAGAACCTTGGTCAGTAATTATTGCATTGTCAGTCAAATCATATTTGGGGCACCTATAGATACACCGTTTGTACGAGTAAGTTAAATTGTTTTAAACTGATAAGAAGTCATTTTTGTTGTCAGTTGTTTGGCTGGAATCATTCGTAGTCATTAGGTGTCAATAGATTAAATTCGATCGATGGTGTGTCATGAGAGACATTTCACATTTTGCGTAAATAATTTTCAAGGACTTCTTGAATGCCATTATAAAAGGTAGGATCGAGCGAACTATTTTTGGGACGAATATAAGGGACCTACAATCTTATGCCGTTAAGTTAGGTAAGGTTAGTTTAGGTTAGGTTAGGTTAAAGTGGCTCTCGATGAGAGAAACACTTAGGACTGTTTCCGGCCCATTGTATATACCACTATTTCTTTGCTGGCTACTCATGTAAACCATATGCTGCCGGTTATAAAGCTAAGAATGTTAGCGGCGCTGGTATTACATAGATCACTGAGATCATTGAGAAAATAGTTTCCTAAGTCTGCCTAATATGCAGTGCCCGGAGATGATATTTACGACTTTCGAGATGCTGGATATTTTAAGTCAAAGAAGCTCCTTGGATCTCATTGTGTCCAGAGCTGGCCAGGTGAGACTAGTATCGCAGTATCCAAATCCAAGATGTTTCCATCTGAACCCTGCTCTGATCGCTGCGTGAATTATTTGTTAGCGTAGGAAAGTGGTGCGCATACACGTTGTGCAGACTTACATTATCCACGCCTTGCTAGTTCGTTTGCTGCACAGTTCCCTCGGATATCACAGTGACCAGGAACTCGCAATAACTGCACGTGTTCGTATTCGTTAAATCTAATCTTTTGGCGTGCTTCTTCAGAAGGCAATGCCCATCAGAGAGTATCCTTATCGCCATTCGAAACTCTGATGAGTTTTACTTATTTTGCTTATTTTTTCCGATCTATAGCTTAGGCCAGGGCTTTCCTAACTGTGCGTCGCGATGCCCTGAGGCAGTCGAAGATTAAGCGCTTTTGTGTTTCCCGCATTTCCAGTCAGACTTGCTTCGTGAAGTATCTCGTCTATGCTATGAACCGAGAGGAGAACCGCTCCCTCGGGATTTCCTATATAGTAACCGATTTTCTTATTGAACTGTCCCGAGAATAAAATTTATATTTCTCGTGATGCATCCTGCAAGGCCAATTGGTGATGCCAAGCTGTACATTTATCCTTTCCAGGGCACTTTTAATTACCTCGTCACTGGGTAAGTTCATTAAATTGCTTGCTGCCTATTTCTTGGTTTCTAATCCTTTTTCACTTTTCATCCACTTTAGCTAAGAAATACTACTTGTTTTAGTACACTGATCTCAGAAGTGTGAGAACTTGTCTAACTTGTTGAAAGCTGTTGACCCAAAATTCAACACTCTATTGCCATTCACTTGTACTTTTTATACAGCTCATCATGGATGCGACATTCCCATTTCATGTCACGTCACTGTCACTTCACAAACACAACATATCGTGTGAATTGTACTAAAAATCAACCATTCACACAGTAAAAATTGTTTTTTTTTTTATATATAATTACACATTATATACCGTGTCACCCAAACAACTTCACACTCAACATATCCAAATCATAATTGTGTATAAAAAGGCAAATCATAAATTGAATTCATCACGCACGATTGCACCCACACAGGCAGACGACAAAATCGCTACAAACAAACCACTTTCCCAACTGAATGTATACGTTGTCATTGGCACAACTGAACCGCCCAAGCAAGCCGAAATCCCATTAAAGGAAGTCTCCCAACAACCAGTTGCATTATCTACATCTACATACCAAACCAGCATCAAAAGCTTACAATAAGGTCACCTCGTGTCCCAAAGAAAGTGAAAAAGTTCGTGCCGTGCACAGGCCCGGCTCAGACATGCCAGAGGAGATACCCCAACATGGAAATCCATCGCCACCATGTAGCTTACATTTACGAATTACGTGCGCGCTCACCCCACAATGGCCTCTTAGTCGGTCATAAGGTAGCCAACGCCATCATCATGACTGCCTTGACTTTGTAGCATCTGCCAAAGGAGCGAGAGCAGAAGAACTTGTTTCTCCTACTCTGCTGATGCTGGTCTTGGACTTGGATAACCACCATAGCACGCCAACATGCCATTTAAGTCAATTTGATTGTGGGAACTACTACCGCGGTGGAGATGTTATTTTTTTTTTTTTTAGGAACCCCCATCAGGGATGGCTGCTGCACAAAAGATGCAAACAAAAGTGAAAAAGCCAGAGACGACACGAAGCTAACTTGATTAGGCATACAGTGTGCAGTATGACTGTAGACTGTGGAGTTGCACAAAATTATGCGAATGCACGCGATCTTAGATTTGAGATTCCCCGTCTTGCATTGCGACTTCCCTTAGAATTATTGGTCTAGAGAGAGGGGACATCGTCAATGGCAGTGAAAGTCTCTGCCGAAACCAAATGAAGATGTCATTAGATGAAAATTCAACTGAATGAATTATGTTCTGGAAAATGTCTGCGCATTTTTTTTGCGGAATAATATTTAATGCACAATGCATGGGAGTGCAACAAAATGAAGAAGGTACGATCTAATATTGTGAATAATTTAGGACTTATAACGGTGGGAAGAGAATGGTGATTAAATCTGTGCCATGGTAGAAAATACCTTCTTCTGTCGCCTTCGGGAAATTAATAAAATATATCTACTCTCACTGCTACCACTAATGCAAATTAAATTAGCTGCACTTGTACAGAGACATAATGTGCATCTGGGTGTGTATGGTTTTCGGCACTTTTGCGAGGGCAGGGCTAGTCCGAACAATTCTGAGCAGGAAATAAAAACAGAGAGGACGGAAACTGAAGGTTATCTGGAAGGAAGTGCACATTTTTTTTTAAATTTGTGTGATCTATCTAGGATTGGATACTCATTTTATTCATTGATCAAGCTTCAGACGGTTTCACCATAATCAACCTTCCAGGATGATATTTTTTGGTTGGCTTATTTTCAGTTCTGATTTATGGGTCCGATTGGTGGACGATAAACAAAAAGGGAGAGCTGATATTGGGCTCCTTCGAAAGAAAAGTACTTCGGCGGATTTTTGGTCCTGTGTGAGAGGAGGGCGAATGGAGGAGAAGATACAACCGCGAACTCTATGAGCTGTACCATGAGCTGTTTGGGCGAAGTGGTTTAGGTTATTTGACCATTAAGGTTCCCCACGGATGGCGATGGGTCCAACCAATATGGTACCTAGTCCAATGTGATGAACTCACACCCTATTCAACCTAACCTAAAATAAACTATGAGCTGTACCAAAATGTGGATGTAGTCCAAAAAGGCAAAACACGTCGACTACATTGGCTCGGCCACATCGAGCGAATGGACAATAATGCCCCAGGTTCGAGAAGACAAGAAAGACCGAACCTCCGTTTCAAAGACCAACTTGACAACTGGAAGCAGCGTGCCCCGGGATCGTAGAGGATGGAAGGCTGCAGTGTCTCATTAACCATTACCAACACGATTAGTGGCATATTTCAAGCGTTTTCACTGAAATTTTGTAGATTTCTGTCCATTTTGACACATCATTTGACAAACGATCAAGCAACATATCCATGTATTGCCCACTTAAGCAACAATTACGAGTATTTACTTACATTGAACATAATTCATTATCAGAACCTTCACGCGTTATCATTTAGACATTTGTTGTAATATGCTTTTTTCAAGAAATGGTAGGTACCGAGGGCAGACATATCTACGATGTTGTGACACAAACTGTCAAATCGACTGACGGTATAATGATTGTAAATAGCTTTCTTGCAATAATACTGTCATAATCCATTACTCTATATCCGATTATGTTGGATTATGACACTTCTGACTGACATCAACCGAAAACAATGATGCATTCGCCGGCCATTGTGACTTAACAAGTTTAGACTTCAAAAATGGCTGTTACACCTTTAGACATTATTTCTATCTCTGTGTATCTTTGAAATGGCTCCTTGTTAGATAAAAACCGATTATTACAGTCCATTATTTTAAAGACAGTAGTAAAATCTTATATAACCCACTTGACACTTTCAATTCTTCCGAAGAAGAAGAAGAAACAATTAGTAATTTGATTATAATTGCCACAATGCAACACTTGTTTGGAATGTGAACAACACTCTCGCCGATAGAGACCATAACAGCAGCGGTTGGTGTCAGTAAACTTTCGTTTGAAAGCCTTACCACTGCGGCCGGCGCAGCGGCTGCTGCTGATGCCATCTCAAATGATCCATGCAAAGCAGTTATTAATGATCGCCATGATGATTACCGTCATAATCGTCATCATCAATTGCGATAAACACTTGGTGAGCCGGCAATACATACAAAAACTTGATCTAAGGAGAATGCCAAGGCGGCGGTTTTGCACACAGTATCTATAGACAAAAACTGACTCAAACATGCTCAAACTCAATGCGAAAGAAACAGTCGTAGAAATATGACATCGTAAATTTTGTCTTACAGGCGAAATGGAAAGTCATAGCTACGACGAGGTGGTACATCGAAATCCTTATGGTAACCCCTCGTCGGTCGCATGAAAACGAAACCGCAAAGAGTCAGAGTGTGAAGACGATGACAACTTGAAACATGCGCTCTGGGAGCGGCGTCACGGGTGCGGATAATAAGAGGTTATTAGACGTGTCGTCGAAGAGGGTATGATCTTGCTGGGATGACAAACTTTTTATTTTTATCTCAGAGCCCTGATTGAGATGGAAAGTGAATTCAGATACAATGTGAATGCATAGTGCATATTTTGTCTAAGAAAGCTCCTTAGTATCTTGTAGCATAGAAGGAGTATAGGGTCTAAGTATAAATTTGGGGAAAAAGCAGCGAAAGAACGACCAGTACAAAAGATTAAACTCGACGATGTCCCTCACTTCGACTTTACCGATCTCCCCAGTTAGAAGTTTATTCAGTGGGCTAGGTTTAGAAACACTTCACTGGAGCACCCAGACGCAAATGCTCCATTAAAATAATGGACTGTAATAATCGGTTTTTATCTAACAAGGAGCCATTTCAAAGATACACAGAGATAGAAATAATGTTTAAAGGTGTAACAGCCATTTTTGAAGTCTAAACTTGTTAAGTCACAATGGCCGGCGAATGCATCATTGTTTTCGGTTGATGTCAGTCAGAAGTGTCATAATCCAACATAATCGGATATAGAGTAATGGATTATGACAGTATTATTGCAAGAAAGCTATTTACAATCATTATACCGTCAGTCGATTTGACAGTTTGTGTCATAATGTCGTAGATATGTCTGCCCTCGGTACCTACCATTTCTTGAAAAAAGCATATTATAGCGCGAACCAATTCACTTGGCCAACCGTCGGTTGCGCAGAGAGAGGATTTAAGAGAATATACATGACACAAAACAAAACACAAAAACAAAATACACAGAAACCTGCGCAGTAGAATGGCCAAGTGAATTGGTACGCGCTGTACAACAAATGGCTAAATGATAACGTGTGAAGGTTCTGATAATAAATTATGTTCAATGTAAGTAAATACTCGGAATTGTTGCTTAAGTGGGCAATACATGGATGGATATGTTGCTTAATCGTTTGTCAAATGATATGTCAGAATGGACAGAAATCTACAAAAGTTCGGTGAAAACGCTTGAAATATGCCACTAATCGTGTAGATAATGGTTACAACATGAGACACCCAATATAATTCACATTGGCTTAAGCTGGGTTACTCACATGAAATCTGCGATTGGACAGAACCCAGACGCAAATGCTCCCTATGTACTACCAGGAAGCAAATCCAGTATTACCGAGAATGCTCTAATACCATCAGAATACTCATCATATTATGAGCGCCAAATATTTTCCGCCTGATCCGAGCAAAGACAGGACAATAACAAAGGAAATGAACCGAAGTATCGTAGCCGTCTCCACAAGCGTCATAGATAGTGATATCACTTCAGTCTAGCATGCTAAGGTGCTTAGCAAAAGCAAAGGGTCTGGCTAGAACGCCAATAGTAGTAGTAGTAGTAGTAAATTGTTTTATTTATTTTCATAAAAAATTACAAAACATTACAACTTGACAAATACTGTCGTCTGTTGGAAAGAGTGGCTAATTAATTTAATATGTATTACTAAAATATAATTAAATTTACATTCTTATTTTATGAGTTGTACTCATATACCAAGCTTTTTCGGTAGAAAAATGCACCCACAATGTATTTATGAAGTGCGTTCCAGCTACCTTCAGTTTCTCCGTTGAGTATATTGGTGATCTCGTCCTCCTCCAAAAACGGTTTTCCAAAAACACTTTGTCGAAAGGGTCTCAGAATTGGGCATTTTCCAACGAAGTGAAGAACAGTTTCTTCCTCATGTAAATTACACAAAGTGCAGTTTCTTTGTTCTCCTTCCCGAAATTGGTTTGCATTAAGACTAAAGATACCGGCACGCGTTTTAAATGTCCACATTATCAATTGTCTACCATTAGCATCATCGAAGTACGTGGGACCAATTGAATGCTTCAGTCTGCTATAAATTCCATGAGAACTTATTTGTGCATCCCGCAGATTTTTTTGGATTTGGTTCTTTCTTAATGTCTCTATTGTTTGGACAATGTTGGATTTCCAAGCGTCTTCGTGAAATTGCAAATTGGTCCAATTTATTCCATCACGTTCCCCCTTATTTTTCCATTCTTCAAACCAGTATACATTTTTCTCAATTATCTGCTTTGAGAGTATGTGTGGCAACCGAGTGACTTCATATCTAAAAAGTGTTTTTTGTACATATTCCATGTGTAATCTTAATGTGTACAAATGCATGTCTGGAACTCCTGTTTCTAGGCTAAGTATGTAATTTGGGGTGAAATCAGGCAAACCAAATATTCTTTTAATAAAGTATCGCTGCATTTTATCAACGGCGTCGAAATTTGAAAATCCCCAAACTTGAGACGCATAGCAAAATATAGCTCTCAACACAGCGTTGAATAATTTGAATTTCGCTGAAAGCTTTACCTCCTTCTTTCCGATGAAATTTTTCCAGGTGCTATTTAAGCAATTTTTTGCCTTTGCTTCTCTTTCTTTAAGCTGCCCCACTAACGAAAGCCCCGGTGTTATAATCATTCCTAGATATTTGTACTCCTTTACTATTTCTATTTCCGTCCCGTTGAAATACCATTTCTCGTTTTTTGCTCTTCTACCTTTGCTGAAGATCATAATTTTGGATTTTTCTAGGTTGATTGTGAAATTCCAGATTTTACAGTACTCTTCCAACTTTTTTATCATGCCTTGTAGCACGAATATGTCTTCAGCTAATATAACGATATCATCCGCATACATCAAAAGTCGAACAAGAAAACCATTCAAGTGAAGTCCACCCCCCAAGTAATCGTGCAGATCGTTCAACATCAGTGCAAACAGTAGCGGGCTAAGTAAACATCCTTGCTTTACTCCCATTGTGGTTTCGAAATAGCCTGACGCTTGTTCACCATCCCATACAGCAGATATTGTGTTTGTGTACAGACTTTTAATTAGAGCCAAAAACTTCGATGACACTCCCATGTTACTCAATTTGTAGAATAGAGATCTTCTGTCGATACCATCAAAAGCTGCCTTAAAATCTACAAAAAATCCGTAAACTTTCTTTTTTTCACTATTTTTTATTTTAATTATGCTACATAGGCTATAAATGTTGTCCACCGTCGAATAATTTTCCCTAAACCCAGCTTGGAATTCATTCAGAATTTTGTGTTTCTTTTCCCATGTAGATAGTCTGCTGTGCATAACTCCCACCAATATCTTGGTCACACAGTTCATGAAAGAAATTCCTCTATAGTTCCCCACTTCATTCGGATTTCCTTTCTTGAATATGGGAAAAATAATAGTTTTAAGAAAACTTTGGTCCACTTTTCCTGTGTTCAGCATATGAGTAAATCCTTTAGCCAGCAGCTTAATATAATTATTTGGTGCATTTATAAACAATTCATATGGCAAACGATCTTCTCCAGGTGCTTTATTTTTTTTACCTTTTTTAGCATTTTTTGAATCTCATTAGTTGTTATCTCCATGTCTAGATCAACATCCAATAAAAGGGGTTCAGCCCATTGCACAGGTTCAGCTAGCAATTCCGGATTTAGTAGATTTTCAAAATAATGCTTGAATTCTTCTACGCCAATAAGTTGTCTACAATATTTTCTGCTTGGAGATAGCATTAGGAATGCCACAGACTTCTTACTGATTTTCGGTAGCATGCGTTTAGTCTTCCCAAATCCTGGAGAGCTTTGTCATACACAATTGCGTTATTACAGAGTACAGACGCTGATACTTCGACTCCGCTACCTATTCCCAACAATATATTCGACAGCCATTAGGATAGCGTAGATCTCTATCTAGAACAGAGGGATACATGCCTAACGAGTAATAAAGACCCCGATGACACCAGCACCGGACCCTTGACCAGTTTTGGAGCCATCCGTGAAAATTCGGCTACATCCCAAACCAGGCTGAAGCCAGTCTTGAACGCAAGGAAATTTGGATCTAAATTTGCACAACAACCGACGTTCCTGTGTTCCATCAGGCGGCATTCATAGAACTCTATGGCAGAGATCACGTCGTCTAAGATTTGAAAGCTTATATGAGCCATAATGCTACATTGTCTGTACCTGCTATTCGTAGGTATGAATAATGCCAAGCCAGATTCTCAATTCTATTTTACAATTAATGCAAAACTTTGAGGATATACACGGACACGAATAAATGAATGGAGGTCGTTTTACAAAAAGTTACATCTCAAATAAAGGCCTGAAAAATCCTACTTTAAAACCTGAAATGGAAAGTGTTTCTATAGGTGTCATTATAATGACACAATTATCTAAGTCCAACCCTCCGTGGTTACCTTCGAAATCTCTCATTTTGCAAATTTATCAAGAGATATTGCTTATTTGAGGTCAACTACCTCGGTACCAGCGTCAAAATCTAACCACCAAAACTCTTTCACATTTCCACCGCACTTATACTCCTGACAAACCAATCATCGGCTTGATGGTGGTATCATTCAGATAAAAAAAAATCAAAATTCAATTGATAGCCACAAAATCAGACAGTAGTATAGATGGTATGGTAAGCAGGTACTCTTTGTCGATCAAGTGGAATTGAAAAAGTTCAAAGCACCCAATAGTGAAATAAAATAGGTAGCTAGTTGTCAATCAATTTTTTATTGTTGTTGTTTGCTCATCGCAAGTACTTTCGAATGTTGGTTGACAATAAGCACTTTTCTGTTCAGTGAAGGTAACTTACAAAAATGAAGGGAATTTTTTGAAAAACAGTTGAACCTTCGTCAAGTTATACTTATGTATCTGCAAATGATATAATTTCCAAATCTCCCGACTATCCATATACATACGTATACCTATAGCTCGTGATCTTCAGCCACCAAACATAACTTAATCTACATGCCGACCCTTAGTGAAGTAATTCCCTACGGTGCGGCGTGCGTCGGTTCCGCAGGGCACAAATACTCGGGCTGTTCGAGAAAGGGAGTAGCCAGTAAGAATACGGCACGACTGAATGACGGAAGTTTTCTCTCACTAAATCTGAAATTTAACATACACCTCCTGATTAAGTGCCGTCCGTAGACTTGTCTTGTCCAAAACACAAACCACTAATGTATAGACAGGCAGCATCCGTGCAACTACCCGATCTCACCCGAAAATTTTGAAATAAAATCCTGCCTCAGAAATTCGTTTCTATTTGTTGGGCTGGCGAAAATCCTCATCCAAACCCTCCACTGGGGTGCCGGCTGGTAATGACCCTACAGTTATCTTGTCCGATGTCAAGACGGGGTTAGCTGAGGTCAGGAAGCATTGCATAGAATTCTTCACTTCTCAATAGCTCAATTCTTTGTACATGCTTTTTGACCATAGGACAGGGGTACCTGACTTCACGGGTGGCGCGAGCGCATGAAAGCACGAAACCGTGCCCAAGAATGCAAGGCTGGGGGTTAAACCAGTCTCTAACGAGCTCCTTCAGACGCATAGGCGAGGTCTGTCGTATTCCAGCCTTATCCCGGTAAAACGGCTCTGCCGGGAGGGACCCATTTTCCGTAATACTCGTGGGACCAAAATCACAAAAACAAAAATGAACAAAAACAAAACAGAAGCAAATGTCGTCAACACGCCATCAGAAGATGACCTTCTAGCCTCTAGCCAGGAGACTATAGTGGGAAGCGCAAAACCATCAATATCCACCTCAGCCACCACATCCACAACCCAGGACACTCGTCCTAGTGCCCTCAACAGTGAAACTAGCCATAAATCGGCCAGCAACCGCAGGAAAAGTATATAAAGTTTCTTCTAGAAAGCATAATCTCGAATAACAAAAATCTCGAATTAATAATATTAAAAATGGTGTTAAAAAGTGAGATGCGTATGGGGGGCATGTTGCCCCCCTGCAACCCCCCTGCTTGGGTCTGGCTGTGGGGTAGGTGCAAAAAAAAAAAATCTCGATTTTACTTTTTATTTTCGAGATTTTTGTACATTCGAGATTTTTGCTTTCGAGATTGAAAAAAAAACTTTTCGAGATTTTTAGCCTTCGAGATTTTTGTCATTCGAGATTACGTCATGATCCCGGTCGATACTCCTTCTTACCGATTTTATTTTAAAGGTCTCGCCAGCTATAGTAGGTACCTACACCACAACGTTGTGGCACAATTATGCCATTTTGACACCCTACAGCCGATTAGCACCTTCAGTTCTCATTTGGCACCTTATGAGCTTGATACATTTTAATACATAATATTTAAAAAAAAGCATTTCTTAAAATGTTTAAAATTGATTGAGAGTGCAAGTCATTTTCCCTTTCATCTGCGAACACTTATTTCATATTCACTGAACTGAATCATTTTTAACAACATAGAACGCAGCCCTTATGTAGGAAATCTATAGCATTCTCGAAAACGAGGTAAGATGTCAGCGCTTCAGTCAGCGGCTGTTGTTACGTTGTTCTATTGGTTAATGAAAAAAACTTAATAAAGTCATTTAAAAAAGACTGAAAAGAATGTTTTTTTCTTTCAAGTAGTGAAACATACATATCGTGTGTGTGTGTACGAATTCATACACAAATAATCGTAATGATACTAATGCGAAATTATAATGTTTCTTGTGTTTTTAAATATCTCTCTGCCGCTGAAGGGCTGGTGGCACCCAGTTGGCACCTTTGGTTACCTTCAATGGCAAATAAGAAAATTTTTTTGTGGCAACGCTGACACCATAGAGACAAATGGCCAGAATTTGATGCCAAAAGATCATGAATAAATTCATTATCACTGTTTGATAGTTAGTCATGCCTGTTGAGAGTATTCTACAACGATTTCTCTATAAGCCTTAGGGATGAAGCAGGCACGTAGCCAGGGGGGGGGCTTGAGGGGCTGAAGCCCCCCCCCCCCGAAACGCTAAGCAAAACATTAAAAACTAAAACTTTCTAATATAAATTCAAATCTTCCGCAACCATTCAAATTCAAATATAACTTTAAAAAATGCCATTAAAAAACAGGCACCAGAGAGCCGAAAAACTCGACTTCTAAGCCTTTGTGAAACGCTAGATTAATTGAAAGGTATGACAGTATTATTTCCTTTGTAGAGCTCTTCAAATGCATCTCAATAAGTCTTGAAGATATAACCACCAGAACGTGGGCGATGTTTTCGAAAGCACCAACACTTTTGGCAGCGATCCAAAAAAGTGATTTCCTAGTAAGCCTCATTGTATGCGAAAAACTATTCAATTTAACGCTACCCTTATCAGTTTTCCTACAGACCAAATCCTTAGACTTCATTTCTGCTATCGACCGCACAAAAGAAGTTCTGAATTCTCTTAAAAACATCAGAGTAAATGCCGAAGATTTTTTCAGAGAGGATTTTCAATCCGAATCCCAAATTGCCGAGGACTTATTTGAAGTTGAATTAAGAGCCCTAAGAACTTCATTGAAACAAACAACGCGTTCCAATCCAGAAACCTCTTCTACTGAAGCCTATTTTATATTTTATAGTGTCTATACTGATTCCTTGCATAGGAAACATCGTTAAAACAAAATCTACAGATTCATGGTCAACGAAGACGTTCTACCATCATGTCATGTCAAAAAAAAAATCAAGATGTCTTCTGCTTTGAAAAAAATAATTTTAGTATGTTCGTTTAGGTACATACGATTTAAAAAGTAATAAGAATCAGTGAATTGGAATATACAGGGTATCCCAGTTAAGCAGTATAATCCTTTAAGGGAAGATTCCTGGGGCCAGATCGCGTAAAATAAAAACGCGACAATAGACAGAGACTGCTAGTATGGAAACGACGTCGTTCGATCGTTTTCATTTTACGTGATCTGGGCCCTGAAGTTCCGCCGAACAAAAAATTGTATGGCAGGGGGAGTCTATTTTCACTATATTTCCCGTTTTATTTTTTTGTATGAAATTTTTATCCTTGAGAATTTTTCTAAAAATTATGCTAAGCAACTTGAATTTGTAGTAAAAGCCGTTTTTTTGTCAGACAAAAATGGTCAAAAAGAGACCCGATATTTCTCTAAAATCAACTTTTTCTTTCACAGCACCCCAGAAGAAAAAATCCATGGGAGTTAGGTAAGGAGATCTGGGTGGCCAAGGATTGGGCGAAATCGACCAGTTCACCGTTCATTAAAAGTGACGCTGCTAGAGCTTCGTCAGTCCACAGAATATTCTTGAGGATGTGTCCGTACCGGTGCTAAATGGGAAGGGTGTAACCTATTACTCTGGAGAGTTCTGGGAAGTTCCAATTGCACAGCTTGTCCTCGGACCTGACTAAAGGATTAACTTCCGCAGCATGCAAAATCCCACCCCCAATTTCTACCGCCGCAGCGTCTGAACGTCGTTTTTTTTATTTCGAGGAGCTCACCCGGTATCAACAAGGCGCTGATACGCATCAGTACCCGGCTACATGGTGTACTACGATTTGGGTATCGGCGTTGGACTCCTATCTTGCCAACAAAGCGTTTCCATGGCAGAACCCGTTTACAAACACTATGTCCGCGTAATCACGTTTTTCAACTTATCAATGTTAAGCTTTTTTATAATATTCGACAATTAACTGTTAACCGCTCATAATTACGTTAGTTTATTATTCTGACTTAATTTTGTTTGACCTTTTTTTTGACAAAAAACGGCTTTTACAACAACTTCTGTTGATCTTACGTAAAAAAGTTGCTTAACATAATTTTTAAAAAATTTCTCAAGGATAAAAATTTCATAAAAAAAAATAAAAATTTATTAAGTAAACATTTTGAGAAAAAAGCATTTTAAGTAAAAAAATGTAACAAAAAATTTTCAAAATGTTGAGTTTAAGGAGCCATAAATCTTTTGCAGCTGCACATATGTACCTTATGACTTGTATGCGCTTCTAAATTGTCTTTTCAAAATGCACAAAACAATTTTTGGATCTCTAATAGTTTAGAAGTTATAGCGTTTTAAGTGGTAACACCTACAAATTAGAGGTCACATGCTTTGAAGGGCATAACGGGAAATATGGTGAAAATAGACCCCCCTTGGCATACAATTTTTTGTTCTACGGAACTTCACGAATCTTCCCTTAAAGAATTATTCTGCTTAACTGGGGCACCCTGTATATAGTTTTTTTGTTTAAAGAATTCCTCGTAAGATTTGGAAGCAAGCCCCCCCCGAAACAAAATCCTGGCTACGGCCCTGGGATGAAGAGGAATAATAAACCATTGAACATCTTCTTCGCATCTGTCCAGCCCTTGCAAACTTGGAAAAATAAAAACTTGTTCAAATTACTCCAAACAACCTCGAAAGGACATCACTAGAAAATGTGTGTCTCCCTAAAATATAACTTTACAATTTTTAGCATTTCTACAAAAAAAAATTTCCAAAAATGTGTAGATGTAGACCTCATATTTTCACATTACCCAACTGACAGCTTTAAGGTCAATAATTGGGTGGCCTCTTTTAAGTAACCAAAGAGGCGGCCAGACAACATAATAATGCTAGCTCATTTATCTATATCCTATCCATAAGCCCCCAGATTTCATCGATCATATGTCAATGTGGTATTAGAAATAAAATAATTTGAATGAAAGTCCTTAAACCATGTAGGTATTTGAAAATGCAACCAAACGCAGAAATTAGTTCAATTGGGTCATCTGTTAAAAAATATTTGAGTAGAAAATGAGCCGTTCGTGAATGGGTAAATATATTTAAGAAACACCTTTACAAAGATGATTGGATGGATATTCAAATTAGAGGTAACGCCTTCCTGATGAGCAAACAGTGAGTACAATAACATTACTGCGCCTCATCTGTTTAAAGTACCTGACTTACACTTATGTGAAAAGTCTGAGTACCAGTTCGCATTGTAAAACTTGACGCGTGGGTGAAAAAAACTAGTCTATCAATATATTCGTTGGATGGTTGGTATAGCATTTGCTTATCTATACTGCAATGGAGTGCTTAATTGCAACACTTGTTCAAATTGGGGCATTTCATATAGATGCACTTTAAATTTATGCAAGAATGTGCAATGCGCCAACACATCGTAGGGGATACCCGCTTAGTATAAACCCCAAAAAGCTGTTGCGATATAATCTATTTAGCGACGCGCTCTAATATACGTTACGTATAACTTAGCTTTTGAATTATTGCCAAAGTGTTTTCTTGCGATGGTATTTTGGCAGAAGGTTAGTTGTTACAGTTAGCCTTGCACTTAATAGCAGATGAGTTCACATAAGAATATAATCCAGCAAATTAGAATTAAGTCCACACAGGCCATAACTCATATCAATGCCTGGTTTTTAAAAAACGGTGCGATTGAGATGTATAATTGTAGACGTTAGTTTAGGTTGGATTATGTGGCTCTCAATGCTTAAATAAATAAATCCACTCATTGTGAATATCACTGAAGTAGGTGAAGATAAATTCCTTGCTGAGCATTCATGCAAATCCGATTCGCTAAGAATTTTAGGGGTGCTAGTGTTACCAAGTTTATTTTTATCTTATTGCAGAGGTAATTTTCGAGATAAAAGTCATCCTGAGATTGGCAGAAAGTGACTGATAATTAAATTGGGCCTAAAATTGTCATTAACGTTTTTGGTTTTTTTTTTTTAGTCTTTATGCTTCAAAGCCTGCGCTTTGGGTATCTCCTAATCCTAATGCACTAAAAATTGACAAATATCTGTGTGGATAGGTATAGCTAAAAAGTTGGCAGATTCAAGTCAAGCTATAGGAAGTCTTGAAACCATAAGCTCTGCATACAGATGTATACTCCAGGGAGCAGTCGTCGCCCCATGCCAGTTCGATTGATCTAAAAAAAATACGTGTTGTTAGTGGTAATGAGTTTTGAAAATTTGTAGAAAATGCAGATTACATTAAGATTGCTATTTTGGGACAAATTCCCAAATCCGTAAGAGATTTAATGAAATCATACAAGAATATAAAGCCATCACATTCGGCAATGTTTTGTCTACATATGTATAGAAGCTTTCTATCTAGTATTAGGCTAGGTTGTGTTGGGTGGTTGTCTTAGAAAGACACATTTAGACTATATAATGTAGGTCCTTTATGATACCACATGAGGTGGGATGGAGGGAGGTTAAGTGGCCCGAAATCAGACCATGGCCAGGGGACAGAACTTACAAGTGTGAGCCCTGTTACTACGTGCGAAAATTGTTTTGAGATAGATCTATGGGTACTATATTTCAGAAGCCATAAGAGTGACTGAAGCAGTCTATCCGTTTGGTTAAACCAATGTGATGGTGAATTAATGCAGTTAGTACCTCTTGGGTGGAGGTTTGTCTTCGAGGAACAGGAAGGGTGACCGAAACTGTCAGCCTTCCGGCCAATGCCTCTGACAGTCCGTCACTAAGGACCGACAGAGGGTGCTCCGGAAATATAGTATAGGACTTTTCCACCTGCTGCGAACGGTGACGAGTGCTCATGCAGTAACAGGCCTCGTTATTATGGACACCCTCTGTTCAGAGGAAGCCCCTGGTAGGGATTGCGCTTGGGTACGGTGGGGAACTTTTTGACGGTTGGCTGCTACTATTGGGGGTGTCCTCAACGTATCCGGTTGACTGTCTCCCTTCATTCAGTAACACACCGGTCCATCGGATGGTATCAGTGTCCTTTTGATCCCAGGAGCTGTCAGGTATTGCCAGAACCGAGAAGAGTTATTGTCTAGCAGCTCATTGTTGCTTATACTTTTTGGTACTATAGGTATACTATACTAGACACACCCGCAGCTCCGCCCGCAGGTTTCTTTTCATTTATAGGACGAATTTTGAAAATCGATGAATAAGGCATGTAATCATTTTGACTTATCTATCAGCATACAAACCTTCAAGTTCATACGGTTAACGTTCTGGAGTCCCCCCCTTACTCCCCGCGAACCATTTACTCCTGAGCAATTCTTACCCACCCTGCGGCCACACATCTATAAATCAGAAAAAAAAATCATGAAAATCGGACGAATGGTTCTCGAGTTATGGAGAAACGAACAGACGGACGTTGCATTTTATAAGTCTAGTATGGATGGATGGATATGAATAGGTCTGAATTTTTGCCCCGTCTAGCAAACGCCGATGCGGCTTTTTCCACGTGAAAAATGTAATGTTCTTGTTGAAGTTACATGACCTGAGTTAGATGGCGCTACAGTCCAGGGTGTACCTGGGCCTCGACCAACACGCCTCTCCAGTTAGCACGATCTTTGGCACGATGGTTGGCTGAGGCCCCCTTCCACTTGTGCGCGCCACCTAAGGCGAGGTCTTCCTCTACTGTGTTGTCCCTCTGGATTGGAATCGAATACTCTTCGGGCCGGAGCGTTGGTGTCCATTCGCTCTACATGTCCTAGCCATCTTAGTCGAGTGATACGTACCTACTTTTCTGACCAGGTCGACGTAGCTGTACAGCTCGTAGAGTTCGCTGTTGAATCTCCTTCGCCAAGGCCCGTCAACGCAAACGGGACGGAAATTTACTCGAAGAATTTTGAGTTCGAAACGACCAAGGAGATCTTCATCCGCCTTTGTTAACATCCATGCTTCTGTTAAAGTTGTTGCCTTATAATTAGCGTCCATGTGTCATCGAACCAGAACTAGTACCTTCTCCATGATAGATTCTCAAAGCCTTTACCATTTATCTATTTCCTAAAGAGAGCTAATCGATTGTGGTCAAAAAGATTACCGCACTGCTCCAAAATTCCATTCTCTATACTATCCTGTTCATTTTCCATTCCATATCCCATCGTGTCCATATAGTCTCCACCATCTCTGCCATGATAAATATACAGCTCCAAATACACTAAACTTCATACGAACATGCAACCGCGGCGTTAACTCCTTTTTAAAGCCATCAAAACCCAACGGATGAAGAGACTTCCTTTACACAGTGGCACAACATCGTATATATGCGGGCACACGGCTATCACCTTGCGCGCCAGCAGCACCGTTGGCGTTGGTTGCCGGGCTTGCGATTCGAGTTTAATGACTGTGAATCTACAACGAGTATCCGTATGTGTATCATGGTCTATAGCTAAGTGCAGCATTTATATACGGCTCCACTGTAATTGCCGCATAAATATAGGTAGCTATACAAAACCGCGAAAAACATTTCACGGATTCGTTTTTTTCTGTTGCTGTTTTGTTTTTAATACGATCTGGGTGTATGTGTGACAATGTACGAGTAATTTGCAAAACAACAGACAGAAAAACAAAAATAAAACTTAGATACGCATTCCAATGAAAGGAAAACCTCGGTGCCAGCTGAGGAAGTCACACAAAAAACTGTCAGAAGAAGAAGTGGTAGTAGGAGCGGAGACGACCGTGACTTAGGCTGAAAGTGATTTTGCGAGATTGCTTACATTTAATTTGATGATTATTTTGCGGCTCCCAAAAAATATATCCCATACGCGTGGGTGTATTAAGAGATGATGTATGATGGTGGATAACACTTCTGTGCAGAGGAGAAAGTTCTAATGCGAGTATTTATTGAAATGAGCGCCACCACCACAATAGTTTCGCCCAAATGGATTAGTCTATTATTACAGATAGAGATTTAATTGAAATATAGTTCCGCACTAGAAATGGTGGGGAGTCTAATACAGCTATAAATGCTCAGCCTGTGGAATTATTTTGCCATTCCCAGAGGCAAAGATATCACCATTAAAGCACACCCCATATCGCACGATCTCATCAAACTTATTCAGAGCAAAAATATTCACTCCACTCCAGGTGAATAGCGCAGTACCTACTTATTAATAATCGTTAAGGTGCTAGTACACGGCATGTAGCAAGCCACATACGTATGTAGCACTGACTCACAATGGCGACCACGTTTTGGTGGCGTTTGTCAAACATGATGTTTATTAATTGGTCACTGATCACTGACATTGATGCCGAATCACGAAGGCAAGTTACACGATTGAGCAGCACGTCCAAATGACAAAACCTTTTTATGAAAGTGGAGTATTCGTCAGTGCAAACGTTGCGCCCATTTTAGGGCAGACGCGGTGTCCCTTCAAAGTCGACATGGAAGTACCTATAGAACAAGCATAGGTCAGCGATTTGTCTTCTGTGCACCAACGGTTGTAGATTCGATGTGAGTGTAGGGTCTCCAATAAGTCGAACTGCTCGTCTCTGAATGCTGTCAAGTAGGTTAAGTGAATGTTTTGGGGTCCGAGCTCCATATATGGGAACAATATTCCAGGCCTGGTCTAACCTGAGCTTTGTAGAGAAGGAGAAGTTGCTTGGGGCTAAAGTACCTCTTTGCTATATAGGTAGCCCAACTTAGCGGACGCCGATCTTGCGATATAGGAAGTGTGGTCCAGCCATGTGATTCCTGAATTGACTGTGACTCCTAGAAGGTGCATTGAGTCCTTGGGATGGATTGGATGGTCATCCATTTGGATCTGAGGAACTGTTGATGAATTTTTCCTAGAAAATGTTGTGAGCTGTGTCTTGTTTGCAGTAAATACAACCAAGTTGTCATTTACCCACTGCAAGATTTTATCCAGATCATCATTTAGAGAACTAATTTGTTCACATCTCTGACTGTGTGATGTAGTCGCATTCACAGGCCCACTGTTCGAGATGGAGGATATAAGAGTGCTGTCATTTGCAAAGCTGATATTATTATTTGTCGATCCAAGCAAATCATTGACGTGGAGAAGAAAAGAAGTTGGAGAAGGAATAGATCCTTGGGGCACTTCCGCATTTATAGCAAACAAATTGATTGATACACCATCTACAACAACTTGGATCGATCTTCCCAGAAGAAAATTTTGCATCCATCTGCGGAGTTGTTGTTGCAATCCATAAGACGCTAACTTGCCTAATAGGGCTCTATGCCATACTCGGTCAAATGCCCTTGATATGTCCAAGGCTACGGCTCTGGATTCGCCGTGTTGTTCAATTGCTTGCGTCCATAAGTGCGTTACGTAGCTTAACAGGTCTCCAGTTGAACGACGGCTCCGAAATCCGTATTGCCTGTCGCTTATTAATCGGTGGCCTTCTATATATTTGCAAACACTGCCTTCAAAGCTCGTTTATGCGCCATCGTGCATTCATCCCAAATGATGATTTTGCATTCTCGCATCAATTTCGCTGTCGCCGAATTCTTGGTCATGGAGCACGTTGGCTTGACAACCGTGAGAAGATTCATCGGCAGTTTCAAAGCGGAATGTATAGTTCGACCGCCTTCCAACAATGTGGCAGCAATGCCAGAGGATGCAACAGCCAACTTGAGACTTTGACCAAAAAAAATGCAAATTCGCGTTTCGTCTTGATCATTAGAAAATTCGCGCGAGATTTGTAACACGTAATTATCTACCATCAGTGGTCGATTATTTTTAATTTAAACGCTAAAAATAAGTTTTAATTATTCAAAAATAAAAAACACATTTTTTCTTACGTCTCAAAATAATTAGGCTTTATGTCGCTTTGGAAGAGTGTTTTAGAGCCATAGACTTTTGCCTTATCATGTCACGGCACCGCAACGGTATATGTACCAGTGAGCAAAAAGTCCGCCAACATTTTAAGTGAAATTATTTGCCACTGCGGGTGGAGTATCTTCCCGTGTGGAGCAGATTCCCGTGGACTTACCTATTTCCCTGCACCTCTGTTGGATAACTTCAGAGCAAGCATTCATAATTATATCGTCATCGCTCAAACATGCATTACACGTACCTACCTCCCAACCTAAAACCTTCGTCTCCTATTTTCTTAAAATCGAAATAACCTTGGATATTCGTTTGAATATTATTCTCCAGTTTCTCAAATGCTTAAAACTGAAAAGGACTATTTTGATGGAGGTCTGACAATCAGTATTATTTTCCCAAAGGATTTGGGATTTATCTGCTATCTGTCAGTCACTAATATTTCTCTTATTTTTTTTTAAAGACTCATTTCCTTAGTTACATAAATTAAACGCACTCCACACATATCTTCTAATTAAATGTCTGCAGTTACTGCCAACATATAAATTATATAAAAAAATCTTTCAGCAATAACCGACAAACAGATGTGCCATGTGCGTATGGTAGGTATTACCTGGCGTATTGATTTTACGATGCAATAATTGTAGGAGTAAATAAGGGCTGCCGTAATCGTTGGCAGCTCTAAATGAAGTCATAAAATTACCCATTATCCAGAGCGTATAGTGAATACCATGCAATATGTGTTCAGGTGTTTCGGTATATTTAGGTACCTACTACACCTTGAAGGTGAGAAGTAAGTGTTACTTTAATATAGCCCCGAGGTACCTAAGTGAAGACATTTTGATAAAATTTTCTTTATGTAATGGAGTTCAGTGCAATAACATCTTAGGGTTACAATATGAAGGTTGGTACTTATGGAGAAAGAATTTCATTCGAAATTGAACATAAAATCATTAATTTCTTGAATTTCTATTTTATTTTATAAAATTAAACCAAATGCTAATATAATTGCAAACACTCTTCATTTCAGTAATTAGCAAATACAAAGTATCTTTTGATGAGAAGTGCATCATAATTTGAGTATTTAGTTGTAGGTATCACCATCACTCATATCGTGGCGCATTCAGCTGATTGCTAGTTCCTACTTTCTGCATGCGACTATAAAAACCGCATAAAAATTATGACAATTACTGCACCTAATGCACAATCAGCCCCAAGTAAGTGTATAATTAACGCACAAGACCGTCCAACAACTTTAATTGTCAACACTGGCCGTCATAAGCGCACACAATCACCCCTCAGTGAGGTTTCTTCAATTTTAAATGCGCGCATTTAGTGTGGACAACAAATAATGTGAATATTATCTTTATGTCCAACAAAGATGCTTTCTTCATCGTTTGTCAAGTTTGACAGTAAAGCCCATTCAAAGATGTAAGCTCACAACAAAGCAGAGACTATTGGCAAGTAATTTTGTTCCCGCATCGACTGTTTAAATGTGTACGCACTTAAGTAGCTCTCAATGGAGCTTGTTCAATAACTTTGACGTCTGTCATTGAACTTAAGATTTGGGTTATAATGTACTCAAATAAATTGGGCGAAACTAATTGAAAGTTTATTTGTTTATTTCTATTTTCATCTTTATTTCAGTTTTCGTACACAAATTTTACAAACTATGTGCATAATGTCATCTGTCAAAATAAAAGAAATATTCCTCTCGTCTCTTTAGGTAACATTTTAATTGGATCAAAGCTCAATGCGATCGTAAAATATATGGAAATTAGTAACAAACTCACTTAAGTAATTGCTAATCTTGGAGTTTATTAACACACCGCTAAGTGTCACATTAGACGGGCATATTGTGTGCTCAATTGCTGTGACGTTTGTACACAACCGACCAGTGTTGCCAACCCGGATTGAAGTTTTTATGCCTCAATCCGAAAAAAATTATGCCTTCTTCAAAAAAATTATGCCTTTTTGGTAAAAAAGCTAAATAACCAAGAAAGTTTAAATTTATGTGTTAAACTTTAATTATAAGGCACATAGTTAAAAAAAAAAAAACAATAATTAAGACATAAATATATGTAGTATTTGTAACTAAATTTATGAAAAACAAAAACTAACACGTAGGTAAGACAGTGTTTAATCGATGGACCTGCACCGCAAGCTCATCGCGATCAGTTGAACTTGAACTCATCTTTAAAATAAACAATTAATAATAATAATGGAAAGGGTTTAATGCACTGCGGCCTTCTGGCCTATTGTGCCCCCTGCTTATACCTTAGAAAGGTTCATGTCCTTTTCTAGAGCCCCATCGCATTACAGTTCCATTAAGAACCGTGTTTGAGGGTTTTTGCTCTGTCTTTAGCCTTGGCAAGAATATCAACTTTAGAGCACTTCACCCAGTCCAGTTTCTTTTATGAATCTGAGAATGAGTAGCGGATCCATGGTTTATATATCCTTATCTGTTATCTGGTACTTGCACAGAAAAATAAAATATTATTAACTGTTTTTTAATTTTTTTTTTACCACCAACGAAAACAAACCTTAAGGTCGGCGTTTTCGTACGAATTTGAATCATGCGATCAGGTACGAAAACGGACGAACGATCCCGACTTTCAAAGTAGGTACTATGGGAACCCGCACCGTACATTGCATGCGAGTTAGTCGTACGTATACGTACGTTCCGACGTCCGAAAACAATCCGAACTTGTTGGAATTCTTAAACACTTTCGTGCTTTGAAATGAAATATTAAAAATATATTAACTTGGTTTACGGACACAAAAGAGGGTACGGAACACGGGGTACGGACAGTATGGGGTCATTATATAGAAAGTCTTCCATAATATGAAATGCACTGAATTCATTTCTTTTTAAATTTATTTTGCGCACCTATTCGGCTCTACGATAGTGACGACGCCGCCGGCCACTGCAGTTTCCGAGTTAGAAGAAAATTATCTTCAAGATACAGATTATTCATCAGGCAAAAAAGCGAAGTCACCGGGAAAGAGAAAATCGTATTCGGTGTTCGCACTCAATTCGTACGACCAGTATACGTTTACGTACGATACAAATTCGTATCCAATGTGCGGCCGGCCTAATGCATTTGTATACCATACCACTACCACATTTCTTGTTTGGGTTTAGTGAGTAGGTCTAGTAGAGAATTTGAAAATACCTAAGCATGACGCACAGTGGTAAATGAAAATTAGTGAAGCGACTTTGATCGAAGTTCCAGATTTACTAAATTCAAAATTTATTTTTACCGATTGATTATAAAAAAAACTTCTCAAAAAATTATGCCTTTTTTCTCAAAATTATTTCTCAATGCCTCAAGCATCGAAATTATGCCTAAAAGGCATAATTATGCCTCAGTTGGCATCACTGCAACCGACTCACATTCTAGCTCATCTTATTGTCATCCAACCGAATCACTGGGAATTACCTCACTTAGATGGTTTTGTAACTTATTTGATGAATTTGTGACAATGTGACATTGGTGAACTGTGACCGTGAATTTTTGAGATGCTCGACTGTACTTTGTATAGGTGTGTGCGAATGGAACGGGGGTTTTAATTTGTTCTTATCGTACAAAGTTATATCAGATATCTTGACGCAAGATAATGAATTTTTGCGTGAGATTTAGAAAATTTGGACATAACACACTTTGCTTTTGATAAGTCCTCTAATCTTACCTTGAGGCGTTAGTCAGAGTGACGTCTTGGAATGAAGCGGTAGTACGTTAGGTACACGCCTCGCTATCGTGGAAATCGTACAGACTGGGGTTGTGATAAACCGCGGTACTAATAATCATTTTTAGTGTCCAGGCTAACTTTTACGAAGTCACAATGGCGAAAATTTCCATATAAAATTATCCACTGTGACCGTCAAAATATTTAAGCTGAAGATTAAAAATGATTATTGGTAAGGCCCAAAGTCATTTGCCCAACATACTTATAGAGACTAAATTAGCACAATGTGACACGTTCAACAAATTGACAAAGTTGTACGACGAACAAGAACTGTGATAGCACATGATTGAGTGTTTTATTTTTATTAGCTTGGTAATAGATCAAACAAGATTGTAGAAAAAATTGTTGGAAACCAATGCATACTTAAAAATGCATCATCCCAGTTACAGGCATCAAAACGAGATTTTTTAAGAACAAAAAATTCAAATGAAACCAGTAAGACAATTATCTTCGACTATGCCGAAGCTCAAATACCCGGTACTATATTAATATAAAATAAAAAAAATATTTTAGTATTAAAAAATTATATATTTGTATGGGAGGTATGGGTACTTTTTATTCGACCATGCTCATTTTTTGTCAAAATTTTTTAAATATTATTAAAACAATATGTGCAAAGTTTAAACTTGCTATCTTTACTGTAGCTATTTAAATTTAATTTTTAACATAAAAAGCTATATAAATCTGATATTTTTGTATGGGAGGTAGTAGTAGTTTTCATCCGATCTTGCTCATCTTCGAACTTAGCCTCAGTCTGGTGGATAAAAGCTTACGTACCAAATTTCAAGTCGATAGCTCTTAAATTACGGCCGTAATCGTGCGGACAGACAGACGGACAGACGGACAGACAGACGGACAGACGGACAGACAGACGGACATCGCTAGATCGACTAAGAAAGTGATGCTGATCAATAATATATATAGTTTGTCATACCTACAACGCCTACTTATGTGCGTTACAAATGGAATGACAAAGTGAATATACCCTCACCACAGTGTGGTACCGGGTATAAAAATGTAGCTTCATATATCATATTATTATCATATTTTTTTAAAATTATAATCTTGAATTATATGTTTTGTGTGTGTTGAAGAGATTTTTATTATTAGTTGGATGACGTCATCAGACAAATTAAACTATAACTAGGACACAATAATCACAGATTACCATCAAGACACGATCACTTCCATAAAGTTCCCTCTCGAAAATGACAATCAAATCGTAGGAGGAAAAATTATGAATAACTCTCGAACATGGAAAAGTTTTTGCACTCATTTTCCAACTCTACAAAATTTGACTTTCATTCTCATCCCATATCGCGATCGTTGTGCGGCTAACCTTTGCCTTGGTGTGAGTGCTTGGTTCCTTGGGAACAATGAGGAAATCTCCGATTAACTTGCTACTGTGTGTGAAAAGCGCATAATCTCAAGGTAGTCGGTGAATTTTCACTTTTTCCTCGCTGCCGTAGAACCAAAGCCCACAAAAACGTTGTCAGTCCGCAAGTAAGATGGAGAAGAATGGTTGATTAGTGTGTGGGAAAAATGTCAGACGAGAGAGATGTATTTATTTTGTTTTTTTTTTTCATTCTCCCTGCGATGATAATAAAGATCTTCGTCATCATTGAATTTTGAGTGTTGGCTGTCTGCCATGTGATCGTGAAAAGCACTTGACTATGAGATGATTTCTAAATTTTTTTTTTTTATCTAAAGATCGTGACTTGATTGAATTTTGCGCAAGCGCGCGCAAACCTACATACTGCAGGCAGCGGTAGTAAATTGATTTGAGATACTTATCTATCGTTATTGATTTGTGCGGTAGGTTGTGCACAGGCGCACCTACAGTTTGTGTTGAATTAGGACACTTGCTGAGACTTTGAGAGATGTTTGAGATATGGAACATAATCTACAAAGCTGACACTTCAAAATCTAAATTCAACCATCAAGCAAATCCATATTTTTGCTAGATATGCTGTATGACCTATTTATCTAAAATTAATTTTATAGGAAACGGTCTAGCGTTCTTGAGAATATTTCAACTTTAGTCAGACTGACAATACTGATCAAGACCAGGTTATATGAGGTGGCATTCATACCCTTCTGAACCTAAACAAATCTAAGGTTGGATATTCCATTCATATGGATGAAAGCTCAAATTATCTTTCCGACAAGAAACTACGCTCAAATATAGGGCTCGCAATGTTGTATATACTATTTATACATACACCTCGCTTCAACTGAATAGACACACATTTTTTCGTCATCGTCATCATCTTGATATTTCCGTTTTATGGGTCCGAAAATGTTGGAGAACTTGTAAAATGGCCCATCCGATATTCTTCTGTAAGACTTTGTGGTCATTTTCGATGTTTGGAATTTAGGCTCAATATAGTTCCATAATATTAAATATCACCCCATCCCATCTATGACCACCACCTTCTCGGTTATTCTGACGTCCTAGATATCGTTTTTATTCTTAGACGGTAAAACTAGTTATTATAGTCATCAGGACTATTAAAATTAAACTTTTTCTCATCGGAGAAAACTGCTTTTCGAAATTCAACCCTTAAAGGGGTAAAAGCCGGGTCAAAGTTTGTATAGGAAAATTTTTATTTTTCATCCAATTGATTCAAACTCGGGTTGTGTACTCTATATAAGAAATTAAGGAAATCAATTTCTCAGATTTCGGAAATTTTGCTTGAGGTTCGAGTTATTGGCGGCATCCAACTCAACGGAACGTAATCCAAAGATATTCAAACGGAATTGTGTAAGAATGTGTCATACTGCTAGAAAGTGGAACACATTCCCATAATCTTTCCGATTGCAAATGTTGTGTGAGATATAATTAAGAGGTAAGAGTCCCCGTCCCCCTTAGTCTAAAAATGGTGCTCAACATATCGGTGTATTTGCGAGCTCAGAAATATTATTTTGTCCCGTAGATATATTGGCTTAGTCTGCTATAGTATGATCTGTGTTGAGATGCCAGCGCTTCACTAACAAATTGATCATATAAATTTTGAAACGTTTTTTTCTAATAGGGCATTAAATATATTTTTCAAAGATATAATAGCTGCTACTTAAGTTAGGTACCTACTTTCTTATGTAGGCTTCCTGCGCGATATATAAATATAAAAGAGGGAAGTAACTGACTGTGAAGGAAATTCTGCGTGTACCAAATCTTGAGGACTGCGCGAGCGAAGCCGCGGGCAAAAGCTAGTTTCATATAAAACTGGAGCCCACACTAAAATTTCCGCCAATTTTTTTAGCGATCTCTCCTCAAGAAACAATTAAATTTTGAGGTTTTCCGTTTCACTTAGGTTTTTTTGGACTACCCACTTTAAGACAAATAATATCCAAAGGATTTAAAAATAAATTAAATTTGGAGGTATCGGCAATTTTCGCTTTCGAGAAGAGCGTATATACCTACTCAGGTGAAGCGTAGTGTATAACAACGTCAAAGATAAAAGTGTAACGTCTACATCTACAGTGATCTCGACTAAAATAGGAAACACCACTCCACCAGATCTGGTCGTAACGAATGATATTTTCAAATTAAAAGGACTGTCTCCTGTGGGCGCAGTGGCTCAGTGGTTATGGTTAGTGTATACTGGACTACTGTTCGCTGGGTCTCAGGTTCGATCCCCGGAAAAGCGCAAATTACATCTTATGGTTTTTTTCTCATATCGCGAACATCTGACAAACATCCGAGGAGAATATCGCTCAGCTGATCGGACTCGGTATAAAATTGTAGGTCCCTTCAATTCGTCCCAAAAATTAAAACCCCACATAAACGAATGGTAGGAGGCTTATGGTCTATCTATAGGGACCTGTTCGCCATTCATTTATTAATTTTTGTTGTCTTCATCGGAAGACCGAATTTCTGGGTTTAAGACAAAACCTGGTAAGGCACGCAACCGCAAAAAATATTAGAGGAAACAACATTGATGACAGGTCTTGGATTGCGCCACACAACTAAGAACAAACGAGAGAATACCTAAGAAAATGAAAATGAAAGATTCAATCCTTGTTACTCTATAGAACGACTAATTGTATAATCCGATTCCGATGCAAGACAATTGTCAGATTAAGGTGGGTCTACCGTACTGCCCGAATTAACGCAGAACCGATTTAAAAATGAGTTCCATAGATAAGGAATTACGTTCGTTAAAACAGTGAATAATTTCATAGACTTTATGTATGTACGTACTTTGATAAATAATTCTATAAACATAATTGCTCAATTTTAATTAAAACTTTGGAATATTATTATTTGTTGTCCTACATAGATATCTACTACTTGTACATTGTACAATAGCTAACATCATTGTCTAATGACAATGTATGCCGTATCCGTGCCAAAGGCATCATTCAGCTCAGTGACTGGCTGGCTGGTATTTTCTTTACTTCTTCTTCGATTGTCATTCCCATGGTAAACCACATAAAACCAAATTACCATCATAAAATAATGCGAATGCACTCGTCACTATCGCCTCATTTTTTGCATATATACCCACCTCACCCCATAAATAAATTAAAATCTCATTGAGATTAACCTAGGAAACCGCTTAAACCACAAAAAAAAAAATAATAATACAAAAAAAAAATCAACAATGATTCAATCATAGAAATGGAAATTGCACAGACATAGAAAATTACTCTCTCATTCTCCACCAGGCAAAATACAAAAAAAAAAGAAAGAAATAATGCCTATCTTCGAACTCCCCGTTGGAAAATACTTTCTCTGTCAATGAGAGTAACATCCCACAAACAGGGACATCACACTCACACATAAATTATTATTGATGCTCAATCTGTCAGTTTTTCAATGAAAATTAATCTTTAATTGGTCAGTAAAAATGACAGGACCACACTCCCCATCGACCAACAAGGGTCTTATCAGTCAGCAGCTCACAATCACAACTTGATGAGGGTTAAGAGAAAGAGTACCTACTTATAATCCTTCCTATGTCATATTCGATGAATCCGATGCCGTTTTGAGAAATGTGGAAAATAAATCTTGGACTTACCATGGTGCAGCTGGGGAAATCCAAAAAAAAGGTCCGATTCGTTATCCTTTTCAGGTACACAGCGTGTGGGTGTTTAAACTAATTTTTAACAGTTTATTCCAAGAAAATCCAAGAAAGAGTATATCTTTTTGTTCTAATAATCCAGAGAGATGAAGAAATTTCTTCTTTTTTTTTTATAGGGACCGATATTAGGGTGTGAAGCGATCACTAAATGACATGGTTCCTCGAATTTGCACAAAGTATAAAACACAATTTAATTTTTTTTAAGATATCCTTGTGGTATATGGTGATAATGCACTTTAACTGTTATCCTTTGCACACAGTTTGAATTTGATATCACTATTTGTATTGATCACCACTATTGAGAGTATCGAGGATCATTTCTCACTCGCGCTTCTTTCGAATAATAAACGAACAAACGACGACGACTTCGATTCGATACAAGTATGTTGCGGGAAGACAAGCGCATAAAATGAACCAACTGGTACGATGCAGGTAAAGACCGTGAATGCCGGACCGTTCACGATGAAAACGGAATAAAAACTGAAAAAGGTAACACAAAACAACATAACAAATCTATCGGTGAACGGGCAAACAACTTGCAACATCTTCCTAGACAGTGAGCCAAGAAAAAAGAGAAATTTACCCGCATTTACCCCAGGGAAATTCGAATTGTATCTTGTATCTTCACAAGACTCAACACTCAAGGTGTTGTGCAGGTAGTTTTGGCAAGGCGGTTGGTTAGTTGGCTTTTATGCTGATCTTATGTTTGATGAAGAAGACAACTCTTTGGTACAATAAGAGAAGAAATTCGATAGATGTTAGATGCTAACATTTAAGAGAAACAAAAATGTATCTGAAACTGTTAAATTTTGTTAGATATCTAGGTGTGGTGTAAGGTGGAATTCGTTAGATGGTCAGTTTCGGTTCTTAGGTCAGTTATTACTATGACTATGGTGTTACATAATTTTTGAAATGCAAGCAATCGTCAGGTCACGTTATTTTTGTCCTATCCGCAAAAAAAAAACTATTTTTTCAGGTGCTTTTTGAAGTCATGGTTTATTGATTTCTTATTTACAAACAAGGACAATCAATTTCCTATTATATTAGGCTATGTATTTGGCTATCAACACATTTGCATTTTTTATTTCTAAGAACATTGATTGAGATAAGAAAATATGAGCAACATGGATCCTAACACGTTAAAAATAAAGTAGGTAACCGTTTTTGAACCAGCACCATTTTTATTGGCAATATGTAGAACAGACAAGTCAATTTAGTCAGAAGTCAGAAATTAAAATTTTTTTCTTGTGAGTTAAAACAAATAAACAGAAAATATTTATACACTTCTTTTGCAAATTAATTTGTTCTTTTCTGTCCCGCGTGGACAATTTAATAAATATTTCTGTGTGATTAGGTTTCTCTCTTCTTGAGAATGTGATTCGAAGTCTAGATCACCAAAGGAGTCATCGTTAAGGGAGACTAAAACTGAGGAATTTTCTGATGCTTGAATTTAAGATGTCAGATGTTGCCCCGGAAATATAATACAACAATAAGCAACATTGATATTTTCATATAAAGGGTAATGGTCCATCCAAGTTTCTTTTTAAAAATGCAATAAAATGAACAAAATTCATTTTTTCCCATGTATTATGCCTTTATTAGTAAGAGCAAACCTTCCCATTAAGTCGTTCAAGTGGGTGCCTCGACTGGCTTCGCAGTAGTGCATTCTGTCACTCCAATTTTCCAAGACCCTGTTGATGGTTTCGGGCTGTAGCTCACGGATAGCTTGGATGATATTGGCCTTAAGTGTTTGAATTGTTTCCGGATTGTTGACATAGGTAACAGCGGTCCTTCACGGTACCCCATAAACAAAGTCCAAAGGAGTCAAATCGCAGCTCCGAGGCGGTCAATTGACATCGCCAAGACGGCTGATAATACGATTTGGCAAAATATCAATTGTGGCATGGGCTATGTGGCATGGCGCAATCCTGCATGAACCAGCGGTCGTCCAAATCCATGTCTTCAATTTCAGTAAAAAAAGTCGGTAAACATTGCTCTGTAACGCCCACCGTTGAAACGTTGCCGTTGTTCCCAGCCTCATTTTCGAAGAAAAATGGTTCAATGATGTCACCACTCCACAATCCGCACCAAACTGTCACTCTCTGTGGATGCATTGGCACCGTACGACGACGCGGACCATGAGTGTTAACTTAAACTTTTTGCACAAACTTGCGTACAGCAGGCGCGGTGGGTGCTTCATTTCGGCCAAAACTTATTTTCAAAAAAAACACTGTATGGGCTAAACAGGACTCACTTTGGAGATACATTTTCAATATTTCCCAACGTTGCTCAAGCGTAAAGCGAATCATTTCGTTCCGTGGAGGTATGATACTGACTTTCTGTGAAGATTTCGAGCGGGAAACAGCTGTCAGACTCAGTGTCAAAATATCCTATGATTTAAACCAGATGGCCCACCCTTTATTAAGTCAATTTTCGATGAGGTTTCATGTTTGGGTTCTAAATAAATATTTAGGAGGCGACGACGACAAAATTTTATTTTGAACAGTTTTTTCTGAGATTCTTTAGCAAAAGTAGGTATCACTAATTTGAAAAATGAATTAAACGGGTCATTGGTCTATCCCCGAGTTTCCCAAAGTGTGCTCCGCCATGAATGTCCAAGTGCTCCGCGAAAAGATAGGACAAAATATGAAAATTCTATCAGACTAGTTAAGAAAGAAAGAAAGGCGATTTCATGCAAAACTTATCCATAGAAGACAGTCCGATTTACCGGACAAGTAGAGCGAACCCATTGTTGATGTCCATAAAAGTTAGGGAGATTTCTGCACCTATAATCTATCAAGAACTCTCGCCCAAGGCTTTTAGGCGCCGTTTAATAGAACAACATCTCGGATACATATTCCGCAAAAAAGCACATTATGATGTCAACAAAAAATAAGGAAGAGGCTAGAATTTGGAAAAGTGCATGTAACGGGTCCTTCAAACAATAAGATTTGCATCAGCCAAAGTACACGCTTCAGACCATAAAGTATGGTTAGTTAGTATAAGGGTCGCCAATTGATCAACAGGCTTATAAAAGTATATTAGTGAAAACTCATTTTTGCCACACATGCCAGTAACATATGAATATGATTTGCAACACGACAACGATCCTTGGCATACTTACGGTTAACAGAATTAATGTTTTAGATTAGCCCGCGCAAAGTCCCGACGTAAACCCAATTAACAAGTTGGCCGACGTCAAAAGAGCTTTAAAAGGTAAAAATCAATAAATGCTGAACAGCTCGAAAATATTAAGCAGGTCTGGATCAATACAACAACATTAAGATCCCCGTATTTTAGTGGAAAATCTTCAGAAAAGATTGACTGATGTTTTAAAATGTAAAGGCTATTCCACTAAATATTGGCTTTTTTACGTCTTGGAAACTGGAACCCTAAAGTTTTTGTTATTCTGTGACCAACTCAAAGAGTTATTTTTTTGAAGTATCTAGTAAATTTAAATATTTATTAAACTACCTATAATACTCTGGATACTATTTCTAATAGAAATATATTTTTTTGTAAGTGACATCGTTTCTAATTCGGTGGTCACTAAAATAAAACTTTTAAAACTATGGCATATTTATTTAAATATCACGTTTATGTAGGTCTGGTACATATTTATGCATTAATTTTTTAAGTGAATATTTATTATTATTAATATTTTATTTTATTTATTTTTTATTTTTATTTTTTTTTTTTTTTTTTCATTTAAATTACATACTTATATTTGGGTAGTATGTAGTGGGCTTTAGGTCAAAATAAAAAAGTTTATTTTGTTTAATACGTTCGTTCATGTTTATGGACATCGTCAGGTGAAGAAGTGGATCTATATTTGCATGATGATGTCCATAGACACGGACAAAGCGTAGTGAACAAAATAAACTGTCTCATTTTGGGGCATAAAGCCCATAACAACCCAACAATATTTATAAACAAAAAGGTCACATACATGTTACTTATTTCTTCAATTTAACAAAATTAAAAAAAAAAATCGAAAAATTTTAATTGCGAAAAATGGGATACGGACAACGAAGTGCTCCGCGAGGAATTTATCTCCTGAAAAGTGCTCGGCGATCAAAAAAGATTGGGAACCGCTGGTCTATCGTATACTTCATCATGCCATACTTAGAATCGACAAAACCTTCTTTCTCGATGTTGATATCATCAGGGAAGTATGGAGAATAAGTACCTATACCTTATGCGGACTCCATTGCCATTTATGCAGACCGATCAAAAATGTACACCAGGATAGTGTCAGATATCTTCTCCAAATAGGTGGGCCTTTCAACACCTCCAGTCTTCCAAGCGGAGGTAACAAGAACATCCCATGAGTCTGCGGTTGAGGTAATACCTCCGGAAGGTGTTACAGTCATTTTGCGACAGCCAGGCAAGCAAGAAATTTAGAAAATTAGAAAGACAAAGTTCGAAAGATATTTTAGAACAAGCTTGTTGGGATGAGTGTCATCCCCTGCTGGTTGGTTGATGATTCCGTGATGTGATGACCAAGAGACAAAGATGATTTAGCGTTGGATCGAATATAATCTTTATTTCTCTTCGTGAGAATATACGTACAGTCAAAATCGTTTATAACGACATCGGTAATAACGACATATCGGTTATAACGGCCAAATTCTTAGGTCCCGACTGAGCTCCATTATAATCCCATTGAATAACAAATCGTTTACAACGACATCGTTTACAGCGACATATCGCTTACAACGACCGATTTTTCAGTGCCTTGAACCTGCACCAGCCACATTAGCCCACCACAATGGAATAGTTTTCATAATTTTTTACACATTTATTACAATTTATTACAGTTAGCCCCAATTTTATTACACTTGCCGATCCTGAGTTATAGCATGGTGGTGTAGGTTTTATTTGAACCTACACCACCACTCTATAACTTTTGATGCAATGGAGATATCTGGTTGAAACCTGAACCAGAATTTTTTACAAATTTATTACAGATGCACCAATAAAATGTTATTATTAAAAATATTACAAGAGGCGCTTTTGGTGTAATAAATTATTCTATGTTACAGGAAAATTAGATTTTTTTATTTTTCAAGGCCATTTTCTAACGCTTCTATTTCGATAAAGGGGCAAAAGTGCACATCCATGTTGTGATGGATACTTTACTGCGACCTTCTGAAAGCATATTGACTATAATAAGTCATATTGCCTTAGGCGGTGTGGTGTAATAAATTATTATATGTTATAGGAAAATTTGATATTTGGCCTATGTTTCACAAAAAGTGAATAACTGTAATATTAGTTACAATTTGCAGTTTTTTTGGATGTACATTTTATTGGTGCACCTGTAATAAATTTGTAAAAAATTCTGGTTCAGGTTTCAACCAGATATCTCCATTGCATCAAAAGTTATAGAGTGGTGGTGTAGGTTCAAATAAAACCTACACCACCACACCATGCTATAACTCGGGATCGGCAAGTGTAATAAAATTGGGGCTAACTGTAATAAATTGTAATAAATGTGTAAAAAATTATGAAAACTATTCCATTGTGGTGGGCTAATGTGGCTGGTGCAGGTTCAAGGCACTCGATTTTTCCCTCTTTTTGAAATAAAATATTGGTTACAACGACTAAAATCGACGCAACTGTTGGTGCGACTGAATTTTTTTCTAAAACGGTAAACTATTTATGCATCTGTAGATGGTATGTGTCTGCGTAGGTTGGAAAATTACTTGGTGGAAAATTTTCTGTGTGACGAGTGGTCGTAGACGTTTAATTTTATTCGGTTCGCATATATATACTCGTATGTATGTATGTCAAGAACAAATAAAAATTATGAAAAAATGATCTCTACTTAAAAATAGATTTATTTACATGTGTACCTTGATATCGGTTACAGCGACCTATCGCTTATAACGACCAAATTCGCTGGTTCCTTGAAGGTCGTTATAACCGATTTTGACTGTACGTCTTATGATCGACCGAAGAGTGTACATGTATATTTGTATTATCACAAATAATATGGCCATCCTTTAACAAAGCCAGGAATGAGAGACTCATGCGGAGGGATAGAAGATTCCTTTCCACCCTTTGTAGGAATCTTGCGCTTGACGGAAAAAGAACTTTGCAGAGTTTGGGTGGATGAGGGAGTACTTGAGGGTACAACTCAATTTCTATGACACTGACAAGAACACCAGCCCAGGAACAAATTTCTTGTCTTTCATATTTCTAGACATTCACGAACTTTCCAGCTCATCAAAAGACAATATAATGAATTTCTTCAAATCTTTCGGATGGTTCGCTTGACAAGTAGCAGGAAAGTAAGTTATTAATTACAGCATTTATAGAGAGGGTTGCAATCGATAAGGGATAAAATCTTCTCCCGACGGTTATCAGAATCAGTGATGCCATTCTGACCGGATTCCGGTCATATCTAACCGGAATCTGTTTACTCTGACCGGAGAAAATTTTGAAATCCGGCCTAACCGTTTTCTGACCGGAACGAAAAATGTTTTTAACCGGAAAACCCTTTTTTGACTGGAAAAATAAAATTGTCCTACGGACTATAAATAAAGATAGGTTTCTATAATTTGAATATACCTAACTTTGCGATACATTACGAACATACAAGTTCAAACATAAACCAATTTAATGCGAATACTGGGACTACAACATCACGCCTGGAATTCTGCTCCAGGAGCAGGGATAACAAATTATCTTATAAGCTAATATTTTGACGTATTCTTTTGCTAGAATGTTGAAGAGGAAATTAAACAATGAATTTCAATTAATTAAAGTGTGAAATTCGATAAATCTCAGATTGGAGTTTGGTGAACTACTCTTTTCAAGTGTCAGAAAATTATCCGAGAATAATTATTTAGCCCAATTGACACACGGCCTTAGTAGGTACATGGCCTGGCCATACACGTCCTCCCATGACTTTTATTTCCATTAACGATTTGGCTACACACAAAAACCAGGCGTCATTGCAATGAAATTAAATTTGGCATGTAAAAGAATATTGAAATTGAAAACACAAAGAAATTCTTTCAAATGAAGATTTCGCCACAAACCTAGCCTAACAAAAAGTATGCTTAAGACTTACGAAAAATATTTGTCTGATGCTCATACTTGTCTTCACTCTGAAAATTAAAAATCTTTTTGCACCATTGAATTACAACAAAAATTCACAATCTTGCAATTCTCAAGCGAGAACAGAATTCTTGTTCATTACTCCAAGACACTTTCGATAGAAATTAAATAGATAGGGATCAGAACAGCGGCAAGCAAAAGTTCATCCCTGGGAGGTTATGCAACTTCCGTGGTCCAGGCTCCACATAGACTTCACCTCACCTTTTTAAGGCCAGACAATTTTCCTCGTAGTAGATTCATAGTAGTAAACTTTTTATGTATTTTTATGTCTCCTGTGACTGTCAAAATTGCTGTGGATGTTGTTTTGCCAATCTGTTTCTCGCATACAGCTTTTGCTCAATGCATTTTTCTACAAAACAATTTCAAAGTATTTAGCTATAAGCTCTCAACAATGAGAAAAGATAAATAATTTTTCTTTCATAGTAAGAAGAAGGTTTCAATTGCATCTAAAACTTCCCATTCGCATAGTTCAATGCAAGTGACATCTAACATGTGCCCATAGAGTTGACCACTTAAAAGTCGTAATTCAAACCTTCACATTTGCACGTCTTGAAATCACTGACCCTGCTCTGCTCCCTTGGCGCATAATTACACCATGTTTACCATGTTGTTGTATATGATCACCAGCTTTACCTTGTGAAAGGTGAAGACTGTCAACTATGCCTGATGCATACACTTGATTCTGTGATGTCCAAAAAATAAAAAATAAATACCTACAATCTTATCTGATGACGTATATTAAAGTTAACCTTTAGCCGGTGTTGTGTCTTGAGTGATTTTCAATTCACCACAAAAGTCATTATGATATACGAGGAGATCTCTCATAAAGATATACAAATTAATCACTCCTTCATTGGTGACATTTAAAGTCTTCCTCCTTGTGTTAAATTGAATTTATGGTATCTCCAGACGTTAACCAAAGTAAACTCTATATGTGTGGGTTATATATGGCCCGAATGAGCAAGTAAAGATGTTATCAAAATATTTGAGGTTATAAATAAGAAAGATTACCCCACCACTGGTACTTGGGTTATATAAATTTACAATCAAAACACAATTTTCAATAAACCAATCAGTGTTAGCCACTTGAACTCAAAAGTGAAGATTATTTGAGCCATAAAAAAAATTATCAAAATGGTATAATAATGTCATTAATGATTTTATGAGGCGCTTGTGGAGTTAATAACCTTAAGGCTTGTAAATATTTCTTTAATTCACGAGATAATTACATTTGTCTATATAGATATACTATCTGGTAGTCAATCTGAGATATAGAGCGCATTGTGATTGAGGACGATTAGGCTTGAAATGTGAAGATGGGAAACGCTTATTTCCTCAGCCTTTTTCCGTTGCTGAACTCCTCCAATACTAATGAAGACATCTCAGACGTCCTTATGCTGAAAACGTTGGAGGCATTGGCACGTAGGTACGTGTGGTGGCCGCATTGTCAAGATGTGTCGAAGCTGTCAACAAACCCGACCAGAACAGCGACAAGCAGAAGGTCATCCCTGGGAGGTTAGGCAACTTCCGTGGTCCAGGCTCGACATAGAAGAGGATTCGCTTTTCTGGAGGATAATTGCTCATTCGCTCAATGTGGCCGATCCAAGGTAGTCGATGAGTTTTTAATTTTTAGACTACATTCACATTTTTATACGGCTCATAAAGTTACCCTTCAAAAATCCGTTAAATAACTTTTCTTACAGAGCCCTCCCTTTCTTGTTATTGTTTAGCATTAGGCGATATTACACAGAAAACTCCAAAATAGGTTTCTGGTGGAGCATACATTTCGTCCTTTGCGTCGAGTTTTTATATTCTCGCACTTTTGTCAAAGTAGTAACGGTTTTCTATGGTTATTCTTTACCGCATCTATAGTGGCGAAGTCAATGCTTACACCGCTGTTGAACTCTTTAACTACCTTGAAGTTAGGTTAGGTTAGGTTAAAAAGTTCGCATACGGCACAAGGCACCATCAGGACTCATCGCGATCCTCTAAGTTGATGCTATGAAAATAGTAAAGCTTTGTTCTAAGGCGGTGGACAAATGTGTGTTTGTTGAACACTTGGGGCGGCCGATGATGTCGATATCGACAGCCCCAGCTGATGTACGAAGTTTTTAAAGATTGTGCCCTTCCTGTTGACACCTACCCTGATGCGCATGTGACGATCACATGATAACCGCAATAGACCCCTTTAACCCTATGCGGCTTTCAAGTCGATCAAAAGATGTTGCGTCTCGACTTGAGAGGATTTCTTTGAGTGTGAAAATTTGGTCTATGATCGAACATCGAGACCAAAAATCGCACAAATACCTGTCGATTAGTCCATTTCAAAATGTTTTGAGTCACTATCCACACAGTCCCTTGGATAGGATCTTGTACGCCACATAAATCAAGGACATGTGTCGATAGTTCTGGCAAGATATCGGATTTTCGCCTTTTCTTTAGATGAGATATATAGAGCCGATAGTCATGTCTTCGGGCACGCTTTCTTCTAGTCACATACTTGGTTGATGATTTTCTGGTTGCGGCCTTTTAAAATATTACTTTGAAAAACTAACTCAGCAACATTGAAGTCAAAGCTTTTATAAATCAAATAATACGATTCCTTTCGCCGCAACAAGATAATGGTTAGATTCGACCCTTAATCCGCCAGATTACTGTATGCATAGGACAACTACCACCGTATTACGAGCTGCTGCACAATGGAAAATTAGGTAGCCCTCATCTATTGTCGAACCATAGATTCTGGTTACTTATCAACTAATCCGCTGAAGATGTTTTCCTTTTCCAATTTAGCCCAGTGAGGCTGCGTAAGATCCGTTCTGTCATAAAACTCCCCTATTATAATTACATACTCTCATATCGCAATTGGACATTCAACGATTGATGGTTGCAGATCGAGGGGGTCATTTTCCAAGGTTTCTTGAGTCTATTTCAATCCAATTCTTTTTTACATATGGTCGGGAAGTTACCTCTATGACCCCCAAACCTGGTTGGCCAGGATATTCAGCCCACTTCATAGTTGAGAGAGCTGCTGTTGCCTCTAAAAGGCTTCATACGCCACTGTTTCTTTTAAGCACCCTAACATGGTCCTAAAAAAAATGCTTATATACTGACCTCAGCTTCAAATATGCCCGAGTAGATCAGGTAAGGTATATCTGAATTATTTTTGCAAAATTCGATATCAAAATATTTAATTTTCCTGTCTTATGTACAGTGTTACTGTCTTTAAAGTCGAAAGGTGTTTAAAAGTTAGTCAACATTTTAAGTGTAAATATTCTCTTTAATTTCTTCTGAACCCTATTTTCAATATTGTTAGACAAGCTCAAAAATACCTCAATTACCACCCTCATAAAACGAGCAGTTTTCTCTGTTCCCACGATCGATTGATCCCAGTCGATTTCTATCAGTGTAAGTGTAACCCTTACCAAAATAAACGTTTATTATTATTAAAAAAAAACTCCGTCAATTTGGGAATCGCACTTCAATAAACACCTCTCCTTAAGACATTCTCTACAAATTGCGTCACGTCTTACCTAATACTTAAGTTAAGATGCGCAGGTAGGTACTTCTTAACTTGTCCAATGAAAGTGAAATTTTTGCCGAAATTGTCGTCGTAAATGTTTGTTTTGGCAACAATGACCTCGACTGTTGAGTGCTGGTAGAATTTATTTTGGAGATTAGCATACACCCTGTGGCGGCCCGCTTGACAGACTCGAGGAATTTCTCAAGTAAATTAACTTCCAGCTTAAGCCTTAAGTCCATCATGCATCGTCTGATGGCTAGTGAAAGTGAACACTGTTTAGTACCCTGAATGAGTTCCATTGACAACATGACGCGCCCGAAAAAAATCGACCACCGCGCACACTGTCGCATGTCATTTGTTTGGTAAATGACCAAAAAAGTGTATTGCAGAGAGAGAAAAGTCAACCCATTGTTACAGCAGCATGTTGATTTGAATTTTCTGTCCCGCATTGTTATTTGCGAAACGTGATTGTTTTTCGAAAATCAAACTGTCACACTCTGGTGGCACTTTTATTCGAAAATTTAGTCGAAAAACTGCGTTGAAAGGAAATGACTGTTTGATCAGTTGAAAGCACCTGTATTGTGGTAATCGAATTAATTGAGTAATACACGTCCTCAGTCGATGGTGTTGATTATGTGATGAGTTGTGCAGGTTACGGAAATCGAATCAGGTTATTCACTATAATAGTCGTCTTTTGATCAGGGGCTTCATTTTATTGTCATTTCACAATATTATCGGCTATGTTTTGTATTAACGAAAATTCCTGCTAATTAATTAGTTAGACGTCAGTTATCAGTTAAATTGTCATAATAACATGAGTAAGTATATGAGTGGCGCTTTGCACGCATATTCTTAGAATGGGAAACCTCTGGTGAAACCAACTTTGGACTCGTACAAATTGGCGCTATACATTACTCGGCAATTTTATCGGTATCCGTTCTAGTATCTTAATTAGTCACATTAACGAGGCGTCAATTTTATCTCTACAAAATGGGTAGTCGAAGTGAATCAGAGGGTATGATTTGCGACCTATATCATGGGACATGGGAGGCTTATGAGCTTCAGTGACATGCGATTATTGGTCGAGCGACATTGTTTGAGGATTGCCTATCGATTGAAGTAGGACTTAGGTGGAAAACTATTTTCGGAACAAAGCGAGGCAACAAATTTCACCATGACACGACGTATTTGGTTGGTGATTTTGACGTCAGTTTCGGGCGAAGTGCAAACTTTAAAAATGGGTGATTTTTATTACTGGTTGCAAACACTCAGGCAGGTAGTATCTATGGATATAATAATAGAAACATGAGTATCATGATGAAACGTCAATGGAACGGACTACACCCCAGGTGCAACTCAAAGACTTGAGTTTGTCTATACAAGGCAGATATAACCGCGATCCAGGAGATAGGATCAGGTATGTATGATGAAAAGAAAAAAATTGCGACATTTTTATTGCAGCTGCAACAAAAGATGAAGCAAGTTTTAGGATGCGGATTCGTCGTGGGAAATCGGCTTATGACAAACGTTATTGACTTCAAGCCGGTAAATGATCGTCTGGCTGTGATCCGCACCAAAGCTAATTTCCAAACCAACATACGCCATGGGGCACCCTGTCGTACCCCCCACGCTTTTCAAGAGTCGACAAATCAACGACCAATTTTCAAAAATTAGGTCTGAACAAAATGTTAAAATAGAAGAGTTTCAATTCGATTTGAAAAAGAACGGGCGGCATCGGTGAATTTGCCGACTGAAATCCTTAAAATTTAGCGAGTTTAGATTCGATTTGAAAAAGAACGGGCGGCATCGGTGAATTTGCCGACTGAAATCCTTAAAATTTAGAGAGTTTAGATTCGATTTTAAAAAGAACGGGCGGCATTTCTAATTTGAGTTTAAATTCGAAGGAATATGTTACTCGCTAGTTTGTTGAACTCGGCTTATTGATGTGGATTGCGAACTTTGACAATTCGCGGCAAAGGATGTTTTCGTACGCGGCAAAAAGTTTGGAAAACGAAATTTCAGTAGATATTAAAACTGTTTAAAAACTTGTTTTCTTAATACAGCTGATGGCTGCAATTCGCGAGCTGCCGCGACCTAGAAAAGTGTTCATGTGAACGGACTGTCACAATCTTAATCACAACTTGCGATCGTTCGTTCGTAAATAGTTGGTCGCTCTCATGTGAATGGTCCTTTAGGTATTGGCCCAGGGGTGTTTCTGTCCGAAGATCACCGAATCGATTGACCTCAAATTTACAGGTGATCTTAGGTATTGGCCCGGAATATTTCCCGTGAAAATTGGCCAAAATTGGACAAAGGAGCTTGGGACCTCCCATACAAAAAACATCTCCTACGGGGTGAAATTCGATGACGTTAGATATAACTCGATAACCGGTGGGCTGATTTTCATGATTTCGGCAAGTTCCTGAAATAAGTCGACATTTCAATGAAAGTCAATTGGTAAGCACAGAATCTACGAAACCACAACAGATAACCTTCCGAATAAGTAGCAGGCACGCATCCAACATCCTTGGCGTGCAAATTCAGAGCTAGAGTGTCCAACGAGAAGAAGCTGCGAACCGCCCAGAAGAAGAAATTCGACGTTGAACGCCTTAGCACCGTAAGAGTAGACAGAGCCTACAGGGAGCGTCTGAGTATGAAACTCTCCTCTGTGCACTCAGATGACAACAATCAGTGGTGCCAGTATCACGACGTCATGAATAAGGTAGCTGAAACCATTGTAGGGTACTAGCTACCCCAGAGAAGAAGCCTGCCGACAAAAGATGCAGTGTGGACAGACTATCAAGCCAGGAGAAAGGAGAAGGAGAAGATCCAGCTGAAGGAGATTGAAGAGTCTCGCGATCGTATCAACATCTGGAGGTTCTATAAAAAGAAAAACTGTTTAAAACCGGAATGCATCCGACTTTTCGAGACAGCGAAGGAAACTTAGTCACCGAAGTGCAGGGAATAGCAGTTGTGTTTAAAACGCATTTTCCAGCAGCTGCTTAATGGGCATCATGTATAATATCTTTTGCCGCGCGCCGAGTTGTGGACGATGAGAAAGAAGGGAGAGCTGAGACTCCTCCGAAGGAAAAATACTCTATATGAGCTGTACCAAAATGTGGATCTAGTCTAAAATGCCAAAGTATGACGACTATACATTGACTCCGCCTCATCGAGTGAATGGAAAATAGTACTCCAGCCATGAGGATCTTTGAATCGCAGCCCCCAGGTTCGAGTAGACAACTAAGACCAAACCTCTGTTTCAAAGACCAAGTCATGTGGATGCACCGTGTCCAGGATCCCAGAGGATGGAAGGCTACAGTGTTCCTCGCCAGAAGGCTCAGGAATTGGCAAAAGCTGCGCGTGTATTTGAAAAAACTTCTAGGCCACTTTAGGCAATTTAATACACACTCATAGGAGAAGTTTTTCTTTTTGTCTCTGATTTGACCAACCACAACCATGTTCGTCTGTACCAAAAACTAGAAAGAAGGATTATTACATTAAAATTTCTGAGCGTTTGTTGTACCCTGCCCCGATGAATGTTCTAAAGACCATTCAACGAAATAAACAACACACTGCCACCGATCAGTGCCACAATGACATTCGAGTATTTAGGGGTTTTCGTAACGTAAGAAATCAAATCTTGCTCATTAATCACCAATGTAAACTGACACTTTTCATCTATTGAGAGAACAGGACAAGTCGCCCCATATATCTAGACAAAATATACCTACATTAATTATCTATGTACAATATTAAGTACTTACTTACTTTCATCTGACTATAATTACCCAATCGTTTCTCAGCCAATAAAATTATATTGCCCCATTATTACGGCGATCAAATTACCAAACAAACCTTAGTACAATGTTCCCTTTAACAACACACATCCCTTTTGACACAAAAACAGCAAACTGGCCAGAAGCCATCTTGCGTAACAACGCATTCCATTCGCGATCAATGCCCCGATAGTAGGTAGGTACGTCCATACCAAGTATCGATAAACATGAAACCCAACCCGCTATCATCGATTAGGCCCTCATTAGCTGTGCAATTAAGCTACTGTTGCAGTTGTTGTTAGCCTTTTCTTCAGTTTTGTCCGAAAGTCCACCTATACCGCCGGACAAAACGCAACTTAACATTAACAACGTGCCAACAGTTCGTTGGATGTTTTCACCTAGAAAACTACAAATTGTACAATTAAAATGCAAACGCATGCTGCGGTGCAACTTTTAATGATCGGTAAATCACTTTCACCTCATATACGCATATACACGTCGACGCGACACCGTCGTCCATCGTGGATCTAATCTCCATACTGTGAGACGTGCTTCAGAGTGCGTTCCATCTTCTATTACATTTCATTACAACAGGCAAATTGTCTCTAAAATTGGCCAGATAATAGGCTGGATTGGGCACACTCAAGCGCATAATACAATTCGCGCGCATTAACTTGCCAAAATTGTTCGTCGTCGAGCTGTCAAAATTGGCAAACGGACCTGCGCAGTTCATCGCGCGCATCCATAATTAGACCTTACATTCATAAGAGATAAATTGTTGTCGCTGCGGTGCCAAAATAAATTTTGACATTCCGCCAACCGACCGACCGTTCACTCATGCGCCTAGGTACGATGTAGATCGAAACACCGTTTTTCTGTGTATAGTGCGGGTCTGCGAGTGTGCTTAGAATAACAACTCAACTGACAGGGGAGGTGCGACACTTTTACCTAAGCCTTCAACTGACAAGTGACAAGCCAAAATGTTGGTGCGTTCAGTTTTGGTCAAATTTGTCATTCAGATCAGTCTCACTTTCGTTTTGATGAAGGGACTGTGTAGTGTAGTGCAGGTGGCGGCGACTTATGTAATCGCTCCTTTAGTGCGCACCTTCAGTAGTTGGTAAATGTAACATTCTGTCATGCCGTTGAGCCAGTCATCAAGTCCATCCATCATCCATTTGATGATGGCGACGCGACGCGCGCTTGATTGTGCTGAAATCGTAGGTATAATGGTCGAATGATTTTTGTTGATCGTCGTTATGGTGAGATCTTCATCGCTTCTCCGGGAATATAAAACTGAACTCCAACGAATGCTCGAGTTAAATGTGTTTCCGTCAAAAATGTGTAATTGCTGTTTGTGAATTGTGAATGGTTATTGTGAGCGGTTTTTACTACGCGTGCAATCGTTACGACTGCGCGTCGTGTCGGTACGGTACTATATGTAGGTACTATCAAATGGGAAGAGGAGGAGTTGCGAACATTTTTTATTTTCTGCTTTACAAGAAAGCAGACAATGGGGAAATGTGAACGATATGAATGGGTGAAAAGCGATGACAGGTATTATGCTTAAACGAATATGATTTGCGAGTACAATGGTAGGAATTTGGAACAGAATACGTTTTTTTAATGCGAACTGTGATCCATATAGATCTTTCAAATGCATGAAATAACAGATTTTGCTATTCACGCTGATCACAATTTTTAATCTGAAAATGTATTTTCTTAATAAAGTTATTGACGTTAAAGGTCGATATGTACTTTTTTTGGAGTTACAAAAGTTGAGAGGGGAACGCGTTAATTGTTTTACATTACTCACAAGAAAAAGTTGACATCTTTCGCATTAAATTTTTAACATTCAGCGAATTCATCGAACCAAACCAACGAAAAAGTGGACTTCCAGAAACCTACCTACGTACAGATTATCGTCAGTCGGTGTAAATCAGGGTAGCGTCTTAAGTCCTTTGTTCTTTATTGTTGTCCTTGATTATCTGCTTGAAGGAAAAGTGACGGACCCAAAAGTGCATCAGTTATTCTTTGCTGATGATGATCAAAGTTCCCTGCAACGAGCACTTGATGTGTGGGTGGATGTTTTGGAGGGGAATGGGTACCGCATTAGTCAGAAGAAGACCGAGTACCTGTGTTGCCCCTTCTCCGATCCACTAGGGTCTATTCCAGACATTTATTTGAATGGAAATGTGCTTCCCAAGTGCGAAAAGTTTAAGTATCTGGGCATATGAGGGCAAATTAACGGCAACTGAGATGAAGATGCTTCTCATGACAGCACTACAACAGGAGTAACAAAGCTCGATAGAATAAGAAGTTCAAAGACCCGAGGAAGCCTTCATCCTTCATGTCAAAGAAGCCATCTCTAAGAAAGCTAAGCACGACCAGCTCAGTTGGTACTGTAATGTTGAAAGGAGAGATCATTCGAATCCCTTTAAAAATGCAATATCAATCAACGTTCCAAAGCAAGTGCGAAATAGAGGCAGGCCTAAAATCTCCTGGATCACACAAATGCAAAAACACCAGCATTTGATCTGGCTCAGTGATGAAGTGATCCGAGACAGGGAGGCCTGCCGATTTTGCTTGAAGTCGAATCGGCGAACTTCCTCCACAGGCGAACCAGTATAGGGATGCAGTAAAGTGGGAGGGTTATGATCCCCATAATTCAGATCATAACCCCGTCGAAAAAGAAGAAGCCGAAGAAGCGAATTCAGCGATCTCATTTACATTGCTGAGAAGAGAAACATTTCCATCGGAATTCTTTCACTATACTCCTGAAAGCTTATTTCCACGTTGTTAATTGTTATCCCCATTAAATTCTTCGTCGTCATCAATCTCCTCGTCTTGCTCCTCCTCTTATTTTCCTTTGTAAATCAGTTCGCTGAATGGTAAACATTCCGGGAAATATATTGCTCGCGATAGGAGTGTGAAAACAATAAGTGTCTTACTTGTAAGAAACTGAAGGAAGACTACGGTACGGTTAGCTTTAAAGAAGATAGAAAGAAATGTGGAAGACGACCAAGAAATCGACAAAAAGTTTGTAAGCAAAAACAAAAATTAATTACTGCTGTCAACCTCCCTGTTGTATTCAATAAATTAGTGGCCTCCTAAATGCTAGTCCTTATAAGCTCATCTCTCAGTTGGCGCTAGTGGTAGTGGCGACAATTGACGGCTTACGAATATACGGACTGGTTGTCAGAATTTAACTGTCTGAAAAAGCTATAGATAGTTCCAACTGAAATTTGGTCGTAGGAGGCAATCTCCGAAACAGTTTATCTCTGCGTCTGCGCAGTTACGACAATGGGTGTTGTTGGGGATGGCAAGCTTAGCTTTTGTCCGTACTAATTGCCGTTAATATAGCGACGCGTGTTATGACTAAAAGTTTATTTTTTTTACCTATGTCGTAAGTTGGATAAATCTTCCTTGTAATGATGCAGTTTATCAGTTTCCTCCACATAGTATGTGCAGGAATATTTCTCTCTTCCCGTACCTAACCTATAGGCTGGTCTTGCTCCGCAGATGATGTTGCCACAGAGCGGAGTCACGTCTGGCCAGCTCACCGTATGCCCCGTCTGGAACCCAGACCAGAGTAATCTTATACCGCTGATAGCACGGACAGTACCTCCCTGAAGTCATCAACAAGCTTGGACGTATAAGTAATATAATCGAGACCCTTAGTCGAAGCCTGGTTGGCGGCGAAGGGGTAGCCCGAATTGGCTCTTTTGAGTCAATTTTACGTTTCCTGACAATCTTTGCTAAGTTTTTAGTGAGGAGTACGAGAGAAACAAACGATTAGTATAGTTATTCAATAAAAGGCTGGTTCGCCTGAACCAGAAGAAAGATGTAAGAAAAAGCAGCAATATCAACTTTGAGAGCCACAGCGCATTTTTAGGAGCGAATGGTTTGACATTAGCCGTTTTTTATTATCAGCGTGATCTGATCCGGATCAGATCATGAAAATAAAACAAACTGGATCATTGATTGAGTTGTAGCAATAGTTGTTTTTCACATATGAAATCCAATACCAATTATGACAAATTTCGTATTGCCACCAGCCATCTTGCAGCCACACGGTACAATGTGACGTCACAATGCGATGATTTCTCCATTGCACTTGCTCATATTTGAGTTTGACATTTCGCTTGTTGTGTCGGGGTGTTACCATATGGATACTAATCTGCGTACATTTAGCATTCAATATTTTTTTGGGGGAAACTATGTTCAAATGTTATGTTCAAATATGCATCATAATTAACCGTATTGTACTGCTAATATTTCCATTTATATTTCTGTGCTATATAGCGAAACAAAACATCTCGAAAGTAGGAATAGTAACTTATTCGAATTAGAAAAAATGCTAATTGATTTTTTGTGTTGTTAATTGTGTTTCATATTTTGGTCTGGCAACATTACTGTGTGGCTATAATTTACAGGGACACCAACATTGAGTGAATGAAATAAACAACGCCACGAAACAACAACGAGAAATAGTTGAATTAATTTTCAGATCATATTTCGTGATCTCGATGAAAAGCAGGATCACATGTTGTTGTTGTAAGTGCATGTAAATCGATGATCTATATAGATCATAGCTGATAATAAAAAACGGCAATTGACTCCGATTTTAGACCTAAGTAAATACCAAATTCTTTTTTGATTTGCAAACTAAAAAAATACTTACAACGATAGATATATAATATATAGCTCTATGTCAAATAACCGAGCAAAATGTTCTTCTGCATCAGTTATAAGATACTGCACGGTTGTTAACCCTCTTATACATTTAACCATCTTATGTAAATTTAATTGCGGCCCTTACTTATGCTCCTTAAGCATGATATTGATAAATATACATTACTACCCCAACTGCTCTGTTTATAGGACATATACAAATGACATCCATAACTCTCCCTTTAAATTTGTCTCGAATTCACTGCAAACACAAATTAAAGACAAATGGCTGACCACCAGATTTGTATAGTTCTCACCATCTCGCCACTTTAACGACCTCTTCCGCATTTAAAACATTTGAAAAGCTAACCTTTCGCATAAATTTTACACAGGTTCCGTCCATTATTTAATTTTTTTTCCTTTTTGTTTTTCTATGGGCGTTTTTCTCACACAGTCTTGAATGAAAATCATTCAAATTGAGCGAACAAAAATACAAAACATTTTTGTTGTTCCAACGGAAAGCGAACCTAAGAATAAATTAAATTATATCACACTACGCATTTCTGGAAAATGGTCAAAGAGCAGGGCCACCCTTGAAAAAAAGTGAAATTGCTTTCGCTTTTATCATAGTTTAGATAGGTACTCTGTGACAGATGCGGGTGTAGCAAATTTATTATGCATTTAAACTTAATGCTACCTATGTGTACCTATACCTACATTAAATTTTCAATGTTGTGAATCTATATTACATGCTATCGATTTAAACTAATTTGACACTTCTTACATCTGTCACAGAAAAACAAAAGTAAGTTTAACCGGGAGAAGATCGTTATTCTCTATTCGAATTTCTGGAAAAATGGAACGCGTTGAGAATGTGGATGCTGATGATAGGATGGAAGGAAAAATGCTGCTCAGAAATACCGAACTTGGTGTCAAAACAAAGCTTGTTGCCGCATCGGAACTCACCCCAGGATTGAGAATTTAATCTCCTGCATAAACTCGAAATAAATTCAACTCCATTTACGTAGTACAAGGTAGATTTATTCTCTATATAGGTAGAAAATTCACAATAATTAAATCTGTAATATAATATATGTAAAATGTGTATCTTACTTCTTTAGTTTCCTGGACGACGAACTGAACTCCCCTGCGGCAGACAAGAATGTGAGAATTTGACAGCAAATAATTTGTTAAACGTTTAAAAACGTGTTCTTCATAATGTCAATCGCGATGAGCGCATTCAAAGATTTGGGTCTGTTCGCGCGAGAAGTTCAGTTCGCTCCCGCACAATAATATTTTATAACATCCCACCCCCCGTGAGGCGCTCTGGTTCCACCACAGCCTCACCAACATCTAATACGGCTAGTTTGACAGACAGTCTTCGAATTACTCCTGTCGCAGTTTTAATTTCGGCTAAACGTACTTGGTCATTAATTCCAGGGTACACCTTGATGACTCTTCCTTTTTTCCACTGACTTCTCGGCATGTCGGCATCGCACACAAGGACAAGGTTTCCGACCGAGATTGGTGACACATTTTCAAACCACTTACAGCGTATTGTCAAAACCGGTAAGTACTCCTGCATCCATTTCTTCCAGAATCGGTCTTTGATATGTTGACTGCTCCGCCACTGTTTACGGAGGCATAATGCTCGGTAATCGACAGGACCTGGAGTTTGCGTCGAGTTTGGTCCACCCAACAAAAATGGGTTAGGAGTCAGTTGCTCCTCATCTTGGACAGAAATTGGCAAATACGTAAGCGGGCGACTGTTGATTATGTTCTCTGCTTCGACCAAAGTGCTTAGTAGAGTCTCGATTTTTGGTGCCACTTCGTTAAGCCTGGAGATATCAAAAAAGTTAGTACTCACGGTATTGATGTGTAAAGGGAACGTCGGTCTCGTTTCCTCCGAGCGCACACGGATTTCAATGTCGTCAGGTGGTACTGGCCAAAAATCTGCGGACTGTCGTAAGAATGAAGGTCCGTTGACCCACTTGTTGTTGACTTGGAACCTTGGAGGGGATCCAACGCCATTGACCGGGTCTTCTGCTGTCGAGTATCTCGGCGATTCGGAAACCAACAAACTGCTTAAAACGGCGGGGGTCCAACCGGAGCCAACTTAAAACCGTTTTCGAATCACTCCAGAAAACTCGATTCTTAAACGGGATGTCGTTGTAATCGGCTTTGGTGTTAGAAAGCCTAATACCCAAAACGGCAGCAGACAACTCGAGGCGGGGAATTGTCATCAGCTTCCTTGGAGCACACCTCGTCTTCCCACACAGGAAAGATACTTGTATCCTCTCTCCAAATTCAGCCCTCATGAAAGCCACGGCACTGAACGCCTCTTCACTGGCATCGACGAAAATGCGAAGATCAATACTGCTGGCTGACAACAGGATTTCGCCATTTCAAAACTCGCCGGAACTTCAAACCCATCGTGCTTCCACAAAAGGCCTGTCTGGAAGCGAGAGCCAACTTGTCTGGTTGTGCCGGAAAGAATCTGCAACGCCTTCTCATCGACGGCGGAGATCAACTTTTCTGTTGGTTTTTCGACGCCAAAACTTTCCATGTTGAGAAACTCTTCGATGATTAAATCCGGATGTGAATCTTGTTCGTTGTTGGCTTCACTGTGATGAAGGATCCGGATGTCGCTTGAATCATTTCCACTGTCAGCTGCTGATCTGCCATATACGGCCCAACCCAGTCTGGTTTCCGTTACGACCGGATGGACGTCTTCGGACTCTATTATACTTATTGGCGCTCCCAAATGGCAATGATCAAGACCGATGAGCAGTTAAGGCTTCGCATTATCATACTCGGCAAACGAAAACATGGTTACGTCTCGGAATAATGGTTGCAAGTCGGCGGCGGTCAGCGTCTGAGTTGGCAAACATAGCTCACTTACTGTCTTGACTCCTGTCATCGAAAATCTCTCGGCATCTTTGGGTGATCCTTGCCATTTAAAAGTCCACAGATGTGGTCTTCCGTAGCCTCAACACCGACTGTGTCTCTATTGTACAACATTTCATTGCTAATCATAATAAATAAGGACACTATTCTGGTGGGGCGTCTCTGATAGCTCGCCTTTGACATCGATAGTTGAAACGACTGGCTTTCGGCAACGTGATGCTGTTTGTATGGAGCTTCTTGCTAGGTTGAGGGATAGCTAGAACTTTGTTGCGATTGTAGCCTTTCAACGTCAAATATCCCCACAGTTTTTCTCCATTGTTGTGGAGTCTTATATAGATACCCGTTAGAACAAGGTAAGGTAGTGGACCGAGTCTATGTTTGCCGCTCGGAAAGTTCGCCTATAATACCGGAGGAGTGCCTTAAGTCGATCGCAATTCAATCATTTTGGCAGACGGCTTCATGATCTTTTGACAGCCATATGTTTGGTCGAGGAGTTCGTAAAAGCAGTATTTTTTTCGCTGTTGGGGTGCAGGTACATAGGTATTGACAAATTTAACCTTAATTATCTGTATAGAGCCAGTAATTTCCGACAGAGTATTATAGTGTTGCAATTTTTTCGTGTTCAACACTCGCGCTGATAAGTTAAGAAAATCGAGACCGAATGGTCAAACCAGTGCCCGTCCAGTTAATGCCTATCAAATTCATACCCTATTCATATAACAGGATGTAGTATTTGATTATGTTTTTTATTTCTTCGAATCAACCCATTTAAAACCTATCATACAGTGCGGCCACTGTTCGGCAAGTTCAGATAAGTTGTAAAAAACAAAGGTTAATTGTCTAGTGCTGAAACCTTGCCAAAATGTTAAGAGTTGTTTTCGATAAGCGACACACAAAAATGTTTTTCGTATTTTTTTAATTTTGAAAAATTATTTCACGGAAACATTATAAATGATAACAAGAATTTTATTAAAAGGCAATCATCATAGAAATTCACTTGGAATCAGTATTCTTTCCTTGTAAAGCACTTTCCTTAACTGTTCGGGTAGATCTTCGTAAATTAAGTGCTTCTACGGCGCCTTTATCTTCGGCAGTTTTTATAGCATCATCTTCAAGTGCAACACTGGCATATGGTTTTACTATTTTCCGATAGTTGCCCTGTACAACAACAATTTTTTTTGGGTATTTTTTCAACAATCGCTCCTCTAAATACCGGGTACAAAATGATCGTGTTGATGTTAATTCAACGCCTTGATATTCTTGAGTGAGAAATTCAACATACATGTTTCGAAGGAAGTCTAGAAAATGCACGTTTTTCTTTAGAATAATACTTTCTTCAACAAATAAACAAATTTTTTCAAATGCTGCTCTACTTTTATCTCGTATCTGCTTCCATTCAGACGAATTTTTCTGGGCAGTTTCGTTTGCTCTGAATCGAGTGTATAATTGAATACTGCAAAAGTTGTGATAAAAAATGGAGTGTCCTTGCGATAATCGACTGTCAATTTCCAGCATTAGATTCAGGTCGTTTAATTCCACAGCTTTGGTCTTCAATTTTTTTATGGTATCTTCCTTAGTACATTTATTCAAAATATGAATGCGACCCTTATGTTTTTTTCGTTCTAATTTACAGAAAATGCATTTTCTATCCTCAACTTTTGCTTCCCCCGTAGGATTTTCGCAAATGTCTTCTGAAGCATCGCCTTCGACCTCCTCAGCAACATCAGTGCAAATTGGAGTGTCTTCTGATTCTGCTGCGGCAGATGAGGCGTCAGCTTCACATATTGATTCTGCGAATTCTTCTACATTTTCAATGTTCTCACTTTAAAATATAAGTAAAATACTTGCATTAATAAAATATTTGAAAATTGTCATTAAAAAATTGATAGAGTGATTTTTTTAAAGCTTCTATTAAAATAGCTCAAAAATTAATGATTTAAATTTTTTAATTGATAGTTAGTATTTTTTTATGGAGTTTTAGGTATACACAGCATACAACAATATGCATACCTACGTAACAAACCAAACAGAATAAAAAAAATAAAAAAGGAAAAGAGAGAGCGAGCTTAACCCGCTTTTAGAACACTAATAATACCTGTTAGGTGTAGGTATATGTAAGGATTTTGTATAAGGTGATTTAAAAATAATTTAGTTCAATTATTTATGCTTACTTCATAACCGCAGATGTTGAAGGTCCTAATATGTTATGCTCGCTTCCGGAGGCAACTGATTCATTATTTGTTTGTCTATATTTTGACTTTAATGCAGTGAAATTGTTCAAACACTTTGAATTGTAGCCTTCACTTTCACTTAAAATTGGTTGCAATTTAACGTTGCACCCTACCAAGTTATTTGCTTGACGAATTTTCAAAATTCCAAGACATTTAATTAAACCTTCTGGGTTGAATAAAATAATTTTATCTTTTTTTCCACCACAAAAAACACAACGTTTTTGAACTGGAGCCATCCTAAAAATGATTATAGCGTCTGCACTCTAGAAGAAAATTAATCGCACTGAAAAGGTGGCCTGTCCTTGGTTCTACGCATCACGTTCACGCTTCAGGAAAGGGGAAATACAAAGTAAATATAGAAGGGATGAAAACGGACAAGAGTGATCAGCTTGCACCAGCAGAGCACAGACAGGAACATAATACTCATACATACTACGAGGTAGATTGGTGTGAGGCTGTTCTAATTTCTGATCCTGTTTGTTTGATTATCCTGTCAATTCACACAGTGTCGGATGAGTGCGTGTAAAACGAATTCATTTTTTCAAGAATAATTTTGAAATAGATTTTAGTAATAAAGATTTTTATTTTTACTAACATCGAACTGTCAGCTGTCAGTTTGTTATTTTTTTGCGTTGGCATCACTGTACTATTGGGCGCAGTAGCTCCGTGGTTGTAATGTGCTGGACTACTGTGAGAGGGGTCCCAGGTTCGATCCCCGGAATAACACAAAATAAATCTTAAAGTTTTTTTCCACTGCGCCAAAAAAAAAAGTCCCAAAAATGGAAACTCACACAAACGAATGGTTGCGAGAAGCTAGGCCTAGGGTGTCTACCCGCCTGTTGCGCCAACTATTTAATAGGCACAAAATTCAAATTTTGCGTGAATTATGGGTCACCCTTTAGCTAAATAAATCCACCCTGAACCTCATTTTCAAGAGAAGTGTTGCACAAACTATTAATATTAGAGTATCAAAAATTGTAATAGAAGTAAATTTCACAGGGACAGGACTCAGGTACGTACTGTTCAAAACCTAAGCAACCATCTGGAGTCAGCACTTCATAGTAAATCTTTTCAACTTTCTACCTCACCAAATAAAAAGAAATGGATATGTAATGATGTGTTATAGAGTGTATTTTGAAATTCACAACTTTTTATAAAAGTAATAATACTTCAGATTTAAAAAAAATTCAAAAACCAACAAAGTAGCCAAATTTAGCTTGCAAAACCTAAGCAACTTTTTTAATATTTTGTGTAATATCCTTTATTTTGAATAACAGAGGCGCAACGACGAGGCATAGAAGTAATTAACTTTGAAAGTGTATCCTGGGATATATTTTCCCACTCAACTCTCAAACCATTGAATAGGTCAGACCTGTTGGAAAAGTGTTGTCCAGCGACACGGCTTTTAAGGATACCAAACAAGTTTTCGATGGGATTCAAGTCGGGTGATTGGGCCGGCCAATCAAGGACTTTAATCCCACTATCCGCTAACCACTCCTTTACCAACTTCGATGTGTGTTTCGGATCGTTATCCTGTTGAAACACCCAACGAAGTGGCATTTCCCACTCCGCATGTGGTAGCATTACCGATTCTAGAATGGATTTGTATTTGAATCGGTCCATGATTCCGTTTATTTTGTAGAATGGACCTACACCTCCTGCCGAAAAACAGGTCCACACCATCACACTACCCCCACCATGCTTTACAGTGGGTGTGCAGAATCTAGGATTGAGTCGCTGCCCTTTACGACGTCTCACATAACATATCCCGTCAGAATTAAATAAATTAAATTTTGACTCGTCGCTGAAAAGAACTGTTTTCCATTTTTCAGGAGACCAGTGTTGGTATTTTCTTGCAAAATTTAGCCTAATATGAAAAAAGATTTTAGTTTGAATTTTGTTTAAAGAATTTAATTGCACTACCTGTTCCTTAAATGTCTTTTTGTGAGGATCAGTTTTTTTCACGGCCTGTAACTCCGAAGATTATTTTCAATTGCACGTCTTCGCACCGTGCTAGCATCAATGTTTAAATCAAGTAATTTTACGACTTCATTTGAACTTATGAACGGTTGTTTTTTAATTACACCACAAATTTTTCTATCCGTTCGACATGTTGTCTTACGCGGCCTACCACCGACATTTTGACTTTCAACGACTCCTGTTGCATTATATTTTTTTATTAAACGTGAAATAATCGATTTATTAATATTATAACGGTTAGCCAATGTTGCCTGAGTATCTCCAGACTTAAATTCATCAATAATCTTTAGTTTAAAAGAAGAAGAGTAACTTTGTCGCGACATTATTAAAAAATATCAATTATGCGACTAACTTAAAAGAAAACTGATCAAAGACAATCACTCAAGATCAAAGACAAAGGGCTTACAACATTCCATGTGTAACCTGACTGGAAAAGTACTGTTAGCTATTTTTTTTTTACAGTGGGTTACGAAGTTGCTTATAGGTTTTGCAAGCTCAATTTGGCTACTTTGTTGGTTTTTAAATTTTTTTTTAAATCTGAAATATTATTACTTTTATAAAAAGTTGTGAATTTCAAAATACACTCTATTACACATCATTACATATCCATTTCTTTTTATTTGGTGGGGTAGAAAGTTGAAAGGATTTACTATGAAGTGCTGACTCCAGATGGTTGCTTAGGTTTTGAACAGTACTGTAGATATTTGACTGCAAGCATTTTCACGTTACTTTTTACATTATCTTGCAATTTTTATTTACTGTCCCTTTTTAAGCAAAGACATGGCAGGGAAAACTAAACAATAGTTCTCAGAAACACTCAAAATAAAATATAGTTGTCCAACTGCACCACACCCTCCAAATTCTTAAAAAAAGGTTTTCGTTCTCTGAGAACCCTTGGTGAAACATGTTTCGTGTAAAATGGTTGATGTCATGGCTAATATAATGTATTAATTGCCGACGGTGTTGGTTCACCAAAACCCACTTGGAACGATAAAACAGCGAACTTCTAGAGGAATTACATAAACGAAATCATAGAGAAAAAAACACACCTTATTTCATGTGTCAAAAAAAAACTTATAGGAAAACAATAGCGATTTTGTATGTATATTGAGGGCTACATGAAATTTGGCCCCAAACTGAAAATGAAAAATCAACCCAAAAATGTACATGAAACATGCAACAACAACAGAAAATTGCGTAAAATTCTGCGAATCGGGGTGACAATTCATATTTTGGGGCCTTTTTTCATTTTTCAGTTTGGGGTAAAATTTCATTATGCAATAACACCCCAAAAGAAGAAATGAAATAAGACCCCAAACGAAAAACGAAAACGTATGCAACCCCCCTGCTTGGGTTTACTGTCAGATTTGGGGCCTTATTTCATCTCAGTGCGGGCCTTATTTCATATTCGAAATTGGGGTATTATTTCATTATGAAAAACAGCCCCAATTTCGCTGTGATTTTTCGTTCTTAGTTTGGGGCAATTTTTCATTGGAGCCAAATTTCATGTAGCCTATATTGAGGGGCTGGAGCTTTCCCCGAATATCTAAACAAAAAACTAAAAACTAAAACTTTCTAATATAAATTCAAATCTATAAAAATATGGAGACCTTGCAGGTAGGTATACCGTATACAGTATCCAAACGCTAGGTATATACACTGTGCAAGCCATCGCTTGAACCTGGCTCTGTCTAATGCCATGTCAACTCCTGCAATTCGCAATTGCCTTGGTGTAGTTAGTGAAATAGCTAATTTCTTCTGCAACCGTTCAAATGCAAATATAACTTTCAAAAATGTCATTAAAAAACAAGGACCATAGGCCGAAAAACTCGACTTCGACGCCTTTGTGAAACAAGTGAAGTGCCAACCTATTATTTCCTTTGTAGAGCTCTTCAAATGCATCTCAATAAGTCTTGAAGAAATAACGATAACGAGCAGAAAGTGGGCGATGTCTTCGAAAGCATCAACACTTTTGGCAGCGGTCCAAAAAAGTGATTTCCTAGTTAGCCTCATTGTATTGAAAAACTATTCAGTTTAACGCTGCCCTTATCAGTTTTCCTACAGAACAATCCCCTAGATTTCGTTTTGTGCAATCGGCTGCTTGAGAAAACAAGCCTTGTGACCGTCAGCATGGATGCTTCTAATACAAACACATTTTTAAATTTCAAAACTTTTTTTTGTTTTTTCTTTTGAGGGGGCGTGTCCCGGTTAGTCGGTTCAAAAATATGGCAAGCCTATCTATAGGCTAATTTTTGACATTCTCTTTTGCTCGAGTTTTTGCTAGCGTTTTGATCGTTTTGCTAGAATGTTCACGCGATAACAGTTTTCGCAAAGACGTCGGTCTAGATATATATTTAAGGAATACTATCGACAGTTATACTGTAACACGGCTCATGTACATAAAACAACATAATTTCGCCTCGGAAGATAAATTTCCCTGTCCCTAAAAAATCACGAGAAATTCTTAGAGGTCCGTATTTTCCTTGTCGATATAAATCAAATAGATAAACAATACACTCGATTGACAAAATAAATTATTTAAAATTTTTCAATTATTGACACTTCTATATACGATTATTTATTGGAATTTTACAATTCATTTGTCAGCACTAATACAAGAAAAGTTTTGGCCACCCACTTATCCGAACTTGAATGTTTTGGTGAGTAGCTATAGTCTGATTAAAAAAAATAATTCCTTAACCGTCAAATTTGTACCGAAATAGATGACTTCTTATCTTGTTGGTTTCCTATTTTTGGCCATCCTTATACCTCTGACAGCTACAGAAGAACCGTCTACGTCAGAAGATGATGAACGCACGGATTGTGGGCAATATGGATTTAGATGTTTGGATGAGAAAATCCTGGAATTTTGTCCAGTTTCCGTCGACGGTGTGACCGAAAGAGCCAATATTTACGAGTGCGAAGACGAATTTGCTTGCGACGAAAATAATCCAGCTTATTGTACGCCCAGAGAAGCGTCAAATAAGCTTATGCACAATGATAATAAGGAAGAGCAACGCGGTGTCGTAGACGCATATGATGACGTATACTTTGACGAAGATGCACATTTTGGACAAGCACGGGTTGTGAGAGCAAGTAAAGACGACGAAGATGAAACATCAACACAGGAGATAGCATCTACAACGGAATCGGATGACGAGACTGACTTTACCACCGTCGTGTTCACACCTGCCCCACCGTTCGAATGCGATTCATATGGATTTTTTGCTGGTAAGTAGATATAGTTCATCAAAAATTTAAAAAATACTAAACGGTATTATTTCTCCATTTTCTCGCCATGTTGACACAGTTGACAGTTGCAGTGAAAATGCCCATTCGTTTCAAACGACCGCTTTTAGAATCATATTCGGGATACCATTGGGTCCAGTCGCTTTGTTAATGCGCCTATCTTCCTGCATACTTCGTATGGTTCTTTTGTCGTGATTATGCCCTTCAGCTTCTTTACCAATATCATAAAGCCTATACTTAGGTGGCGCTACAGTCCGGGGTGGACCTGGGACTCAACCAACACGCCTCTGCAATTACCCCGATCATTGACTAACCGACTCCAGTTGCGCACTCCAAGTTGGTTGAGGTCCACTTCTACTTGTGCGCGCCTCCTAAGGAGAGGTCTTCCTCTACTACGTTGTCCCTCCGGGGTGGAATCGAAGACTTTTCGGGCCGCAGCACTGGTGTCCATTTTTCTGACCAGGTCGATGTCGCTGTTCGTAGAGTTCGCTGTTAAATCTCCCCCTCCAAAGTCCGCTAACGGAAACGTGACTAAAAAGCGTGAAGAATTTTGTATTCGAAACAACCAAGCAGATCTTCATCCGCCTTTGCTAACGTCCATGATTCTGCGCCATAGAGCAAGACTGGGATGATGAGTATCTTAAATAGGGTCGCCCTATACTGTTTCTTGACAAGGCGTTACTATAGTCAGTGGCCTTCTTAGCCCAAAGAAACAGCGGTTGGCAAGTGTAACTCTTCGATTGATCTATGCTGCTATGTTGTAGCTGTCTATCGTGACATTCTGTCCGATTCGTCGGTGTTGAGTGTACCTTCTTGTTGATAGTATGTGTTTTGTTTTGCCCTCAGACTTTTAGAAAATAGTACCCCTGATTTGCGTCACCTGGTGGCACAAGGTTTCCGCTGATCCATGTAAAGGTCGGTATTCACAATTTCCTTAAAATCGTCTTTTTTTGAAGTAGTAGATGTATTTCCACTTTGGTCTTGTTAGTTTGAGGCGATGTCTTAGTTTGGCCTTTTTCATCGTTTTTAGGGGTAAAAACGACCGCATTATTCATAAACAAAGTAAAAAAAAAATTCCCGCCATGATTGACAGCCATGTCTCATAATTCATAAACAAATCATTAGTTCTTAAATTCCAATTAAATTCCGTCATTTCAGTGTCTATGTTGACGGTTTTATGTTCCATTATCAGCATTTCAAAAATTACATCGCATTGCGACAAATACAATGTGTGCCTCAAAAGTCTGGGTATGTTTCTTTAAAACTCCCCGCACGGTTATATTTATAGATAGATCTATTAAATGATTTAACGTAATCACCGAAAAATCAATTAATCAAATTTGTAAGTTTTTTGTTTACCTATTTTTAGATAATAACAAATTTCACCAAGTAATTTATCTGTGCGAATAAATTGTCAATCATATGACAAATTCTAATCATGTCACTACCTTCTCTTTATCATGATTTGGCTATAGCAGATTGACAAGTGAATTGAGAATTTTTACTTGTGACACGCTAATTCGAATGCAATATATACGCAAAAAGGTCTTGTTTTGGGTTACCACATGACGCATAAGAACTGGCTAATTGTTGTGCTTCTTGGAATGATGAAGAAAGTTTATAGTTTTTGAAGATCGATAAAGTTTATCCGACACGTCAATCGGTCTTTCTTGGTAGTCTTAATTTATACGTGCCTTTAACCAGCGCCATTTTGCTCCCGGATATTGTTCAGACTAATAACCGATAGCTACCTGACATAAAAAACCGACATTTTGTTAGCATTTGTCACATGTTGGAATTTCCGACATTTTCTGGGGTTTTGTTTTTTTCTGACACATTTTGAAAGCATGTTTTGCATTGCAATCGAATCGATAAATCACTTAAGAGGATATTTCTATGTCCATTTGCGTAAATGACTAAAATGTCTACGTTGGTGACAATAGATTAAGAGTGTCCGAACTGAATACCCCTAGTGACAAAGAGTCTTAGGCCATCAAGTGTCATGGAAATAGCGAGCAAACGTCAAGTTTTTCAGTGACTGTCTATTTATAGACAATTAAATTAAAACGCGAAATTATTTTCGTGTATCTTCGAATACTAGAGCAGAGTCTAACTTGCTGATGTCAATCTTTCGTCAACAGTAGATGTGACAATAATAAAAATACGACCAGCGGAGCCTCAATTTTGTAAACTAACCAAACCAAATGGACGTAAAATGCTGATTGGTTGAGATACCATGACGAGTAGATCAAAGTTGTGTAGGTACTGCCACATATCAGTAGGTACCTATCGCACGCTTTATATCGTCTCTTCACAAAGGGCTCGGAATGTCATTAATTTTTAATCAAACTCTTGATAGTTACCGTCGGTAGATCGGAAAAGGCCATTTAAAAACTCGTAATCTGATTTAAGGTTATCTCTCGATAATTTAACTGTCGCTACCCGGTTTTACTTTTTATCAAGGCCTACGTGCGATGCGACGTCCTCCAATGAGCACGTGCTTAAAGTATTTCGCTGAATCATTGTATTTCCCATTTCGCAACTATCATCTGACATCTGTCACTTTTGTCATCTTCTCTTGCAGACAAGACGAATTCAACTCTTTTCTGGTATTGCGATGTGCCCCTAAACGGAGTGGGCTACCTTTTACGACACATGATGTGCGGCCACGAACGATATTTTGATGAAACGTTGAAAAATTGCATCCTTCAGGGCACTATACGTGAGGAGAGAAAATACGAATCTGACAGCAAAAGGAAAAAAGTAAAAAATTCAATGAACTGCTCGAATAGAAAACCTGGAAAGTACGCTGACAAAATGGACTGTCGTGTCTATCATCTTTGTTTGCCAAAACAATTTACTCCGGCCATTCAATTGACGTTTATGTGTCCCCGTGCAACAGCATTTGACGTAACATGTCAATCGTGTACAATATCAGCCTTCAACGAATGTCAAGCGAAAGAACAATCACAGACTAAAAACAAGATCAACTGCCGATCACCAACACGTTTCCGCAGCATTGACGATTGCAGGAACTACTATCTGTGCTATGTTGACAATGTCATCGCCATCAAGTGTCCAAAGTTCTACAAGTTCGATGACAACGCACTCGAGTGTCTTCCCGAAAAGTCAGCTGAATGCAAAGAGTACTCTGTGTGAATGAAAAATGCACAACAATTTGCAAGGACTCTCTTTCGTTGGTCGGATATATTTCGTTAATAGGTAATATTTATTGAATCGATTTATAAATAAAAAAAATTTAATTATTTTTATAATTTAAAAAAAGTTTATAAAATATATTTTATTTCGGACTATTCGTAAAAAAAAAGAGGAAGACAAAGGATGACAGCATAGATATAAAAAGGAAACACATAGATCACATTTCTTTTATAAATATCATCAATTCTAACGGAGTACTAGTGCAGGATATTATAATTATGATGATGGGCTGCTCAATAATCAGCACGCAAGAGAGTATAATAGCTGAAAGGACGTCCCAGACAGGATAGCATTGTGCCGTTTGTGCAAGTATTACTGGTCAAACTGAAGACCTGTCCCAGTGGGCAACGTTGAATAAATACCAAGTAGCGCTTGTTGCCGACATCCCAAAGGCAGTTGTAGAAGAGCGAGCAGTCCATTTGATGAGGGTGAAGTCCTTCGCGTGAACAAATGAAGTGCCCGTTGATGAAATTCTCATTGTTGTTGCAGCCAGTATAATGGACTTCATCGACGCAATACTGTGTGTAGGGATTGAAGTTTTGACCCTTTGGACATTCCATTGTAAAGGATACAAGGTTACCATTACCATCGTAGAGGCACATGTGGAACTCATTGCATTTATTGTCGATGGGGAAGAATCCTTGCATGGGGCAGTTGAACGATGGGTCGGGGGTGACGATGGAATTTTCTTCAGTTGTGGGCGGGCCAGATGGCGCCGAAGTGGGAGTTCCATCGGTTGTACTGATGCCGTCTGTTGTGGAAATGATTGGATCTTCAGTGGTCGTGGGCTCTTCAGTTGTGGAAATAGGTTCGTCAGTTGTTGAAGGCTCTTCAGTTGTGGAATTTGGTTCCTCAGTTGTTTCTGGTTCCTCAGTGGTTACAGGTTCTATAGTTGTGGTATTTGGTTCCTCAGTTGTTGAAGGCTCTTCAGTTGTTTCTGGTTCCTCAGTGGTTGCAGGTTCTTCAGTTGTGGAAATAGGTTCTTCAGTTGTTTCTGGTTCCTCTGTGGTTTTAGGCTCTTCAGTTGTGGAATTTGGTTCCTCAGTTGTTGAAGGTTTTTCAGTTGTGGAGTTTGGTTCCTCAGTGGTTGCAGGTTCTTCAGTTGTGGAAATTGGTTCCTCAGTTGTTTCTGGTTCCTCAGTGGTTGCAGGCTCTTCAGTTGTGGAAATAGGTTCTTCAGTTGTTTCTGGTTCCTCTGTGGTTTTAGGCTCTTCAGTTGTGGAATTTGGTTCCTCAGTTGTTGAAGGTTCTTCAGTTGTCACAAGTTCTTCAGTTGTGGAATTTGGTTCCTCAGTTGTTGAATGCTCTTCAGTTGTCGCAGGCTCTTCAGTTGTGGAATTTGGTTCCTCAGTTGTTGAAGGCTCTTCAGTTGTTGCAGGCTCTTCAGTTGTGGAAATTGGTTCCTCAGTTGTTGATGGGTCTTCAGTAGTCGCAGGCTCTTCAGTTGTAGAAATAGGTTCTTCAGTTGTTTCTGGTTCCTCAGTGGTTACAGGTTCTTCAGTTGTGCAATTTGGTTCCTCAGTTGTTGAAGGCTCTTCAGTTGTCGCAGGCTCTTCAGTTGTGGAATTTGGTTCCTCAGTTGTTGATGGGTCTTGAGTAGTCGCAGGCTCTTCAGTTGTGGAAATTGGTTCCTCTGTTGTTGCTGGATCTTCAGTAGTCTCAGGCACTTCAGTTGTGGAAATAGGTTCCTCAGTTGTTGCTGGATCTTCAGTGGTCTCAGGCTCCTCAGTTGTGGAAACTGGTTCCTCCGTAGTGTCTGGTTCATCAGTTGTTGCTGGATCTTCAGTGGTTTCAGGTTCTTCAGTTGTGGAAATTGGTTCCTCAGTAGTCTCTGGTTCCTCAGTTGTTACTGGATCTTCAGTGGTCGCAGGCTCTTCAGTTGTGGAAATTGATTCTTCAGTTGTTTCTGGTTCCTCAGTTGTTGCTGGATCTTCAGTGGTCTCAGGCTGCTCAGTTGTGGAAATTGGTTCCTGTGTAGTTTCTGGTTCATCAGTTGTTGCTGGATCTTCAGTGGTCTCAGGGTCCTCAGTTGTGGAAATTGGTTCCTCCGTAGTTTCTGGTTCATCAGTTGTTAATGGATCTTCAGTAGTTGCAGGCTCTTCTGTTGTGGAAATGGGTTCCTCAGTGGTTTCCGGTTCCTCAGTTGTGCTAACTGGATCTTCTGTAGTTGTATCAGGCTCATCCGTTGGGCCAGAAGTCGTTGTAATCGGATTCGTTGACGGCTCTGCTGCCGTCGATGGTGTCGTTGGAATTGTCGGTTTTTCCACTATCACCGTTGTCGTTTCAACATCTCCATTTTCGTCATTTTGACTCGATCTACCACCGATACATGTTTGCTTTTGGGAATCGAACACTTGTCCTATTGGACACTGAAAATACGACACTGATAGACCACCAGATGAACTCGCGGAACAGAGATAAAATATTGACGACCCACTGTAAAGGGGAAATTTACCCGGTTTCATACACGGGCCTTGATTACTACCACTAACTAGGGTAGTTGTTGCCAAAAGGGCAACCAGAAATATGCGAATCATTTTTTTTTTTTTATTTTTTATTTTATCAAAATGCTTTGTATTTTATTTTTCACTTTCGCTCGTTCGTGTAGTTTTATTTAAAAAAAAAATATATATATATATTTTATAGAAAAAGTACTGCGAATGGGCCACCCGCCGTTTGGCAATGCAGTTTTATAACTGAACTTGATTGATTCTCTATTAATTCTTTTATAGATTCAGTTGCCCAAACAGTTTGGGGACTGATAAGTTATATATTTTTTTTATCAGAATTGTTTCTGGTGTTACGCAGTAAACTCTCTCGCCCTTGATTTGGGAGTAAGTTACCTGGGCCCACAATCTAATCGTGGTAACGTTGCTGATTGATGAATATGACTAAATATTCTTCGGCATTCTGTCTTTGTGGTCGAAAATCAAATAATTGTACGACGATAAGCCTTTTATTAGTTGAAGCCGTTTTGCCGGCTAATCGCATTTAAATCAGACAAAGTTGGATTTTGTAAAGAAACTAATTTCTTGAAAGCGATATTTTATCATTTGCGACCGTTAAAGATTAGACCCGTTTCCTGATCGATTAGCTAAATATGGGTCCTCCTAATCCTAAATGAGTCTGAAATTTAGTCGATTACTATCTCCTGCGGTTGGTGAAATCAAATACATTTTTGCTAAACGGAAATTGCAATAATTGTGATAAAATCTCAAATCGATTTGTGTAAACAGGATATTGGAATAGATTGCCCACAGGTGGTGGATTCGGATGGAGGATAGATTTTTTTATTTTGTGGTATTTTGCTCCCCTCACCAAGGTGCGGTGTTATTTCCTGTTGGCCTTTTATATTTTTCGCAGGCAAAGAAGTTTTGAGAAACGTTAATAAAATGGCGAGTGCCCTGAAATTTTGGGTAGTAAAGCTGAACTGTCAAAACTACAATATTTTTGAAAATATAGGATGAATCTTATTTTGATTAAAGAAGGTTGTGGAAGGAAGTTTGAGAAAAGCTTAGTTCATGCAACTAGTTTGCACAATCTAAAACTGAACTAATAATAGTGGAAATATGGAGATCCACATCCAGAAGATTACGGAGCTTTTTGACAAATTAGTTTCACTTGACGAACATCATTTGTCAGAGTATTGCCATGTTGCTAAGTGGTCGTTCCAGAACGCATGATACAGTTTTCAAAGTTTGGTTGAGGAGGAAGAGACATCTAAAAGATCACTGAAGACAATATTATCGACATTTCAAAACAATTGGAAATGTTAGGTTAGGTGTGGTTAAATAGGGATATGAGAGAGAGGTCTCATACGGCTCTAGGCACCTTTAGGGCACATTGCGTTGCGATTTCTACACGGAACACTTACCACTGAAAAATATTCCCTGTAAAAATCCAGTCGCCCTTCATGTTCGTAGTAAGTTGGTATAATCAATCGCCTCTAATTGTTTGAAGAAGTACCTGCCCAGAAATTTCCTCCTACTGCGGCATATTTCCTCTCATTCACATAGTATAATGTTATATTTTCCTCGGCTTTCAGATCGTTACAGAACCTGCAAGTGTCCGAGTCTGCCAGTCTGGGCCTCTTGGCATGTTTTCTAAGGTATATTGTCAAGGCAGTGCTTTGACAAGAAGAACAATTATCTGAAACTATATAGTAGACCTAATACAATAGCCAGATGAACATGATCACATTGTAGCAGAAGTTAGGCGTTCAACTTTTCAGTTAAAAATGATGCTGAAAGAAACTTCAAGCCATACATTGTAGTTCGAAGCTACATTATGACTACATTCATGAAACAGCCGCCTGGATCCTGGCAAGGACACAGCTATTACTACTGTGCTAATTTGAGGATGGCTTAACTAGCCTAACATAGATCCTTGTCTTTCTTCGAAAAAATATAGTATTGGTATCGGTGCTTCCATATGCACCACTCTTCAATAGCGTCTACACATCCCGACATTCCGTCCCAATTTAGATCATTAACGGTAAAATTCGTGAGACACCTTTTCTGAGTTTTCGAAAATGTTTGTAAATTTTGAATCTCTTTACTACAGTTAGTCATGTCCCTACTAAACTTCGAATTTTCACTTGGCAATATGGTCGATACAGTAATGTTGTTTTTCGTTAGGTTAATGAGCAGCCTATATCAAGACTGGGACTGTACGCCCATATCTTCTTCTGTCATATTTTCGAAATCAATTTCGACAGCTGCGAAGACGCAATGAAATCAAGTCACTGCAAGTATTCCAGTTGGCCTGTCAACTTCGATTGAAATTTCGAATTTCCGATCTAAATGTTAAAATGTTTTTTTTTCGAAATGTCATCGTTTCGAAAATGGAAATAAGAAGCTATGTAACTTTAAGACTGTCGCTTAGTTGCTGAATTTGATTTATTAGTTGCTAATATTTCTTACACAAACATCAATAATACACATATAAATAGAATAAATATGGTTTAAGCAGGTTAGCTTAGGTGGTGGCGGCTCTATGGTCTGTCTATTTCAAAATAGTGCGCCTAGTGGCTGATGTGTACACCGAAAATACTGTTCGTCCGTAGAAGAACTTGACAAACCTAGGAGTGAGTGTGTGGACTTTAATTTTGGGGTTTATTTACGTTTAAAAGATTTCGAATCTTATCTTTGCGATTATTCTTTAGCCATCGCAACCGTTTTGAGGAGCTATCATCGTTATCGTCGTCATCGGGTTTGCTATCTTTATCGTCGTCATCGTCGTCATCATCGTCGTCGTCATCGTCATCATTGCTTTTGTTCTTTTTCTTCTTCTTCTCCTCCTCGCTGGATTTGTTTTTCCTGTCCTTTTTCTTTTCTTTGCTTTCATCGGAGGCGAGCTTTAGAATTTCAACGGATTTGTCCTCAACAGAAGCGTCTTCATCTGATGCTGGTTTGATTTTTTTGATTTTCTCCGCAGATTTCTTTTCAACAGTTTCGGTTGATTCTTGTTCGACTGTTTCCACACTTATGGACTTTGGTAGGACAACAGCTGGACGGCCTGGGCGAAGAGGGCTTACAGGTTTTACTGGTTTTTGAACTTCCTCGACAGACTCAATAGTTTCGAAACTGGCTGAAGCTACTGCTGGGCGGTTGGGGCGACCAGGACGGCCGGGACGACCAGGATTAACTGTTTCGACGGACTTAGATTCCACAGTTTCTGCACTTGGTGGAATTACAGCAGAACGGGTGGGAATGGGATCAATAATTGCAGGGACGCTGGATTCACTTCCGTTCGATTCAGAACTAGGTGTCCTTGGTAACCATGCGCGATGATTTGGTCGATGTGGCCAATTTGGTAAAATAGGTAAAGCCCCAGGGCGGTCTGACTGTTCGGGACGGCTTGGAAAATGGGGCAAATATTGCCACAATGACCATATTGGTTTGTTTGGTCGTCCAGGGGCGTTTGCGTTTCCACCACTTGGTGGCAATTGTGGTACTGGAGCCCATGTTGGCCAGGGCCAAAGCCATGGAGCGCCTGATGAGCCTGGAGCACCTCCTGCACCTGGAGCGCCAGATGAGCCTGGAGCACCTTCAGCACCTGCAGCGCCTGATGAGCCTGGGGCACCTACAGCACCTGGAGCGCCGGGTAATCCTGGTGAGCCTTCAACACCTGGAGCGCCTGATGAGCCTGGAGCACCTTCAGCACCTGGGGCACCGGGTGATCCTGGAGCGCCCGAAGAGCCTGGAGCACCTTCTGCACCTGCAGCGCCTGATGAGCCTGGGGCACCTACAGCACCTGGAGCGCCGGGCAATCCTGGTGAGCCTTCAACACCTGGAGCGCCTGATGAGCCTGGTGCACCTTCAGCACCTGGGGCACCGGGTGATCCTGGAGCGCCCGAAGAGCCTGGAGCACCTGGAGATCCTGGAGCACCTTCTGCACCTGCATTTCCTGATGAGCCTGGGGCACCTACAGCACCTGGAGCGCCGGGTAATCCTGGTGAGCCTTCAACACCTGGACCGCCTGATGAGCCTGGAGCACCTTCAGCACCTGGGGCACCGGGTGATCCTGGAGCGCCCGAAGAGCCTGGAGCACCTTCTGCACCTGCAGCGCCTGATGAGCCTGGGGCACCTACAGCACCTGGAGCGCCGGGCAATCCTGGTGAGCCTTCAACACCTGGAGCGCCTGATGAGCCTGGAGCACCTTCAGCACCTGGGGCACCGGGTGATCCTGGAGCGCCCGAAGAGCCTGGAGCACCTGGAGATCCTGTAGCACCTTCAGCACCTGCAGCGCCTGATGAGCCTGGGGCACCTACAGCACCTGGAGCGCCGGGTAATCCTGGTGAGCCTTCAACACCTGGAGCGCCTGATGAGCCTGGAGCACCTTCAGCACCTGGGGCACCGGGTGATCCTGGAGCGCCCGAAGAGCCTGGAGCACCTTCTGCACCTGCAGCGCCTGATGAGCCTGGGGCACCTACAGCACCTGGAGCGCCGGGCAATCCTGGTGAGCCTTCAACACCTGGAGCGCCTGATGAGCCTGGAGCACCTTCAGCACCTGGGGCACCGGGTGATCCTGGAGCGCCCGAAGAGCCTGGAGCACCTGGAGATCCTGTAGCACCTTCTGCACCTGAGGCACCAGTTGATCCTGGAGTGCCTTCAGAACCTGGAGCAACTGTGCTTTCGACTGGGGCAGCGGTAGATTCAACGGGAGCAGCAGTGCTTTCAACTGGGGCGGCAGTAGATTCAACAGCACCTGGAGTGCCTGTTGAGCCTGGAGTACTTTCAGCACCTGGGGCAATAGGTGTACCTTCGGCACCGGGAGCGCCTGGAGATCCGGTTGATCCTGGTGAACCTTCAGCACCTGGTGCACCAGATGAACCGGGAGTGCCTTCAGCACCTGGAGCACCTGATGAGCCTGGAGCACCTTCAGCACCTGGAGCGCCAGATGAGCCTGGAGCACCTTCAGCACCTGCAGCGCCTGATGAGCCTGGGGCACCTACAACACCTGGAGCGCCGGGCAATCCTGGTGAGCCTTCAACACCTGGAGCGCCTGATGAGCCTGGTGCACCTTCAGAACCTGGGGCACCGGGTGATCCTGGAGCGCCCGAAGAGCCTGGAGCACCTGGAGATCCTGGAGCACCTTCTGCACCTGCAGCGCCTGATGAGCCTGGGGCACCTACAGCACCTGGAGCGCCGGGTAATCCTGGTGAGCCTTCAACACCTGGAGCGCCTGATGAGCCTGGTGCACCTTCAGCACCTGGGGCACCGGGTGATCCTGGAGCGCCCGAAGAGCCTGGAGCACCTGGAGATCCTGGAGCACCTTCTGCACCTGCAGTGCCTGATGAGCCTGGGGCACCTACAGCACCTGGAGCGCCGGGTAATCCTGGTGAGCCTTCAACACCTGGAGCGCCTGATGAGCCTGGTGCACCTTCAGCACCTGGGGCACCGGGTGATCCTGGAGCGCCCGAAGAGCCTGGAGCACCTGGAGATCCTGGAGCACCTTCTGCACCTGCAGCGCCTGATGAGCCTGGGGCACCTACAACACCTGGAGCGCCGGGCAATCCTGGTGAGCCTTCAACACCTGGAGCGCCTGATGAGCCTGGTGCACCTTCAGCACCTGGGGCACCGGGTGATCCTGGAGCGCCCGAAGATCCTGGAGCACCTGGAGATCCTGGAGCACCTTCTGCACCTGAGGCACCAGTTGATCCTGGAGTGCCTTCAGAACCTGGAGCAACTGTGCTTTCGACTGGAGTGGTGGTAGATTCAACGGGAGCAGCTGTGCTTTCGACTGGGGCAGCGGTAGATTCAACTGGAGCAGCTGTGCTTTCAACTGGAGCGGCAGTAGGTTCAACAGCACCTGGAGTGCCTGTTGAGCCTGGAGTACTTTCAGCACCTGGGGCAATAGGTGTACCTTCGGCACCGGGAGCTCCTGGAGATCCGGTTGATCCTGGTGAACCTTCAGCACCTGGTGCACCAGACGAACCGGGAGTGACTTCAGCACCTGGAGCGCCTGATGAGCCTGGGGCACCTTCAACACCTGGGGCACCGGGTGATCCCGGAGAGCCTTCAGCACCTACAGCGCCTGATGAACCATCTGTGCCGGGAGTTCCTGTCGAGCCTTCAGCACCTGGTGCGATTGATGAACCTTCTGAACCGGGTGTGGCTTCTGTACCAGGACCACCTGATGAAACTGGAGAGTTGGGTGATCCTGTTGTACGTTCTGCACCGGGTGTTCCAGAGGAAACAGGAGCCGTAGTGCCTTCAGTTGGGGTGACTTTAGTTTGAACTGGAACAGCAGTAGTTTCTATGGAAACTACCGTAGTTTCACCTGGAGCCACTGTGCTTTCTGCTGGAGTGGAGGAAGATTCAATTGGAGCAGCTGAGCTTTCGACTGGAGCGGCGGTAGATTCAACGGGAGCAGCTGTGGTTTCAACTGGGGCAGCGGTAGATTCAACTGGAGCAGCTGTGCTTTCAACTGGAGCGGCAGTAGATTCAACTGGAGCAACTGTGCTTTCGACTGGAGCGGCGGTAGATTCACCTGGAGCAGCTGAGCTTTCGACTGGGGCAGCTGTGCTTTCAACTGGAGCAGCTGTAGTTTCAACTTGAGCCACAGTACTTTCAACTGGCGCGGCAGTAGATTCAACTGCAGCAACTGTGCTTTCGACTGGGGCAACAGTACTCTCAACAGGGGCGGCGGTGGATTCAACTGGAGCCACAGTACTTTCGACTGGCGCGGCAGTAGATTCAACTGGAGCAACTGTGCTTTCGACTGGAGCAGCTGTAGTTTCGACTGAGGCAGCGGTAGATTCAATTGGAGCAGCTGTGCTTTCAACTGGGGCAACAGTACTCTCAACTGGGGCGGCGGTAGATTCAACTGGAGCAACAGTACTCTCGACTGGGGCAGATGTAGATTCAACTGGATCAGCTGTGCTTTCAACTGGGGCAGCGGTAGTTTCAACTGGAGTAGCTGTGCTTACGACTGGATCGGCGGTAGATTCGACTGGGGCAGCTGTAGTTTCGACTGGGGCAGCGGTAGATTCAATTGGAGCAGCTGTGCTTTCAACTGGGGCAACAGTACTCTCAACTGGGGCGGCGGTAGATTCAACTGGAGCCACAGTACTTTCGACTGGCGCGGCAGTAGATTCAACTGGAGCAACTGTGCTTTCGACTGGAGCGGCGGTAGATTTGACTGGAGCAGCTGTAGTTTCGACTGGGGCAGCGGTAGATTCAATTGGAGCAGCTGTGCTTTCAACTGGGGCAACAGTGCTCTCAACTGGGGCGGCGGTAGATTCAACTGGAGCCACAGTACTTTCGACTGGCGCGGCAGTAGATTCAACTGGAGCAACTGTGCTTTCGACTGGAGCGGCGGTAGATTTGACTGGAGCAGCTGTAGTTTCGACTGGGGCAGCGGTAGATTCAATTGGAGCAGCTGTGCTTTCAACTGGGGCAACAGTACTCTCAACTGGGGCGGCGGTAGATTCAACTGGAGCAACAGTACTCTCGACTGGGGCAGATGTAGATTCAACTGGATCAGCTGTGCTTTCAACTGGGGCAGCGGTAGTTTCAACTGGAGTAGCTGTGCTTTCTACTGGAGCAACGGTAGATTCAACTGGAACAGCTGTGCTTTCAACTGGGGCAGCGGTAGTTTCAACTGGAATAGCTGTGCTTTCTACTGGAGCAGCGGTAGATTCAACTGGAGCAACTGTGCTTTCGACTGGTGCGGCGGTAGTTTCGACTGGGGCAGCGGTAGATTCAATTGGAGCAGCTGTGTTTTCAACTGGGGCAACAGTACTTTCAACTGGGGCGGCGGTAGATTTAACTGGAGCAACTGTGCTTTCAATTGGAGCAACAGTACTCTCGACTGGGGCAGATGTAGATTCAACTGGAGCAGCTGTGCTTTCAACTGGGGCAGCGGTAGTTTCAACTGGAGTAGCTGTGCTTTCTACTGGAGCGGCGGTAGATTCAACTGGAGCGGCTGTAGTTTCGACTGGGGCAGCGGTAGATTCAATTGGAGCAGCTGTGCTTTCAACTGGGGCAACAGTACTCTCAACTAAGGCGGCGGTTGATTCAACTGGAGCAACAGTACTCTCGACTGGGGCAGATGTAGATTCAACTGGAGCAGCTGTGCTTTCAACTGGGGCAGCGGTAGTTTCAACTGGAGTAGCTGTGCTTTCTACTGGAGCGGCGGTAGATTCAACTGGAGTGGCTGTAGTTTCGACTGGGGCAGCGGTAGATTCAATTGGACCAGCTGTGCTTTCAACTGGGGCAACAGTACTATCAACTGGGGCGGCGGTAGATTCAACTGGAGCAACAGTACTCTCGACTGGGGCAGATGTAGATTCAACTGGAGCAGCTGTGCTTTCAACTGGGGCAGCGGTGGATTCAACCGGAGCGACAGTGCTTTCGACTGGGGCAGCTGTAGACTCTATTGGAGAACTCGTTGTGGTATCAATTATGGCTGCCGTTGAACCCTCGGTTGAGGCTTTCAAAGGAGAGCAAATATCAACTCCATCGTTCACACATCGACTATTCTCCGGGCATTGAATTGCAGCTCCCGTATTAGCTACGTAAACCCCATTCGTATCTGCTGAGCAGTATTTATAGCTGAGGGGTCCCACGCAGACCGCCTCCTTTCCATTACAATTTACTGTAGACTGGCCTGTTGCTAGCGTGGCAGCCTGTAATAAAATAAAAAAAGTAAATGCCTCTTCACTACACCTGAACTAACAATATTTGGTTAAATATAAATAAAATTTTGTGGCCACTTTATTAACTTTGCTGACAGTCACGCAAGGTCACTGACATTCAACTTTTTAACAGCTTTTTGTTTGCTCTCATTTCATACACTATAGGACAACACTTTCTGCCATCTATAACATTCTTATCTACGCCCCGAGGGCAGCAAACTTGCTTCAAGCTGATATCCTTCTCCGCATCCAAATTATTGCAAATCCTGGTATCAACTGGACTCATCCGTGGGGCGCGTTATACTCCCAATGCATATCCGATATATCAACACAATCGGTCACAAATAAGAGCACAAAAAGTGTACAAGAATATAATGAGTAATCAATTTATTTTTTTGCTATTTACCACTAGTATTAGGAATAATCCGACTATTCTATTCGTTCCCATTATCGTTTTCGAAGTTAAGTTTCGTTACTGTTCTGATCGGAGATATGATGGTGGCTTTTATGCAAAATTTGCGAGACTGCCTTATCTTGACAGCATCTAGTCTTGGTAAATACGAGTACTATCTCGGTTAAGTGATAAGGACCGCGATTTACGATTCTGCAGGTTAATTAATTTGCGGTGGTGAGGTAAAATGAAAAGCAAATAAGTTTTCTTTGTATTTAAATCGAGGAGTTTTGTTTTTTTTTTTTTTCTTATCTTCTCCCTGGAAATGGTGACTCAGATTATTTATTTTTTGAGAAATTTATTCTTTTATTGCAAAGGAAATTATCTTTGCAAACTTGCAGACAGTTAGCCGTCAATTTAGATTAATTTACTTTTTTACCCGAAGAATTTTTGATTTAGGTCTACTCGTAACGTTTGATAGATTATTCTATTGTTTCAAAAGGGACCGTTCGATTGTTTCTGAGTCTAGAATAGAATAGACTACGACGGAACAAGAAAATCTGGCAATAGATATAGACCGAGAGCCCACAGTAATTTTTGGGTGTGATTGATAACACCAAATAACTCACATAATTAGGTAGGTCTTATGTAGTTGTTCCTAAATGTTACCGTCTTGCATGCTGTAGTGGGGGCCATTGTGAGTAATACCATGTCAAAAATGCATTTTTTTTTGAATTACAAATAATTGGTATAACAACTTTAATATAATTTCAAAATGTAGAGTTAAGTGCCCTGATTACCAATATGGTGGTCCAAGACGTTTTGCGGGTGGCCTTCGGCCTACAAGACGCTCTTAAAGTAGCCTAAAAATCGGCAAAACGTCTTGGACCACCATATTTGTCATCAGGATGGCTAGTTCTATATATAGGAGAAGAAAAAAAAGTGTTATCACAATTTTTAAAAAATCGATTTTTAGGTTACTTTAAGAGCGTCTTGCAGGCAGACGGCCGCCTGCAAAACGTCTTGGACCACCATATTGGTAATCAGGGCACTTAACTCTACATTTTGAAATTATATTAAAGTTGTTATACCAATTATTTGTAATTCAGAAAAAAATGCATTTTTGACATGGTATTACTCACAATGGCCCCCACTACAGCATGCAAGACGGTAACATTTAGGAACAACTACATAAGACCTATCTAATTATGTGAGTTAGTTGGTGTTATCAATCACACCCAAAAATTACTGTGGGCTCTTAGTCTAATAGATCAATGGAGACCATTGTGGTGAATAAACTAACTGCACATTTTTGTCGTGTCCAAAATTGGAATTAAATTGTTATAGTGCCACTGCCCCATGGCGTTAGTGAGACTACCGTCCTATTTCTGTGATACTAGCGGTCCCATCAGCAAACGTTGTTTGGCATTTTCATTGTCCGTCAATTGTTCTGCGGCCGTTTTATTTAACCGATGCGTCCGTACTGATTCTGTACTCCGTGTGCTTTGACCGTTATTTCCTCAGACGTGTGCCCAGGAATCCCACCCACACTTCGCGCGGTTGTTTGTTTGGACAATGCACATGAATGTCTACAATTTTACAAATTTAGCCCCCATGATGGCTGTCGAGAAATGTATGAGATTATTGCATTTGTTGAATGTTTATTATTTGAAATTTTATTCTTGAAATTTTTGCTTTTTAATTTTTTTTTATTGTTGAGTGATTATTATTTGAAATTTTGTGGAATCGGATCGCAGCGCCACCTTCCGGGTCCAATTGTGAACCTAAACCATCCTTAGACCCACTCGAACACACACACAAAATTTCATTAAAATCGGTCCAGCCGTTTAGGAGGAGTTCGGTTACAAAGACGTACAGAAGATCTATATATATAAAGATAATGTGATCTTAGGTTAGGGTAGGTTATACGGGGCAATTGTGTCATACATTCGAAATAAGTCCATACCAAATTAGGTCTAGGTACTGTCATATGACAAGGGGAGTCGGCTATTCCCGCAGCTCTTGGAACCATTTTGAATTCTGCAATAATTTCTGTATTTTGTTGATATCCGTTTTGGCAATATCTACAAGTTGCTCGAAAATATATTATCCTAGATATAGTAATTAGGGCGTTTCCTTCTCCTCCTCATCTATGCAAGTGCGAAAAAAGAGCAGTGACTCCTTACCTCACGGCAGTACACAGTGACACAACTGAAAGTAGAATCTTTGTCCTAACCCGAATAATCCGTGGCCATTTCTGTTTCGCGTGGTTACAACTGTCAAGCTATTACAGCGCTAATGAGGAGATGTTGTATCTTGACTTTCTTTCCGATTGGCATATGGAGCTCATCCATGGCTACCTATAGTTTGTCTGTTCTACAGTTTCCTGGTATGTCTACATGTAGAGGACAATTCAAGACCAATGCAGATTTTACTATTGGTCATTGGAGTGTTTTTATAGCTGCATGACTGTCGATGAAGATAACGATGTCTGAATTCTCTATCGATCTTGCATATTCAGGGGCTTCAGCTACACGAATGGCCATAAATTCTGCCAGTAAAACACTCAGAGTTTCCCAGTTATTTGTTAGATTGTTTTAGCGAGAGTCCCCGATATAGACAGGTCTATGTATATTTCTAGCGTATTTTCGTCAATAAAAGACGTATGCTCTTCCCACTGCTGTCGGTCGCAGATACTGCGGTATTATACTTCACATTGGAAGTCCAGTACCGTAGTTATTGTATATGATCTTAAGGTGTAAATATTTTTGTCCAAAAGTAACGGACGTTGGAATATTTTCCAAGCTAGTGGGGGGAAGATCCGATCGAGCAAACAGCTATGAATCGTTTTATAGTCTTTAGAAAATATGAAAATTCATCGGCGTATTCTGATCGGCTTGCTGTTAAAGTTTTTTTCCTCATGCAGTTTCCCCTCATGGAGTATCTCTGGATTATTGTTACTCCATATCCAACAATTCTGCTTGTTTACATTGCCGTTGAGATCAAAATGGGCCTCGTCCGTCATAAGAATGAAGTCCAGCATGGTGTTATCCTCTCCTACTTTTCGAAAGATTTTCTCGAAAAATTCCAGTCGAATCGGCAAGTCATCTGGGTTGAATTTGCTTCTTAATTGAACTATATATGGAAATAAGCTTAAATCCTTGTGCAAAATTGTCTGCAGTGTTTGTCAGCCTATTCCCATATTAGCGTAGATAAGTTCCGGGTCGAGACTCCAGGATTGCTTTGTATATGGCAGCAGCTACAGCAGCAATCGTTTCCTGTGTCCTATAGCTGAAGGATCTGGATTATAAGGCTTTCTTGAAACGGCCCCACGTTCGGCAAAATGAGTTAACCAGCCTCTTAATAGTACATCTGCTTGGAGCAGTACTGCCAAAAGTACCTACACCTAAACTCTCTCTAAGAAGTAACATAGAACAACAGTGAAATTGTTATTTGGCAAGATTCCTGCTATTTTGAAAAAATACTCTTTTGGCAATATTTGATCAAGTTGGTTTCAATAAAGCGTGAAAAAAAAGATTCAACGACGAACTATGCGGGCTATGCAGCGAAGATGAGCTGGGCAAAAAGCTAGCTGAATTAGCCGGGTCTTTGAGTCCCCAGAGATAACGCAGCAGAGGAAGACCCAAGCATATCAGCTGACATTTTCTTGTCAAATATCAGACTGGGTTTATGTCTCTTCTTTGCAGACACAAATTAAGTCAGACTGAAATATCCAAATATATTTCGTGTCCAAAAAATCGCGGTCTACACCAGACATACGTGTCGTGGCTTGAGTCTAGACTGCAACTATGTCTCGTGGATGGTGAATACTGGGTGTAAGAATCGAGCTGGCAGGAGGGGCTTAGTCTTTGAAGTCGTGGCCGGCCCAAACTGTGAGAGCGCTTTCTAAATTAAGAGGAATGGCAAATTTTGTAGAACATGCATAAATTATCCTGCTATTCGAAATCAAAGTTTTATTTCGCTTTGAGAGAGTCTTTTTCAAAAAACTCGCTGTGTCAATGATCTAGGCATCGACATTCGGATCGAGATGGGCCCGAATTTCTAAGTCTTCACTAAAAAAAAAACACATTTTTGTACAGTTCAATTAACAGGCTCAACTAGAACCAAGTCCATTGGCATTAAAGTTATACCGTCACGCTCTCTGTACACCAAAACAATTCCTGATACTATTTTCCACTGAAAATTACTATATGCACATACATAAAGGCAAATTCCTTCATTGTTCTCATAGCAAACACACGTGATTGTCTGCGTAGAATAAAAACACAATAGAGCATTTTAAATCAGCTAGCTACTGAAGACATCTGCAAATAAATTTTTACCGCACAAAGATAAGGTTGTTTTTGAATCCTACTTGTTTTCTCTGTCCAGAGATTAGATAGCACTTATCCAATGTCTATTATGCTCTAATGGTAGGTATAGACACTTTGCTAATTTAAATATTTTTTTCATTTATACAAAAATAGCCAAAAAAAAGAAGATCGTGTAGATTCTTAAAATAACTTTGCACCCTTTTTGAGATAAATAAATTGACGTAGATACCGGAAATTACCGCCGCCGCCACCGCATTATTACCATAGTAAAGGAGTAGCAATGACAAATTGTTGCTTTACTGACTTTTCGGCAAACAGTTATATATTTTGCGACCATACGCAACTTAGCATAAATATTGTCTTCAGAGATTAGAATCTGTCAAGAACAAGTCATCCAAATTCGCTATTTCCGATCAAATATTTGCAGAGGTTTTTGAATTATTTTGTGGATGTGATGAGTGCTTGACGTCATAACTTGGTTGATTACAAAGGGGTTTGGGGGTAGATAATCTTGTGATATTGTTGATGCAGTGGATTATAAAACAAGCGGCGACACGTAATAAATTAAAGTTATCTAAGTGAAGGCGCGCTGGAATGAATGTTTATGTTTTCAGGTGCATTTTGATCAATATAAATGGGCTCAGTGGGTAGTGTGCTGGGACTGTTGAGTAAGGGGTCCGAGGATCAATGCCCGGAAACACACACAATTTACATCTGGCTCTATGGAATTCTCTTTTTTGCCCGAAGCTGGTGGTCTATTCTCTCTGGTTTATGGTCCTGGTCCTGGAAAAGGACCATACGAACCAATTATTTATTAGATCTCGAAGATATAGCTGTTATACAATTGTTTTTTTTTTGTTTTTGATTTGAGGCGGAATGAAACATATTTATTCATTACTAGCAGATCCGTGCTCGCCTTGCGCCGCTCGCCTTTAGCAAACAAACAAACTTATATTTGGTCCATTTAAGATTACACTTTGAGTGTTTCAGTGAAATCTGTCCAGTAGTTTTCGCGCTTTTAGGAGACAAAGAAAATTTCTACAGTTGTATTATAAGTATAGTTATAGATTTAATTTGCACTCTCTGCATCGCCCTCCCTCTCCATGATCTTGCCACTTGTTTATAATACTGCATTTCCTTTCCTTTCCTATGTTTCCCTCTTCCTATGGAATCCGAATAACTACCTACCCCAACTCTACACTGTTACCATACCATGCCACATATCAGAATGAAATTCTGAAATTCTGAAAACGTTTTGTATTATACGTCTCTTCTCTTATGAAGATTATTAATATACCCCATGCCATACTGCAGCACACACCCCATCCCCATCCAGCATCGGGCATACGATCATAATATACATACATAATTATACAACTGACCATAGCACTCACTGCGAAAACAAATCAACCCTTTTCGAATGCGAGGTATAAGTATGCTAGTGTGGTTTTGTTTTTGTTTGTCGTGTCGCACGATCGCAAAAGTATAAACATCCATTTGTAGCAAGGTATATGTGTATGTATATATTTTCACTTCAAAAATACATTTTGGCTAAAAACTGTTCCTAAGGGCGTGGCTATAAACGATATAGCCTATAGCAGTCTCACAGTCTTAATGAACATTTTAAAAAAAGTTTCATCGAAATCTGTCCAGTAGTTTTTGAGTTTTTAGCTGACAAAGAAAAGTTCTACAGTTTTATTATATGTATAGATAGATAAAAAACGGTTCAGCACATAATGATTTCAAGCATTTAGCCTTATCGGGTAATCGCTCGGTCCAATTTTGGATATTTGTTTTGACCATCTTACTCTTACTCTATTGTCTTCTGCGCCTAAATAATTTGTACTTTATCAGCATATACAATACACCGAACCGAAGACAGTAATCGCGTGCTCCGGCCTCATATTTGACAAAAGGATCTATGATATCACGAGCGTGTTGGGTGCCGATTTTGCTTTTTCACAAGCCCATTGCGTTAGTTAATACTTATTTTCTTTACGATTAAAATAAGACCGCCTTTCGAAATAAGTTTAAAGGATACAGACGCTACGTTCCATTCAGATCGGTCTCTAGCCTGCTGCCACCATGCAGTCACCCAAACTGGATAAAGGTCGATGTCCAATTGTTCGGGCCAACTAAGGTTGGTCTTCCTATACTGGGACATTGTCATTGTCAGTCATACCCTCCACATGAACTAATTACTGATTAAGTAAGCCTTCTGAATAGGGTCAACATAAAACAAACATTGAACATTCTTTCGCACACTCCATCGAAAAAAATTTCACTAAATATCATCTTGTTCCTAAAACTGACAAAGATGTTTTGTCCTCATTTGACATAGTTGTTGCTTTATGAAACCCTTCTCCGATATCTCTGTTTTAATACTTGTAAACCTGTCACTGGGAGCTCGACGCGTTCTCTAGATAATATTTCAACATCACCATTCACCAGCAAATTAAGAAGATGAACAGACTTTGGAAAATTTATATTGGCATGTCAGTTTCGTATACATTGGCCTCAAGATTGATGTTGAAGAAGTTATAATGTTATTGCGTCAGATTGTGTCAAACCACTTTCTCGACATCTAAGTGGTTCAGTGGTGTTCCCAATACGGACTTTGATGTGCGAGATTTGTCCTTCGTCACTCAGCTCAGACAAATCGAGTTTGTCAAGGCGATGACGGCACTTGACATGGCTTATAACTCGTTCAATTGAGGTTCAATTTCGGGCATCACCTACAAAATAAATAAGTTGTTGTTGTAATAAGTCTGTATAGGTATAGGTATCCTAGGCCTAGCTCATCACAGCTGTTCGTTCAAAAAATGCGGACCTACACTGTTTTGTCGACGCCGCCGGCCGCAGTGAAACAAAATTACGATGTAATTTTGAATTTTTTTTGGGATCGAGCCTGATACCCCTAGTTCAATACTAACCAATGAGCTCGCACAAGTCATCGCTTGGTTCTTTAAAAAAAAGGTCGGCCGCTATGCCGCTCACTAGTTTTTGGTCTTTGGATATCGCTGGAGGTTGAAAATCTCGAAGGGTCGACGGAAATTTGGCTATCTTTGGCGGGTCGAACCTATAATTTTGCCTTTCAATGAATTGTTGGCTTTCTCCACCTGCAGTATTGTCATTTACAAATCGTCCATAATATCGACTGTGAGTTTACTAATCTACTCATTTTTTTCCCATCTCTGCCGACCTTATAATGCCGTTTTACCCTCTGGTAGAACTTTCGGAAGTATTCTCTGAAGTAGCAAAAGATTTGACCACCCGCCTCTCCAGCTCTTTCTTTTTTCTTCTGAGAAGTTGATATTCCTTTCTTGTTGTTTGGCTGTCAGTTTTGTCAGCACCACTGCTTTTGATTTACATCATTAACTGACATCATTGTGGGCGCAGTAGCGCAGTGGTTAGTGTGCTGGACTGCTGTGCGAGGGATCCCAGGTTCAATCCCCGGAAAAACACAAATTACATCTTAGTGTTTTTTTTCTACTGCGCCACCTCTCGCGAACGTCTGACAAACATCCGAGAGTATGACTGTCCTGAAAAAGCTTCTCAATTCAGCCGTTCGGACTCGGCATAAAATTGTAGGTCCCTTCCATTCGTTCCAAAAATAGAAACTCACACAAGCGAATGGTTGCGAGAAGCTAGGCCTTGGGTGTCTACCGCCTGTTGCGCCACCTATTTATTTATTTTTTTTTTTTTATTGTTGGCTGAATATACCCATTGATATGCAGGCCGGCACTCCTTAACTTATCGAAACAAGGATCTTCATTGTGTCTGCCTATAATAAAACCCAGTACATCAAAGAAAGGATGTCTGTTAACTGTGTTTACACTGCTTCTTCGCGCTTAATACTTTGGTTAAGAGATTAAGGAAGACGCAGTCGATTGTGGCGGTTAATGCAATAAAAGTCCTGCTATGTAAAATCATCTTACAACATCTATTTGTTTTACTTTTGCTACACCAACGATAGTAGTAGTCCCAATAACGCTTGAAATAATCGGACTTTTAATCTCTTTTAATTTAATTTTTTAATTTCCATAATGAAATCTTACGTTGGGCGCCAACTGAAACGGTATAAAATTTTTTTTTCTATATCACTTTAATGCCTCGTGAAGCTGGCAAAAAGGTGTTACTTATCTACGTAATCGAGCCCCAGATACTCAGCAGGTACCATAGATTCCATTTATAACAAGTCTCCTTTTAGACCCCTCTATATACCTACTAAATTTGCATTACCTACCTACCTACCTACCTACCTACCTCCCTTATTACCTAGGCCAAAACAAGTAGATATTGCGCCAAAAAACCCGATTTTTTTTCTGTGTTTTAGTCAATGACATAACTTGCCACCGTCAACCACTTCTTCTATTAAGGGCGGTAAAGCTGTCTTGAAAAATCATAGAGAAGTGAAGAATAGAAGAATCGCCGCTGGCTTTGAAGCAAATCTATTCACAGAAATAGAAATACCTGCTTATTTGCACAGCTTATAAAAGAGGCATATACTTAAACGGTGTAATGAGTACACCGAATATTTACATCTTAAATCCGTTGACGCACCTACCTACCTATAGCCAGAGCTTTCATTACGAAGAGGAACGCCCTTATGCAATTTGTATTGTGTTCACCACCTTGTGGGTGTTTACTGTTTACGAATCAGAGCTCCCGATTAGATAAGAAGGAAACAAATAATTTAATCTACCAAATTATCACAGCGCCCGAAAGTAGGACATGGAGAAAACACAATTCTTCGTGGGACTAAATGTTATAGTAGGGGCTATAAAATTCGGATCTGGTTTTATGATTATAGGGTTACCTTGAAATTTAAAAATTTTATCTTGTGTGTTGGTATCTAGATAAACAACTGATATCTTTTCCTTACATCACTTTATTTAAAGGCACAAATTCAGATGGTAGCTATAGGAAAGGAAAATATTTACATCGCCATCGATAAGTGATTCTCAATCATCACTCTGCTCTTCGAGGCAATAGTTCTGCTTCTTTTGCTGCTTCAATGCAAGTTTCTCTGCATCGGCTTTGGCCTTGGCTGCCATCTTTTGGCGGTTTTTCTCCTCCTTAGCTTTGGCTTTGATTTCTTTTTTCATTTGCTTAGATTCAGCTTTTGCAATATCGCGGTCGTTTGGTATCCCGGACGATGGTTTGATTAGGCCGTATGTTGGAGTCTTTAGAAAGCAACGACCGAACAATGCATTAAAGGCTTCGTCAATGGAACACTGGATATGGTATTTATGGAATCCACCCAATATACTCGGAACGCACCAGTAGTACAAACTAGAGTTTGTTGGATCGGCTATGCTGCCAGCATACGAGCAAGGCGGTTCTTCATTGCAAGGGGATATATCTCGAGTGCAACGTTGAAGAACCGGACTGAAGGCGGATCTATCGGGACATTGAATTTCTTGACTCAAAAGGTAAGTGGTATTGCCAGTACAGCTTATGTAGGTGAGGCAGTTCGCAGGATTTGGAAAATTTCCAGTTTCGTTGCAGGGAATCGGTGCTGAGGCTTCAATTGAAGGGCTTGTTGATTCGGGATTAACTGGAGGTACCGGTGGCTCAGATGCACTTTCGGAAGTTGAACTTGATTCTGATGGAGTGCTCGAGGTGGTCTTGAAATCAGAAGATGTCTCAGCTGTTTCTGTAGATGCTGGAATTGATTCAGATGTGCTTGGATCCGTTGGGAGCGACGAAGCTGGGTCTGACTCTGGAGCTGTACTAGGCGCCGCTGTAACTTCGGATGGGTTAAGTGGATCTTCTGGTGTATATGACGGAGTTGCTACAGGTCCCGTTGATGTTTCTGGAGTCTCTGCAGCATCAGATGTATTGGTATTTGATATTGTTACAACGTCAGTCGTTTCGGTCCTCGTAGCTACAGTCTGATCCGTTTCAGAGATTGACGACGAAACAGGTACTACTGATGGGAGATGAACTACTAAAACACCGTCAGGTTGCTCATTATTCTGAGATTCGGCAGTTTTGCTTGGTCCCACATCTGGTTCTGAAACTGTCCCGGATTGTGTAGCTGGTACGGACGGTGTGGAGTCTACTTCACCGTGCTTCGTTGCCACAGTTTTTTCTGTACCACTGGCATTTTCAGTGTCTCCTAGGCCCAATTCAATGATTTGGTTTACCGAATTCAATTTGCTTTCTGTAGATTCAACTGTTGTCGATCCTTCGGAAAGTTGTGTAGGACTTAATGTGGTTTCAGTCGATACAGGGATCGTTTCAGAAGCGCTTGAGACTGTCAAAAGGGATGACTGCGATGAACTCTCGATATCGGGGTCTGATTCAGTAGGAATGCTTGAGGTGTTCTCGGAGTTAGAATGCGTCTGATTTGTTTCTTTAGATTTAATGATTGATTCAGCTGAGCTTGGGCTCGTCGAAAGCTGTGACTCAGAACCACTTTCGGAAGCTACGCTTGCTTCAGGAGAAATGCTCAAAGTATTCTCAGAATCAGATGACTTCTGAGTGGTTTCTATAGATGATTGGATTGATTCAGCAGAGCTTAGACCCTCCGGAAGCGAAGACTCGGATGCACTTTCGGAAGCTGAACTTAATTCTAGAGGAATGCTTGAGGTGTTTTCGGAATCAGAAGTTGTCTCAGCTACTTCTGTCGTTTCTAATATTGATTCAGAAATGCTTGGAACTGCTTCAGTTGTGGATCTGGATTGTGGAACGTCATTGGTGCACTTAGATTCAGTACCTGCAGTTGACGGAATCGGTGACTTAGAAGAACTTTCTGAAGCCGAGCTTGTCCCTGGAGAATCGGTGGTATTCTTGGGCTCTTTAATTATCTGAGCTGCTTCTGTCGATGATGAGACTAGACTAGTTTCAGTATTTGGTTCCAGCTCTGGAACGCCAGTGGTGCTCTTCGATTCAGTATCTGTTGAGACTGATTCAAGTGAGCTTGAACTTATCGGAAGAGGCAAATCTGCAGCGCTTGCAGGGGTCGAGTTTGCTTCAGGAATATACACGATGCTCTCGGATTCTGCAGTCGTTACTGTTTCATCTATTTTATCGGCTGTTATTTCTGAATTTGACGTTGAGCTTGGTGTAGTGCTGGTCGGGAATGTTGGCTGTACGCTGTCATTCGATGAGCTATTTACTGTGATATTACTTTCGATTGACAGTTGTAAAATGATGACAGTGTTCTGTGGTTCCACTGGCGCAGCAGTGAATTTTTCTATGGAAACAATATGAATGTTTTCATTAATACCCTGGTGACTAAATATGTGGAATTAAGGATCGAGTTTGAAAGTACATTTAACTACTTGAGAAGGCAGTTAAGTTCACTAATTATAGAACATCTTCAAAAAAATGTAAATTGCAATAGGAAATTATTTTCGAAAAAAGTTCATACATTTCATACATTCCTTGGAATTTCGAATTTTGTCTTTGTATTCCTATTTTGTGAAACTACGACGAGATTATCTCTTTATCAGTCCAAAAGATATTTTTTCAATTATATTGTAGATCTCTCTTTATACTTTTGATACAAAATTAATTCTCCATTTTTTCGAAGATAAATAAATTCGTTAATATCGACAAAATGTAAATTTATAACAACGAATTTGAAATAATGTTTCAACGTTTATCTTGTTTAAACAAATGTTATGCAAAATAGTTCGACAAACCATCGTATACTGTTTTCGAAAATTTGGCACATTCGTTCAAAATACTGTATGATGAAATTCGAACGAGCTGCTTTTTTGTGGTATATGGTGATATGATAAATATCGAACCATAAATCCATTAAGTCATATTTTCGATCAAACGGCACGAGAACATTTTGGGCTAAAAAATGAATCGTCGAAAAAATAAAGTTTTTCGAAGTTTGTTAAAATGAGTTCCCGTCGTATATATTTGAAAGCTAACTACACATAACATTAGTTTCTAGGAAAGCATTACATGTATTCACATATTCACAATTTTCGAAAATAAGTAGGTACATTTACAGAATTGGGCACATAGCTGTCGTTTATCGAAACAAAACAATATTATTCAAACGGAAGTCTATCTATACGAGCGTATAAAAAATTAGAAGTTCCTTGAAAAGTTGACTTCTTGACAATTTCGTACCTACAGACTTTGAAATTTTTGACAATACATAAATCCACTTTAACTGTATATAGCTATAGAATTTAAATTTTTAAACCATGTTAGAATGTACAAACCTTCGTTTTGTATCTCTGCATTTGGGGTTACAGTAGTTGTTGTCAATCCTTCGAGCTGTATTTTGTCCGTCCATGCTTCAGTGGGTTCTATTTCTATACCTGTTGCAAACACAACTTGCGGATATGGGCCCACTGCAATCTATATAGAAACACAAATTTAATGGATCTTGGATAAAAAAAACGAATATTTAACATACCAGCAGGATGAATAGCAGAAAAGTTTGCACAGTTTTCATTTCGAGGTTGATTTCGTTACTAGTTCCTAATTACTGCGGGTACATGCAATTTAAATGCAAAGCAGATGTAATCTTAAGCCTTTATCGGTTGGCCCAATTAAAGATGCAAAGATAAGATATAATTTGTGTGCGAGTTATTATCTATCCATTTATGAATCTTGTAACTACTCCACCAATTACACGGAAAACATTTTTTAAACTGTACCAATGTTGGAAAATATTACCCGAATCTTTCGACGGAAAACCGCAAAATTTATGAGTGATTATCCTTAAATACTGTTGGACAAAAAACGAACAGTGGAATAGAGGGAATTAATGCCGAAATTGGTCCTTGATGAGTTTCAAAGTTCAGAGAAAAATCTTCGAACAGAAACTGTTAAGGTGGCAGTACACGGTATGTAGAATGTCACATAGGTATGTATAGTACTGACGTCATTTTTACGTCAGCATTATGGTAAGAATGTCTACATGCCTTGTAGTAGCTCTCTTTGTGACACTCAAACATGGTACATGTGGCATTTGTGGCACTCTCTGTTGACGTCAGAGCTACATACGTATGTGGCTTCCCACATGCCGTGTACTACCACCTTTAGTAATTTTGTTTCATAATTCTTTTTGTCTACTTTTGTGAACGTATACCTACAAATTGGGATCGATTTGAATGAATGCGGAACTAAATAGTGGTATCTCTTTCAAAAACAAGAATTAGGCGTTTAGCAAACAAAATGTCCTGTAAAAATGTTTATAAAATACTAGCGGACCCGGCGAACTTTGTCTTGCCCCAATTTAACGCCTTCAGATAGACTCCAGAGTGATAATAAAACACAGATAGTTCAGAAATTTCAATGTGCTTTATTTGAATGGAATCGAAATCATTAGAGAGCAATGTGATAAACAATGTTTTTCGATTCCGGCGCAAAAACAAACAACGAAGACGGTTTGGTAACACGCGAACAGGCAACGTACAGCTCACAAGTACAGCTGACCGTGCGAAAACAGGGAAATTCGAGATTAATCCCACAGACTTTCAACGATTGGCCTTGGGATTTATTGATTGTCATCGCAAAAGCCAATCGAACGGGGAACTGAATCCGCTCGAATTGGAATGAAAGATCAGTTGGAATAATCGGAATTCGTGGGATAAGGACTTGATAATAGTCACTTGAATCACATTGTTCATCACTTTCTCGACGGACATCTGCGTACCGTTGCACAATTTCGGATAATTCAGATTCCGCAACATCATGATTATGATCGATCCCACCTTCAGCTGTAAATTAAGCGGTGGAGTTCCTGCCACATCAAGCGAGTTAAAAAATTCCGTCGGATAGTTGGTCGCTTCATCCTCGTCGGTACGGATTTGTATGAATTCAGTTCTCCAGCGATTTGACTTTGAATAATGAAATTCAAGCTATCGACGTCCTTATTCTTCGCTGCTAGTAATGCCCGTTCACTAATCCAATCGAGATTTTTATAATTTTGTGCAATCCCGGTGAAAACTTTGGTGATTAGTTCCTCCTTCGACGATGTGAACTCGCAAAAATTTGCCGTGAACGATATCAATCCAGTCGAAACATCAACGGGAATTTGGCCATTGCCATTCCTCAGCAGTTGTATCGAGAATACAGCAGCAGATGGGTCGTTCTGCAATGCGACTCTCATGTTCGTGGTCAATTACAACTTCTTGGCATGCCGCCATACAAAGACGACGATTTCAGGTATGCATTAAGTCCATCGGCAGCAGTTGAGTTCGGGATGACGGGAAGCGTTTGACGAAAATCTCCGGAGAGCAATATCATAGCCCCACCAAATCGTCTCGAATCACCTCGTAAATCCTTCATCGTTCGCTTAACTGCCTCCAAAGCTCGTTTATGCGCCATTCATCCCAAATGATGATTTTGCATTCTCCCATCAATTTCGCTGTCGCCGAATTCTTGGTCATTATGCACGTTGGCTTGTGAGAAGATTCATCGCCAGCTTCAAAGCGGAATGTGCAATTCAACCGCCTTCCAACAATGTGGCAGCAATGCCAGAGAATGCAACAGCCAACGAATTTTGAGATCTTGACCAAATTGTTGCCAGAATCAAAGAAAATGCCAAAATTTCATCGAAACAAATTCAAATTTTTCGCGTTTTCCGGAATTTTCCTAGTTTTCCTCTGAGAATTTTATATTTTTCCATTCGAAAAGCCTGAACAATTGCACACAAAAAATCAGTTTTCGATTTTTTCAATTTCCCGACTTTTCCGGAGGTTTTCCCAAAGTGTTCTTTCGTAAAAACCTTCTCCTTGCAATTACGAACAACTGAAAAAAAAGTTGAGCCAAATCGGCGCAGTTGTTCTCAAATATCGATTTTTCCGTTTTCCCGACTTTTCCAGAGGGTTTTCCCAAAGATTTTGTTTTAGAAGAACCTTCTCCTGGCAATTACGAACAACTGAAAAGAAATTTGAACTATAGCCCGTGCACACTTCGTTAGTGCAAAATAGTTAAATAGTACAGTGTTTATTGTAATGCTCTGTGCTACACAACATTTTTAGTTTTTCCAGAAATCGTATTGCCTAGATAATATTCTTGAGTTTCAGGACAATGCATTATTCGTATCAATGTTACAACTTTTAGAAACTTTGGCTTCCAATTCCAAGACTGTCGAAGAAACTGTACCTGCCCAGCTTTGTCCGTGCACAGGAATTGTATTGTTTATGTCTTAGATAATAAATGCGAGAAATGAGAATAAATCGATTTGCTGGAATTTTCTTTCTGCCTAAACCTGAAATACAGCAATACCAACTAAACAAAAAAAGAAGAATGAAAATCGGCCCAGCGGTTATCGAGATAAAAAGTCATCGAATTTCACCACATAGAAGATTTTTTTTGTATAGCAGGTATAAGATTTTGAATATATTTTTGTATGGGCGGTGCCACGCCCCTTTGTCCCACTTTGACCAATCTTCACAGGAGTACTCCAGGGCCAATAACTAAGATTATCTGTAAGTTTGAGCTCAATCGATTTGGTGTTTTCGAGATATACGATTTTGAATGTTTTTTGTATTGGCGGTGCCACACCCCTTTCTCGGATTTTGACCAAACTTCACAGAACCACTTCAGGGCTAATAACTAAGATAATCCGTAAGTTTGAGATCAATCGATTTTGTGGTTGTCGAGATATACGATTTTGAATGACTTTTGTATGGCCGATGCCACGCCCCTTTGTCCAATTTTGACAAAACTTCACAGGAATCATACATGGACCAACACCAAAGGTGTGTGAAAGTTTGGTTAAAATCGGTAAATGCGTTAAGGCGTGAATCGACGACAAACATTTTAAGGCTCAATTTTTATATATATAGATATAGATAGAAGATGATCGCGGTGTATATTTTTTTCAGTGTACATTGTTCATTCTTTATTTTACCTATATATAATAGGTATGTAATACTCTTATTAAACATCATTCTAAGCAGTAAGTACAAATTTGCATATTTCTCGGTTTAAAAAGAAATCCAATTGCAATGTTTATCTTGGCCAATAAACATTTTGTTGCAAGATAATTTTGCATTATGGAATTTTCTCATTGAAATAACGTATGTACCTACTTAACTCATTTCCTTGCCACGTCATTCGTATACCATAAATCAAAATGAATAGATTAGTAGCTCACACACCCTCCGTTTTAGAAATCAAATATTTATTTACTCGAAGCATGTTTACAAGTGGTTCAATGAAACAACAAGTGTGACGAATTCTTAAAGGTAAACATGCGCCTAGGGCTAGAGAGCTATGGAGAAAATAATTTTCAACGTGCCCTTATAGACTTGTAAAAGACAATTGAGAACTCAGTTTTAAGTAGATAGTAGAGAAATCATATCTCAGTATGACAGATGGGCGGTCTTGTAGGTATGTACATATGGTGTTGAGGGTGGCTGATGATTATACTCTATTAGTTCTGGCAGTTGAGGGTTCTTTTGTGTTGGAAATCGGGTAACCGATGCAGATGCCATTCATCAGACATACCTATACTGCCCGCCAAATCATAGCAAAGAGTTCGATTTTATAGTTTTAATATTGCTATTATCTATTTTCAGTTCCAGTTCTGCTTTTTCCATTTTCACTAGTCTCCAGAAGTGGTTCATTTGTATAGTCATCATCGACTCTGACTCTACTACAGGGTCCGGCAGAAGGTCACGGACGGTTTTCATAAAACCATAAAATCGTTAATTTTTCTACAAAAAAAAAAATTATGACTGATTCTGGTTCGTTTTTGTATAGCATTTGAGAAAATCAAGTGTGGTCGATTTGCACGCGAATCGCTTTCTTCAATTTGTTCATTCATGTAATGTTCTCGGATTTTCATCAGTCAAATAACGGCAATTCTGCTGATATTTTCCTCTAAAAGTTCAAGCAATCCCCAGGCTTCAGCTGTTGCACAATATAGCCAACTTGCAGGGGTGGAAATTAATGCTCCAGATTCAAAATCAAAGGATTGTCGAACACGTTCGACATTTTCAGGTGTTCGAACCTTTCGTAGAGCCCCTTGTTGGCCTTCTGTTCGTCAAACACACATTTTTTTTTGTTTGTTTTTTTTTAATACTTCTCTCGGTAAAGGCGAACCTATAACGCTTCAACAGCGCCCCGAGATGCTTGCACATGTAAGTTAGTTCTGCACTTAAACTGCTGCAAATTGTAGTCTTCTGGAAATATATCCCCAGGAAGCGAGTTCCAAAGTTTCCTTGCCCAAAAGTTGCATGTCGAGGGATCATGTCTTTGAGTTCCTCAGAACATCTACCATGGAAGTACCTATAGAACAATCATAGGTCAGCGACTTGTCTTCTGTGCACCAACGGTTGTACGGTTGTAGATTTGATGTGAGTGTATAGGGTCTCCAATAATTCGAACTGCTCGTCTCTGAATGCTGTCAAGTAGGTTAAGTGAATGTTTTGGGACAGAGCTCCATATATGGGAACAATATTCCAGGGGGCTTATTCCCAAATGCGCGGCGGATCGCTTTTCATGGCGGATTGGTATTTTTGTATTTCCAAAAGCGATTCGATCCATTCGTCACAAGAATTTAGTTTATTTTGTATCCACAATAAATCCGCCAGCAATCCGTCACCTAAATAGCTATCGCTTTTGAATGGATCGAATCGCTTTTGGAAATACAAAAATACCAATCCGCCATGAAAAGCGATCCGCCGCGCATTTGGGAATAAGCCCCCAGGCCTGGTGTAAACTGTGCTTTGTAGAGAAGGAGAAGTTGCTTGGGGCTAAAGTACCTCTTAGCTCTAAATATGTAGCTCAACTTAACGGACGCCGATCTTGCGATATAGGATACGTGGTTCAGCCATGTGATTCCTGAATTGACTGTGACTCCTAGAACGTGCATTGAGTCCTTGGGATGGATTGGATGGTCATCCATTTGAATCTGAGGAACTGTTGATGCATTTTTCCTAGAAAATGTTGTGAGCTGTGTCTTGTTTAAATACACCAAGTTGTCTTTTCTCCACTTCAAGATTTTGTCCAGATCATGATTTAGAAAACTAATTTGTTCACATCTCTGACTTTGAGATGTAGCCGCATTCATAGGTCCACTGTTCGAGATGGAGGATATAAAAGTGCTGTCATCTGCAAATCTGTAGATATTATTATTTGTCGATCCAAGCAAATCGTTGATGTGGAGAAGAAATGGAGTTGGAGAAAGAATAGATCCTTGGGGCACTTCCGCATTTATAGCAAACGAATTACAACAACTGGGATCGATCTTCCCAGAAGAAAATTTTGCATCCACCCGCAGAGTTGTTGTGATAACCCATAAGACGCTAACTTGAATAATAGGGCTCTATGCCAGACTCGGTTAAATGCCTTTGATATGTCCAAGGCTACGGCTCTATAGATTCGCCGTGTTGTTCAATTGCTTGTGTCCATAAGTGCGTTACGTAGCTTAACAGGTTTCCAGTGGAACCACGGCTCCGAAATCCGTATTGCCTGTAGCTTATTAATCGGTGGCCTTCTAGATATTTGATTACTTCGACATTTATTGCCTGTTCCATTACTTTTGAGAGCATTGAAAGTAACGCTATTGGACGATAGTTTTGAGGCAGACATTTCCTCCCTTTCTTTGGAATAGGTTGAATGCGAGCGGTCTTCCAGCAAGAAGGAAGCGTCTTCTGGGAGTACGACATACTTTAGTACAGGTGCAAGTTCTGGTGCACAGCTCTTGAGTACTACTACTATAGCCAGGATTCTGTCTTATTGCAATATAGTTCATTAAAGATGCGTTGAATTATTCGAGGCCGAAATTTCACTTCTGCCATCGATGTTTGTAGTCTCGGGATATTTGGTGCGGCTTTAGTTGTGCAGAATCTAAGGTGGAATTCTCTGAAAACATGCTAACGAAAAGATCTGCCTTTTCATTAGGTGTTGTTGCTAGCGTGCCGTCTTCTTTTACTAGAGGTGGAAAGGAAGAGCAACTAAAGTTATTACTGATTGCCTTGGCCATGGACCAGAATGCGAGTGAGCCGTTAGGACATCCAATTATTTTGTTAGTGTCTCTTTCGTTGTAAGTTGTCTTCGCCGATTCAATAATTAGGTTGCATCTACTTCGAAGAATTATAAATTCAGATCATTTTTTGCTCTGAAGTGTTTGACCATTCACGGAAAGCCTTGTTTTTCGCTCAGTGGCTAGTGCGCTGGACTACTGTGCGAAGGGTCTCAAGTTCGATCGCCGGAGAAACAGAAATTGCATCTTAAGGTTTTTTCCGCTACGCCACCTCTCATGAAAGTTTGACAAAAATCCAAGAGTATAGCTGCCTGGAAAAAGCTTCTCAATTCAGTTCCCTTCCATTCGTCCCAAAAATAAAAACTCACACGGCTTAGGAGCTGTTGCGCCAACTATTCATTTATTTTTTCTTTAATAATTTTCCTGTAAAAAAAAATAAATCTATATCTGTCCGGGTACTTTTGTGACTACCTGTAGTGACACGACAATAATTCATTATTATTGAGTGCATACTTTTAGGCTCCCGCTGGAGAACTTCTAATCAGCTCCAAGTAATCAAATAAAATTCATATCCACTCCACACTCATTATTTACTTTCTCTGTCTTAGTTCTATATGCCACCGTCCGCGCCCGTCGTCAGTCCCGCGCTTACTATAGATACCCAATCTCACTCTGCTGCTGTACTGTAGATACATGCAGTGCAAACTGAAGATAAGATAACACCGCGAACACAAATCGTCAACTTTATTTATAACGGTTATTTTAATTTCACTAAGACTATGGTCTTAAGTCAAGAGAAGGCGGCAAACAAATCTGCTCGAACAACGAAAGCTAAATGCAAAGAAAGATACACCGTCGTCGTCGGTCGTCCGCGTATACAGTCAGTCAGTGATCGTCTGTGATTTTTTCAGTCCAACCCATAGCGGTAGACGCGTTCGTTCAAACTCGGTACACGGCTATTTCAATAGAATTAGATTGTCTGAAATTCTCAAGAATGCTGCTGAATGTTGATCTTGTGACCTGAGTGTAAATACCGTGATAAACGACGTCAGTTATATTTTTTTTTTTTTCTGCCTAAAAATTTCCCAATAAACGACAAATTATGAAAATATGGATACCACACATTTGAATAATATTCGCGATACTATGCCCGCTATGCCCGGTGCAACAAAACTGCTAGAACCGGTAGTGGCTGCACGACGAGCTCGTACAGCAGTTACGACGGCAGGAGTACCGCGGCGTGTCCTTAAGAAGCACATACAACAAAAGTACCTGCTATGTGGGTTCGCAATACATGTAGTTATTACTTGACAACTTTAAGGCCCGACTTGTTATAGGGTTGTAATAGAAGTTTCTTTCTCTTTCTCTCTTTTTTAATTTGATTGGACGGACGTGTTCACACATTAGGCCTTTCTGTCAACGCCTGCATACCTCTATGGCAATGTAGTTGAATCGGATAAGGAATGGGTCATTCGCATATGGCCGGCGATTGTTTATCAGGCCGTAACACAGATCTGCCGATCTAGCTTGGAACACTTGTCCACCGAGTATCGGGGTAAGCCCGACGAAACGGTTGCATATCGTCGGATATTTCTGATAGCCACTGGGATCACATGTGTATCGCTGATGATAAGTGGATGTTTATTCTCTTCGGCATGGATTACGGTGACAACAACAACCCAAGTGATAGCGATTGTGTGTTATGGAGTTTTTGCAGGTAAGATACTCTCATAGTCTCGTATAGGTGAGATAAGTCTGAAATTTTGTTGTTTTTGATATCTAAGATAAAGGCGAACAGAAAACAACAAGTGTAAAGGGGGGTTAAAGTGGGAAACAGCTTCATTCCGGTTAAAATCTGGATTGGGTGGTCTTTTCAAATTGAAGGATACACAAATTTTGTGATTGTCGTCGTAATCTAGCGATCGATCAAAATGTAAATATGTATCGTAAAGCTGACACGAACCAAAAATAAATTGTTTTGCATGCCAATACATAGATATTATGGGTCATTAAGAATTATATATAATATAGAGTGGTAATTAGACAATGATTAATTTATAAGCGGATATTTGTAGTGATTATCATTGACGACCATTGAAAACCAAATCATTGCCAGTGTTATGATTTGTTTTACGATTGAAACACGGTATTGCTATCTTTCAAGACGTAAAAAAAGGTTCCTTCCTTCTCAATATTTCAGAACAATTCCTAAAAAAAACTGTCAGAAGACGTAACCGTAACCTAGTTAGGACTTGTTGTACCCGCAACTTCGTTTGCGACGCCAAATTTAGGTTCTGTTCAGGTTGTTTACATAATTGTAGTAACTAAACCGATCAAATTATTAGGCAAGTTTCAGTCATCTCGCGCACTTCATCAGAACAACATTGCCGCGTTTGATTACATTGGCAAAATTTGCACATCGCCTGCTTCTCCTTAAACTATTTAACAGACCCCAACAACGGTGAAACATCACACGGAAGTGGTAATGAAATGCATAGCCTAAAACCATCTCGCAGTCTTAGGAAACATTTCAAAAGAAGTTTCATTGAAATCTGTCCAGTAGTTTTCAGGTTTTGAGGTAACAAAGAAATTTGCTACAGTTTTATATACAAGGTCATTTGCATTTCTTGGTTTCAAGTTGGAAGCGCTGGCATTTGACACCTGACAAACTCAGCTGTCATTTGAAGTGTCATAATGTTAGTTGAATTTGAATGTTTGCCATTTACGATAATGGATCGCTTAACAATCGAACAACGTATTAAATTATTAAAACTTACTACAAAAGTGGTGATTCAAACGTAGCCACTTTTCGCGCATTACGCGATGATTATGGTCGTCATATTATAATCGACCGACTACGCAAGCAATTGGTAAAATTGTGAAGATTTTTGAAGAGCGTAACTGATGTCGTAAGGCCTGTACAGTACATCATCGTGACACACGCTCAGTCGATCATATTGTTGCTGAAAGTGCAAGTGTTGCTGATGATCCCAATTTATCGATTTCCCCTGCGTTCGCAGGAATTGAACGTGTTCAATCGATTTTTTTTGGCCGGCGATTGAAGATCATGATTTGGACGATATGTGATTCCAATAAGACGGGGCAACAAGCAACACAACACGGCCAATTATGGCTGCGAATCTTCCCGAGGCGGCCATTTGAATAATATTGTTTTTCACACTTAATGGGAAAGTCCAAACTATAAGTATAATGAAATACAATTTTCATCAAAAATGTATCACTGTGTGTGTTTTATTTAGTTCTCTTTCGAAACCGAAAAATGAATGACCCTTTATTATTTAGGTATAATAAAGAACAGATAAAGATGATTGAATATTCGTAAATCGTTTAAGGTTCAACTCCGCAAAGCAAAAGTTAATACCTAAACTTGTATTTACACTGCCGCATTTTTAGCGAACAACTGACAACCATATCCGATGGTAAACTTGTCTTCAGATAAAGCTTCTTAAATTTATTTAATTGTATCTACCTACGATAGGTAGAAAGTTGAAATCTTGGAAAAATCTTCACCCAGTAAATTGCTTTTAGCGCCATTCACTTTCACCAAGAGGGTACTTTACTAGGAGAACCTTAAAATAAATAACATAACTTATAATAATTCATTAATTCATTAACTTTTGAAAAAAAAATCTACTTCACAGGTATCGGCTCGACACTCTTCATCTATAAGACACACGTCATTCTTGAGGCAGTTCGACCGCGGGAGGATAAATATGTGCGTAAAACCATCCATCTGTGTGGCGAAGCCTTCTGTCAACTATTCCTTTCCTTTGTGTTCACCAGTCTACGCACATTATACGGAACCTCCCAATCCATTGTTCTTATGGCTGCGATGCTAGTCAATTTAATCCCCATCAGCCTCCTCATCACTCGACATCGTGAAGGTGCCATTACAAAGAGAATCTCTCTGATAAAAACCGACGGGCGATTTGATGCCTTTCAGCCGCTCCATTCACTTGGAAAACTCTCCAATTTCACAGATCAAATGGATGGCATCGAAATGCAACAACGTCCGTGGAAGAATCCAACTGACACCGAAATTCATTCCAACTACATGGCTACGCATGAAGAGGCTTTTACAACCTTTCTCAATCCCCATGGTGTGGAAATAATGGAAATTATTCCCGAAGAAGATGAAAACATCTCAATAATGCGTTCCAGTTCTGCGACCATCAACAACTATGGTCGCATTAGTTTGGGCGCGTCGCAAAATGTCAAATGTCCGTCAATCCATCAGAGCGCAACGAATCTAGAAAAGTTGCAGGAGTTCTCCAAAAATATGACCATCAGTTTATGGGGCAATTTTCTAGAGACTATGATGTATCCGCTGCGAAGAGCGATCTTTATGCCGAAATTGTATTCGACAACTCTGTTGCAGTCAACGGATATATTTTCGTATGTAATGTGCCTAACGGTGTTGCCAGGGTTGGCAGCAAATCTACATGCAATAAAAAACGCCGAGATTCCCTTTCTGTTCTCATTGCTAGCCTTCCCGTGGATGTGTTTTTCTCTGATGACACCGCGGTTTGGGAATGCGCTAACCAAGCAGAAGGTTAAGTGGCATACACTGGGATGCATCTGTAAAGGTTTGGCCTTAGTATGTAAGTGTAAAACGTTAACGGCGACTAAATGTTTACAGTATAGTAATTTTCCACCTCTCATTTCAGTTATAAGTTTCTCCACCTCGAAGCTTCTTTTGAGCGTCTCTTCAGTCCTTCTCGGATTCGGACAGGCAGTGACAATGTTTCTGCAAAATTTGGTCCTGCAAATCAGTATGCCCCGGGCACAGTGGAGCATTATTCAAGTTCCGGTTCATTTCACAAATGGAATACTAATTTTAGTTTGGGGTATCGGTGCCCATGTGGTGGTGGCCAACTTTACATTTCAAGCCAGTGTTGGGTATTCAGCCGCTTTGTATAGTTTTAGTATAATTCTTTGGCATTTAGTCTTTATATTTTGTAAAGAATTGTAGATGTGTGCGTACATGCAAATGAATTTTAAATAACTGAAAAATTAACAAGAGGAGCAAGTAGCAAAAAATAATGGCCAGTAATGAATTTTGTATAGATGAATAAATATGTGTAATATATAATTTGTAAACTGAGTCTTATTTAACTAAATTCTAGTACTACACGCAACATGACGATTGTACGTGGGTTATAGTTGTGGGTCTGTATCTGTATTCCCACTTAATACGAGGCCACATGCCTCAGAGTCACCCTTATTCTACGTGGCGTTTATATTAAACGACAGCTGGCGTTTTTTGAGTCGAGTCGCTTTAGTGTCGTTTTAGTATCGGTATTCTATTCCTTGAACGCCTTCTCTCTCATTTACTTTACATTCCACATGAGTTCCACACCAACCACTGAGTGATAATTGACAGATAGGTAGCAATAATGGGTAGGTAGGTATTTATGTTTTGTGTTTTAAATTTCAAATGGACATACAAAAACCAAAAGTATTTCGAATTGTGGTAATATTATATATACTAAAAAAATATGAATAGCATTGCAATGTTCATACATATAAGAAAAAAAATCAGGTCAAAATCCGATCCTTACCAGATTCAAAGTAAGTAAATAGATACACTTAACTACAAAATAGTTTGAGGTAGAAAATAATGCCAATAATATTTCAAGATTCAAAATATACTTTAGACTTCGTCTATTTGTTAAATGAAGTGAAGGATAAACGTTCTTTCTCTGTGCCAGTCATTTTAAAACTGGCTTCGACATTGCGTTTTCTTGGGGAAGGTGGCTACCAAAAGGATGTAGGGAATCATTTCCTTAGTAAAATCCTAACAGAAATGCTTACCGTTATCGAAGAAAATAATTACGCGCACGATGGATAAACATACATTACCTACACGGAAGAAGAATAAGGGAATTGTGCAAACATTATGTTTTACCAAAAAGGTGGAATTTCATTTGATCGGGGTTGTTATTTTCACCCTTAATCATAAGAGAATTATGAAATCACTGCATAAATATAAACAATTACCAAAACTCACATGAAAAACATGTTTTTTCTTAAATTTGCCTCCTAGCCGTTTAAGAATTTATAATCGACAATAATCGGCGTTTTAGGAGTCGTTTTGTGCAACTAAAACGACTGTCAGAATGCGAAAAACTGTGTTGACGTTTGTAGAACTTGTGATCCACACTACTTAAACGCCATTTGTCGTTAAACGACATAAAACGCCTAGAAACACGCCACATGTAATACCGATTTCAAAAAACGTCATTTGTCGTTTAATATAAACGACACGTAGAATAAGAGGGTGAATATGGCAGGTTTATTTTTGACCAAGTCCCTACAGTTATAATCTGTTACTTGTCAGAAGGGCAAACCAATGCCGCTGCCAAAATCAAGAGTTCAGTCTACTGTCTACTCTACTACAATCCGAAAGATGGGAAGCAGTAGCAGGGATGCAGAAGCCAGAGCATGGAACGAGAACCGTATCTTTTATTTCTGCACTGTTTTTAGTTGTTGCAGTTTTCGAACTTGACGATCTCGATTTCTTGTGGTTGCGTTCAGTGTTTGTACTTCTGAATTGCTGATGGTTGTGTTCAGTGTTTGCAATTATTTAGGTATGTCTTTGTCGCTGTCATTGCGTCTCGGCGTTAATGTTGCCACAAATTTAACTCCAATCGTCCGTGTAGATGCGAATTCTAGACAGGAATTTGTGATTATTCTTCCGATTTTGCGGACCTTGACGGTCGTGTAACGCAATTGCAACGCCATCTACTGGACAGGTTGAGAAGTATCCCCTGGATGTACCCAATAGGATGACGTAGTAGGACAGGGAGAGAGTCGTTCTGGAAGGTAACGAGCGCGAACAGGAGAATACTTTGATTGGAAATAAAGATTTCATTTATATAAAATAAAATATTACACGTATTGAATTTCGTTTAAACACGAAACAATTTCTCGACAAATTTAGAAACCTAGAATGTCATAAGAATCGGTCATGTCGACCGGTACATCAACGTTAACATAATTTAAGATAAGCAGGCGTACAGGACGGATTCTATGCGTTCGGTCCCTTTTCCTTTCAAATTGACAAAAAGGTTAGAGGGGACATTTTTGTGAATATCTATAGGCGTATTTTTTTGGCAATCTATAGCTAGCTCACTTTTACTTTTACATGCAAAACGAAAAGTGGGTATAAAAGTGGCTATAATTAACACAGTAATAAAGTGAGGATAGGAAAGTTGAAACATTTCATTCATAGATGGCGGTGTTGTAAATAAGGAGGAATTAATTTTCATCCTTGAACGTTGAGAGCGGCTATTTGTCACTAATGGGTTGTGTTCGTTGATTGTTGTCTCAATTGGTAAATATGTATTTTGCAATTCTCTGATTGGTTGAAATGCTTTTATACTTTTTAATACTTCATATTCTTACATAATATTATTTAAAATACGATTGAAAATGCTACATAAACCTTGTTGAAAAATAGATATTAATATGTACTTACTACAATTTGTTGTATTCAAGGTAACAAAATGCAACGTGAACATTCAATAGATGTAATAGATGCGATTCCTTTTTAAATATTTTAAAGATAATCACTCCTGTGCTGAATTCCGACCGAAATTGAATTCGTGCGGATTTCGAGTTTTCTGTGTGATCAGTTCGCTTAATACATATTTAGTTTTTTTACAGTAGCTGACTTGATTTGTTTCAATTAAGAAATAGGAAATTGGAAAACAGAAGTCAATGCGACTTAAGGTAATCAAAAATGCATGTTTGGTACACCGAAAATTCGAAATCCGCACGAATTCAATTTCACCCGGAATTGAGCACAGGGGTTGATGTATGCACATAATTTCACCGCATTTTCCCGTAAACAAGGCGTATTAAATTTTGATGCTCATATTAGATCAACAAAATAGACAACAAAATTTTTCAAGCTATTTTGTTTTGTTTTATTCCACCTTCAAACAAAATATTTTTTAAAAAGGTTAAGTAATTTAATTTCATAAGATGATGGATTTTATTGTGTTAAAAATTGTAAACATCTGTCTAGAACCGGATATATGTCTTGGCAGCGCAGATAGTCGCAGTAGCACCCAGTAATAAAACATCTGCACCATCACCATTAGGGGTCGTAAACTAATTAATTAAAACCCAGCGAAAGACAATACCTACGATCAACACGCATTTGCACGTTTTCCTGAATTCTGCCAGCAGTATGAATACGGCTGGAATTTCGAAATACAGTTCATTCAGTATTAGTTAACGAACCTTTGTAGTCGATACAATTTAAGAACGATTTTCAGTTTCTCCAATGAGTATCAATTTTTTGAACATACCCTTTTCCAACTAATATGTCAAGTTGAAAACACGCGTACCAACTTCCAAATAAAAATAAAGTGTGCTAAAGTGAGTTAGGGATGTTTTTTTGAGACTCGAAAAGTGAGTATAGTAAAGAGTCTCAAAAAAATACGCCTTGTTTTCATTGTCTTTCTATTCATGTATTACAATATTTGTATAGCTATTCATCAGTCTTATTATGTAGCCTTATTCATGCTAAATTTACTAATTGAACTAGGGCCAATAACACACAACTCATCTAGTTATTCATAATACAACGACATCCAAAAATGTTCCAGAATTTAAACACTACCTGTCAAATTTCACTTAGAAATAAGTAAAGCTTAGTACGCTGCTGGAGCTAAATTTTAGCTTCCATACGAAATTCTCTACAAAATTTAGCTGAACTAAATTTAAGCGAATCCATTCAGCCGAGCGATACGCTGCTTCAGCTAAAATATCCAATTTTCATTTCGAACTGTACTGCATGTACTGTCACAATTTAGCCCATTAATGGTTCGGCACATTTTTTCAAGCCAAATTTTGACAAGATCATGGTGGTTTTTTTCTGTTGTGATTTTGTGTTGCGAAAAAGCAAATAAGGATAAGGTTTTTCAATGAATACCTCCGTGAAAAATCCTTTGAAAGTCATAAATTTGAGATCAAGGAATAACAGACAAGGAAAAAAGAAAGTGCAAAGAAAATACCTATATCACTTTTTCGCTTCGATGAATTTTTGAAGGAAGTATTATTTTGAACGAACAGCTGTTTTCTGTAACACTAATCCACAACACACTCTATGTCAAAATTTTGCAAGGATTTTAGCAAATGTTTGGAGAGAAAATCTGGAGAGAAGCTAAAATTTAGTTTCGCTCAAGCAGCGTACTAATCTTAAAATACATAAATTTGTGGAGACTTCTTAGAATAAAATCATTTTGAATCGAGGGAACCGGATTTCGCCTAGCAAAATTTCTTTGCTAAATTTTAGATGAGTAGATTTTTTTACGCAAAAGAAAATTGCGTTCGAAATGGATTCTTGGGTTAAGTTGTCAATCACAAAAATAAAATTTGTATTCAAACAACATCTTAATTTTATATGATCTTAGGACGTCACCATGCTAATGAAACACTACTCTATTTATAAAATAGCATTGACATAATTTTGTCATAATTATGAAATAATTGTTCTAACTGATTTTCAATTCAAAAACATTTTTATTAAATTTGTATTAGCGCCATCTACTTCTGAAAAGGATTTTCCCATCCATAGTTCTATCGCACATCGCTACCATTAGCCACCATTACAGCGCACTGCTGCCAACCTTCAAACTCGTACAATCCAATTGTCATTTGACGGCGGCTTTTCCCATTTACTGATTTGTGTGTGCTGAATTTTTCGCAAAAAAGGTAGAATACAAAAATCCACAGCAAAATTCCTAGCAAACGTTTAACTTAATTAAAAAAAGTATCGTTTTGTAAACGTGCATATAATTATTGTGAAGTGAAACGGTGTAAATGGATTTCAATTCCAATGTACATTGAATATACTCCGATTGAGCTATTTGACGAACCCGAGCAGCAACTTCATTACCCAGCAACAACAACGTTTGGTTTTATTGGCGAAGTAGGTGGCGGCGGCGGCAGCGATTTCGTTGGCGGTAGTATCCTCGAAAACGGTGGTGGTGGTGGCATTGAAGACGGCTTCTTTCCAAGGAAAAGTCGTGGTGTTCGTCGCAGATGCAGTGAATACCCTACAACTACCGAAAATAGCAGCATCCCAATGGGTTTAGACTTGGTTGCTAGAATTCGTAAACTTTTGCATTTCGCAGACAATAGTGGTGAAGGTCTGACTAGGAAACGAAGGTATGTAGATGTTCGAAAAATTATAAAATATTTTCAGTGTCCCAGGAGTTTTCCATCAGTACTGAAAGTGACCTTTTCTTTTCTCTTTTGTAGTGCGGATTGCGATTGGAATAGTACGCAATTTAAATACCGAAAAGTTGAAAGTGACTTTCCGAAGATAATAACGCGGTCTTTTGAAGAAGGTAACTAAGATTAGATTTTCTTTTCAAGTTTGTTTATTTTGGCTGTGGAATGAGGTCTCTTTCTGTTTTTTTGTTCTGCTAACCTAAGTACCGGTATGTGGGCCGACCTGCGCAACAATGTTCACAGTAGTGTATTTTTTTTTTTAATTTTTTTTTGCAATAAGCCTTGGAAAAATAGACCCATACAATGTAGGGACTATTGGGAGCTTACGATTAGAACATTATTATGTTATGACATGTGTTTGATTGGATTCCGAATTTTTGACAAATCTCAATTTACTGTTTAAGATTTTACAGGTTCTTTATGGAAATATGTAATAGAGAAGTAGCAGTTTGATATCAATTTTTCAGTTTTGTGCCCACCATTTTCTTATTAAAAAAAGACACCACACTTCTTGTCCGAAACAATATACCTACTTAAGTATCAATGCACACACAATTGAGCAAAGTTTTCGCGCAGTATTTCGGTATCTTTCTACATCAGTCGTCGTCAAGATACATACGCAAGAAACTGAACGCACATTCGCTACTACTACCATGAGCTACCAACTCTGATTGTCTACGTGGATATGGATGCATTGGCTATAAAATATATTTTGTGCTTTCTTTTACTCAGGTTTGCAGCAAAAGAGTTGTCTCTTTTAATAATGGCTAGCTAGCATAGCAACACAGCAACGCTTTCAGAATTCAGGCTATTTCAGTTTTTTTTCGGACCTTTTCACGTCAGGAAAATAAACTGAGAAAAGGAGAATATGTTTATGATAATGTGTGGAGCAGCCTGTGGGCGTTATCTTTATCTTCCTGCCAATCGGCACATCTCCCGCCAGTAAAACGAGGGTTGGCGACTCCATATCCTCTTGCCTTACTCCCAGTTGCTCTTTGAAAGAATCCTTAAGTTGATGAGATTGAACGTATGGCATGAGATTATGCTGTAGAACGCAATATCTTTTGCTTAGCCGTCCCTGTTGTAGCAGCTTCACTCGTCATTCGTCAATTTTTCTGGTTCTAAGTCCAAGGACCCAACTTCAGTTGGGTGGATCCATAGAATTATTCCGTTTTGTCAGATTGACCATAACAACACTTGTGGGTTGGGCTGCGGTGTGTCCGCAGCATCGGCCCTTGAATTTAGTCCATTCCATGTGGCTGCTTAATCTCGAGAAGTTGCGTAGGTGGCGCCATTCTACTTATACGCGAGAGTGGAGCGTCGTTAACCATCTTAAACCAGCAGTAGACGATTGGAGAGTTCACAAACTTACACCTATAACTTTTTGACCGATATAGTGATTTGTATACAAAAACAAATCATCAATTGATCGCAAACATGATCTAGTTATTCAGAACCATTCCACACCTTTTTAGAAACTTATCCTAGCATAACCTTATTCACGATGTTCTTGTATTTGCGTTTGAAATAATCCATCCATAATTTCTTTTCAAAAAACATGAATGGTCTGGCGACCTCTCTTCCCCGAAGATGATCTGAGTATCGTACCGCAGCGTATTCAAAGAAAACCACTGGTAATGGCCCAGAGAAAGCAGCATACTCGTAAGTATACTCCGTTCAGCTCTTTTCTCCGCACAGTTTAATAAAAAAAAATATCGATTTCATAGAAAAAGACAAAAAATCCTCCTTCTTGCGTCCAAAAACGGTTACCAAGCAAGTACCGAATACAGCTTTCGCTGATATTGAATTCTCAGACGATGATGACGATGAAATTATTTTAACAAACGGCCGTGGCGAATCGTTCAACGTTGTGCGACAAACTAGCCTGGGACGCCCGGCTGTATCCAAACCATCAATGATGTCAAAATCCTCAGCTAAGGTGATCAACATTCCATTCAAACAGCGGCAACCTCCACCACCACTCATCGAGGCACGTACCGGTGGCATTCTAGCATCAACACTAATGCCCGACCTACAACCGATTCGCCAACCAACATACTCATCCATACTGTCTGCGTATACCAATGGATTCGATAACGCATTTACCAGTAATATGGCTCCGAAGAGGTCAACTCCGAAAGAACGGATCGTACCAATACAGCGAACAACACCGATTCTCTATAACGGCAGCCTGATGGGATCATCATCGTACAAAGGGTCACGATCGATCATCGCCCAAGAGTATCAATCAAAAGATCGTGATCAATACAGTGAGCTGCTATCGAAGATGGTTCCGAATTTATATGGCATTCAAGGTACTTCGCCAAAAGTAATATCATCGGTGAAGGCGATGCCTTCGTTGAGTCGAGCCAAGGCGACTCCAACCATTGATCTTACCGTGAATGGTTCGAGTAATCTGAAAAAAATGCTAGACAATGCAACAACAATCGACCTGTCAGATGACGATGTGAGCGATATCATTGACTTGGCGAATGAGGAGCTGAACATTCTATCAGCATGCTCAAAATTACAAAAGGATGAGGCGGAGTGCAGTTATGATGTAAAGAAGCGAGCCGCTGAAAAGAAGAAACAATTGTAAGTATGGGTTGTAGTGTAGCGGTAATTTTGTTAAGAAGTTCACCAAAGTGTAGTCCATTTCGATGCTATCAAACCAAATACCTATATACATCCTCATAAGACAATACAGTCGGGCTCCTTTATAGCCAAACATATTGTCAATTTGTATTGGTTTGTTTTACGCAATATTAATGTGCTTCTATCGTTTGTTTACCACTATGGATTTATCTCTCATTTGGCCCGCAATTAAGGAATGAGATCAACATTTTAAGTGCCAGATTTTCGACCGTCCAGAGGCGTTCGAACAAACATCAACATCACAACCCATCAGAACAGTCTGTTTCTAGATTAAAATAAATTGCATGCCAAAGAATCTTCTTTAAACATGTCTATTGATTGCCTATCATTGTCGCCTTACAGTGCTGTGAAAGGAAAGAAAATTAAGTTTGGGTTCATAATTATAACATAATTTTGCAGCACCCCACTGTGTTTTAGGTCTCACTGCATGTCTAGAGGATATTATGAATAATTAGGAATGAAATGTTGCATTTGCATGGGGAGTTGAACTCACCCACAAGGATATTGAGTGAGAACTCGGATCGCCAGCCGACCTTGGAGAGCCGTCGCGAAGTATCGATGTGCCACAGAATTCGTGGAAATTAATTTTTAGAGATATGTTCTCTATTATAATATGTTGCCATATAAATTTTTTTTATGCCACTTGTGTGCCACATTTATCTACCACCTTACCTCAGATGCGCCTACAATCCAAGTGGATCTTGACCTTAACCAATTCGCCTCTCCAGTTGGCACATTCTCTGTCTCTCTTATGCGTACACTCTCGAATCGAAACTCTTCCAACCGGAGCGTTGATGTCCAATTGCTCTTCATGTTCTAGCCATATTAGATGACTGATCCGCACTTTTCTGTCTATGGTGACTATTCGTCCGATGTTCATTCCCTCTTGTTACTCTCATTGATTCTCAACAAAATTCAGTTTTGTCGCTTCTGTCGCATTTCAACGTCATCAGAGCAATTTTTTAAAGGCTTGATGTTAGCCATTATGTTTCCCAGTGTTGTATCAGAGTAATCAAGTAGCTTTGTGCAAGAGAGACTTTTCTTTTAAAATTTGCGAAAAAACTCAGGTGTCTAAATAATTCACTAGTAATCTGTGCTCCAAATGCACATGACTACCACGGGAACAGGTAAAATAAGCCCGACCAGTGTGTTTGAGATAGTTGCATCAGTTACACTAACTTGTAAAAAGCTGTTCTTTTCGAGTTACATTTTAATTTGCACTCAAGGGATGTTCTGTACAATTGTACAATTGCCACATTTAAGCAGAATCGCGGGCCGAATGACTCATACATTTTCCAGCAATACGTGTTTGCATTTGTTTTCATTTCGTGTGTGAAATCGGACTATTGTTATTGTGATTTATATATCATCGAGTATTACCATTACTACAGTTTGTGCTGTAATACACCAACTGAAGTGGCACAATTCCTAGGTCTTAAAACCAGAGACCAATTGACGAATAAAGCTGCTACAACAACAACAACAACAACCATTACTACATTTACATTTTTCTACATTTATTTCAATTGCAGTCCCTATGTAGAGCCGGTGAATTCTCTGAAAGAGAAATTCGATCTGTCACCTGTTTGCAAGCCAGACTGGTTGCAGAACTTCTATTCGAAATGGGAAAAGAAACGTCTTGAACGGAAGCAGGAGCTCGCTGAGTCTGAAAAGGAGTAAGTAGCGTTTTTTTTTATCATATTTTATGCTTTATTTTGATATACTAAATGATGATGTGTAGCACAATTCCATGTTAAGTTTGAGACGTCTAATTGGTACAAATAATATGTTTTCTAAAAAAAATTGTAGATAGCTTGTCAATGCTCCTCGTGCCAAGAAAAAGAAAGAAAATCAAATCAAACAAACATAACCATGTTCTGCGAAAATATTTTACAATTTTTTTTTCTTGTCAAAATTAAAATATGTAATAAAAAAAATATACATACATATATGTATTTTTTACAACTTACAAAAAATATTAACAAATAATAATATCGTGTCTATTTTTAGCTGATCATAACTAAAGCAACTCCTTAATTACAAATCCATGTTTTGAGTTGTATTTTGTGGCGAAACCTTTTTTTCTTTATCACCGATCTGCACCTCTCAATAAGATTCGAAAATATTCCAATTGGTAATTTATTCCAAGGCTCATTGACTTGCAGGTCGTTCTTATTTCTCCACTTTTCCCGGATTATTCTCCGATCTACAATTTTCTCTGGTATTGAGATCGGTAGACTGCGCTGGCCATTTCATTATTTTTATTTTTTGCACTTCAAAACACTCTTGGACTATTTTTGAGAATCGCAATCCCAAACCAAAGCATTTTCTTTTTTCTAAGAAACCAAACCAACTAGCCAATTTTGTACCTAGGACTATCTCAAAAACCAATTGACGTAGAAGGCTGACATTTGCACATAGCATTCGGTATAGCCTCTAGTTAAACGACACATACAAATGGTAACAATACATCGACTGGATTTGGAGTAATTACAGTCTAACATCCATAAGTCGAATTTTCCTTAGGCTTCAGTTATAGCTATCCGTAAAATGCATCCGTAAAAACACGAAACAGAACCGAACTGACACATTTAACCATAGCATATCATAGGAATTTACTGGAATACTTCGTGAAACTGAATGAGAAGTTGAACAGAAGAAGTTTTTCGTGCGGAAAAATTAATAAATTCGTTTTCAAGAAAAGTTGTAGATCAATTGCTTATTTTTTTTTTTTTTGTATGAACTGACTTTATAATTCAAAAGCAACATTTTAAGACCAAGATTGAGTTCAACGATTAAGTTTAAGTGCTCCAAAAAAGTGAAACAATTTTTCTTACGTATGCATTTTACTGATAGCTATAACAGACGCCTTACATTAAACAAATGTTTCAGAACTTAGACCCAAGACTTTAATTTTCTCACATTTCACACTCCGTAAGTCGACTCTCTGTAAGTCGAAACCCTCCTTAAATCTTTGCGACATGATTTTGTCGAATTACTTTCCTTAGAAAATTCCCTCAATATATCATACTCCAACACCCATTCAAAGAAAGAAATGCACGCGATCTTTGGAATCCATTAAAGTAGTAATCGTAAATTAGTTGGAAAAACATACACATGCGTAATTTTGTGTTTGCAGTTAAATACAAAACATAATGTAGGAATCGCGTCTGGATATTAGAATTGAATTTAAAAGTTTCGTAGAATCATTCATTTGTCGTCTGTAATTTTTTAACATTTCGTTCAGAAAAATGTCGCCGCGCAAATTAAAAATTTTAAATTTAAATAAAAAAAATTTTGATTTATGGACGAAATTGAAAAAGGCTCAGAAACGTCTGAAGTTACCATGAATTTGCGAAGTTCCACTTTTATATTCATTCATAAGTTTTATGTTAATGTATAAAAAAAAGCAAAAAAATTCATCTACTTTACACATAACTGTGAGTTTAGCCAAACTTATCGAACTACCCGTTCCAGTCCATTAAAAAAATAAACAGACATTTGTTTCTACCTATTGGAAACTATAAAAAAATACGAATTAAAACAATAGTACATTTAGTTGCTTTATTTTTGGCCAACACTGTAGGTGGGTCGTGATAGTGTTTGTTTCTTAGTTTCTTCTCTGCTTTAACATGGTGTTGTGCAAAACATTTGATATGCCAATGCTCACCTTTCTAACTAAGTGTGAACGATCCATTTTTTAGAGTACAAGAACGGTCCGCTGAAACTCGATGCAAGGAGAAACAGATGCATGAGCGTCTTAAAAGTCTACAAATTGTTGACCCCGATCTAGTGGTCATCGATGATTTCCCCGAAGGTGAAGAGGAACCCGAATTTCCAGAGATCACACCCGAACTTGGGGCGATCATTAATGCTGCCCTTTTCAATGGCCCAGCTGATCAGGTAAGCTTCACAAATAATTGGTGTCCCAAAATCTGGCATTCATTGTCTTTCATCGTTCTAGATGCTGATATCAAAGTTCAACATGAATATCACCCGCCGTGACATCAACACTCTCCTCGGCAAGAATTGGCTCAACGACGAGGTAATTAACTTCTACATGAACCTTCTGACGGAGCGCGGTGAACTACGTGAAAGCGAGGGTCTGCCAAAAGTGTACGCGATGAACACATTTTTTGTGCCCAAGCTGACACAATCCGGACACAGCGGTGTTCGGCGATGGACACGGAAGGTGGACATCTTCTCATATGACATCATCCCAGTTCCAGTGCACGTTGGCGGTGTTCACTGGTGTATGGCTATCATACACCTACGCGATCGCACCATTAAGTACTACGATTCGATGGGCACGCCAAATCCGCGCATTCTTTCCGCGTTGGAGCAATACTTGCGAGAGGAGTCGCTCGACAAGCGAAAGAGACCTTTCGACACTTCGGGCTTTCAGATTGAAAGTGTCAGAGATGTGCCGCGCCAACTGAACGGAAGCGATTGCGGTGTCTTTAGCTGCATGTTCGCCGAATACATAACACGAGACCGGGAGATAACCTTCTCACAACAACACATGGAGTACTTTAGGCATCGAATGATTCTAGAAATAGTACAGGGTTCACTCATGCAGTAGGACACTGGACCACACACACAGACTAGGACTAGATTGAAATCTTTTCCAAACAAAACTAAATATATTCATACACAACTAGATACACTTAATTTAATCAAATTTGAATGTTCCGCAGGGTAAGCAGTGTGCCCTTTTTTAAAGCAAACAAAAATAAAACAAGTCAGGAGCACTGAATGGATTTATAATCAACCCTCCCGCCCCCAGATTCTCCTCTTCATATTCGAATTAAATTTGCCGACATATTGTCGACTCACCAATTAAGATTACTGTAATTTTAATCCCAACTCTATGCTGTTCAATATTCATTTTTCTTTTTTAACTTATGTTTTGAATTTGATAATAATTATAATTTATATGTGAGCAAAATAAGATTCAGATATTTGTCGTCATTACCATAAAACAAAGCCCGAGATGTAAGTTTTAAGCTGGCCCATACAATTTGTAAGGTAATTTAATGTTTTGTTTTTTTTTCGGTAATAACAAAAAAAATATTGTGTTAAGAACAACAAAGCATTGCTCTTGTGAGAAGAAATAAAACAGTAAGAATAATAAATGGTAATCAATGTGTAAAAGCGGTTTCTTATTTGAATTTGGAGTATCGTTCATGTCCTTTTGTACCAATAGACGGGAAGTCTTCAATGTAAGTGTGACGAATGTACATCAGAAGCATTTATTTAGAAGATCGTTGTCTTAAACATTTCAGATAAACAAGTACGAAGCAGTTAGTAATCAGAAAATTGAAAACTTTTTGACAAGTCATCGAACAAAATACTGAAAAGATGAACGATGGCCGAAAGCTAAACAAATTTGTATACACATCGGCGTAACACTCTGGAGATGTAGAGGAAGTGCCCTAGAACAGTATAGGCAGTTACCATACACTGCAAGAATACCTTATCGTTGCGTTGGTTGGGTTGCAACGCCAAAGCACAAGATATGGAGTTGCCGTGATATTAACAAAAGAGGTAAGTCATTGTTGGAATAACTTATCCTGAATCAGCGACATACATACAATTTATTTTTGATAATGGAAGGAGGAAAGTTTCCGCCATAAGGCTACGTCCATAGTGAAACCAGCTTCTCGCTTTCTCACCCTAGAAAGCTGGTTACCGGCGTCAACAAGAATTAAAAATGCATTCCGGTAAAAGCTGGTAAGCGAGAAGCTGGTTCACTATGGACGTAGCCTAAGGCGTCTATTGGTAATACCAGACTAGTGCTTAAGCCACAAACATTGTCGAACTGGCCAATCTTTGTCTCCTGCGGAACAACCGAAATGCGTTACTTTGCTGAGCCATATCCGTCCGTCTGTCTGTTTGTTGAAAACACGAAAGCGTCCAAACGAATTGACCTAGCCAAGAAATTTTTTGAGGGGTATTGAAAATGAGCTATATCGGTCAAGTAGTTCTGGTACCTCCCATGCAATAGCAATATTAGGCATTAAGGCTCATTTGTGTACATTATACTAACTCGCATGCCGAAAATTTTACATGACTTTTAGTGAAGGGTATTAAAGCATCGGCCAGGCTGATGATAGGACTTAGGTTTTTTTTTTTAAATTAGGCACTACTCTTAGGAGAGGCAAATCTATAATGCTTCAGCAGCGCCCCGAAATACTTGTAGATATGAGTTAGTTCTGAACTAACATAAATTGTAAGAAGTTATCGTTCTCTAGAAATAATCACCCCTATCGTGGAATCCGCCGGGGGGAATTATTCACAGAAAAAAAACAAAATCATTGCGGATTTCATAGGTTTTCTTACTTGCTGCAGATCGTGAGGATTTTTTTTTTTAAGAAAATGTACATGTAAAAAAGCTGCGCTATTAAGCCGAACATTTGTAATAAATCTGTGCAATATTGAACTTTATTAAAACAAAAAAAAACATTCACCCCTATCGTGGAATCCGCCGGGGGGAATTATTCACGGAAAAGAATATTTTGGTATCGTCAAAATCGCAAAGTGAACAGTTCCCCGTGTGGGTAATGTGTAGGAGTTTCACTGTATCGTTAAAAACGTTCAAATCGAATTTTTCCCGAACGGGAAACTGTTCACTTTGCGATTTTGACGATACCAAAATATTCTTTTCCGTGAATAATTCCCCCCGGCGGATTCCACGATAGGGGTGATTCTAAAAACACATTTCATCCGGTAGCTCCATGAAATCATTCACTGCTCCTCTTAACCTGTCTCGTACTCTTCTCTGAGAACACCGCTCATTTCGTTCTTCCTCTTATGCTTCCAAAAATGGAGCTATCGTATCAATTATTATATCAAACACTTTATTTTTTATTGAAATCACTTTTAAAACACACTTTTTATATGCCTCCGGTGAATGCAGCTACACAGATTTGTGTTAACAAATGAAAGACAGCCGTTTGACAGTGAAACTACCTTTCCCAAAAACGTGTCGATAAGGAAACGTTTCCGGCGGATTCCACGATAGCAGTAGAAAGTGAAAGGGAATCGAATAGGTGAAGTGAAACTCAATTCCGACGGATTCCACGATAGGGGTGAATTACCCCAGGAAGAAAGTTTCAAGATTGGCTTGTCCTGTACCCAAAGAAATTTTGGAAAAGTGATAGATAGGCACTGGTTGTCTGTCTTGTAGGGCGCTCATATGTCGCAAGTCGATGTCGAGAAATAATTTCGTTAAATTTCCCATATCCTGGTATTACCTAAACAAATAGGCATAGATTTTTGCCCCAGCGGTTGTAGATTGGACGTTAGTGTGGGATGTCCTATTAGTCGAACTTCTTGTCTCTGTATGCTGTTAAGTAGGTTAAGTGAATGTTTTCTGGCCGATCTTCATATAGAAGCCATACTCGAGCACTGATTTAAGCTGCCTATAGAGAAGGATGCGTTGCATTGGAATAAAGTATGTAGGTAGCTCTTTCTGGTATAAGATAAGTGGTCGTGCCATATTATTTCTGAATTGACTGTGGTTTTAAGAAGGCGTGTGAGAAGGAGCATGGATTCCTTGGAATGGATAGGTCGCGCAATTCTGTTTATGCTACAGTCGATGCATTTTTCTCAGAAAATATTATGAGCTGCATCTTTTGTGGGTGAATTACAGTTTTCTTTTTCTTACTTTACGATTTTTCGCAGATTTTCATTTAGATAACTAATTGGTAATTATCTGAGCATGTGAAGTTTGGCATTCTCAGGTACACTGTTTAACGAAAAAGAGTATAAAAGATAGATGATTGTTCGCCGACCCAAGCGTTGGGCAAATTATAGATCCTACGGCACTTCTACATTTAAAGCAAAGTTATCTGATGAAACACCATCCTGTACAACTTGAATCCATCTGCCAAGAAAAGAGTTTGTATCCAGAGTTGTTGTGGTAATCCATAGAAGGAAAAAGACTATCCAGAATTGAAAGTGCATTAATAGTATTTAACGACTTTCTTAATGAAAGCTTGAAGCTCGGTACGCTACTTAATAAGCGAATTAGAAGCCACTTCATTCCCGTTTAATCTAAACGTTATTGTCTCGTAATAAACAATACTTTGAGCTTCCGATGGACGAGTTGCAAAGCGGTGCTAGCTAGTCGCTGTACCTGTATCGTTACAGTGAGGTTTAACGTCTACTTTATTGCCCCTGACTCGAACACCACGGCCAAGTCGTCCACAAAACCGAAAAATCATGCTTTCATGGAATCGGTAGGCGCAGTATTCTATTCTAGGTAGCCGAAATGAACCTAGGTCTCGAAATGAACCTTGCATTCATACCGACAATTCTTTCGTACTAGTTTATTCTCTCCTCAGAATCATAAAGGAGGACTCTAACTTGTCATAGTTTTTGGAAGATATGTCCCGTATTTCAATCCGATGTAGACCGTTCATACATTTCCAGTTCGTCAGATTAAACGCGGATTTTACGTCCAGAGTTATAGTGGTGCAGTATATTTTGGTGGCTTCTCTTCAGCTCATGTACTCTATAGAGAATTGGGCTCTTTAATACCGCGTTTATTGCGTTTAATCTAACCCAACCTTGCGTCTTATATGTTTATGATCTAGACTTAGGGAAACCGTAGATATTGGTGTTCCGAGAGGCCTCCAAGTCCATATATCATATAATTTAGGAAAGTCCACATTCCATTGTTTCCAAATGTTTTAAATAGTCCGGGCGCTATATAGAATTTCCGGATTAAACTAGATTACTCCCATAGAATCATATTATTGGACTACTTAACGAATGATTAGGTTCAACTCCCAAAAACGCAAATTATGTACATATATCTTAAGGCATTTTCCAATATGCCACCACTCGCGAAGGTCGGACAAACATCATGAGAGTATTAAATGCCTTGAGAAAGCTTCTTAGTTCAGACTCAGCATAAAATTGTAGGTCCTTTCCATTAGTCCCAAAAATAAAAAGAAGGAATGCAAACGATGGGTTGTGAGAAGCTAGATCTAGGATGCCCATGGATTTTATACCTATACGTACACTTCGACAATCGTCAGTCCCTATTCCAGATTTTTTGGAGCCCTTACGTCTTTTCAGATGTTTTTTGTATGAAGGACGTCTACTTTAAATTTTTGCATCGACTGAATGGTTAACTGACTCCTCAACTAAAACTTAACTGGTCATTTAAATGCGGCTTAAAATTTAAGTTTTTTTCGACTTGGTGTGCCTTAGGCCCCTAGGGCGCACTGCACTGACAAGTTTCAAAGCATTTTCTTGGCTGGGACAAACTCAAGAAAACCTCGGATTTTCGGTTTCATATCGGACACGAAAAAGTAACCATCAAAAAATGTATCAAATCAAAGATTTGACACTTGCGCTAACACTGAACTAATAAATGATTTTAATATTTAAAAACACGCCTTGTTACATTTACTTGTGCAGCACAAATCAATAGTTAACCAGAATAAGAGTGCTCCCAATTTTGAGTCCACCCAAATTTGAGTCCACCCAAATTTGAGTCCATCCAAATTTGAGTGCCCTTACCTCGACGCAGGTTTTCATCATTGTCAGTGCCAGCTTAGTGCATATATTATTCGTAGGACTACAGCAGTAACCCCAGTGCGCCCTAGGGCCCATGTCAAACTTACCGAATGGGTATACAATGCTTACACAGATTGGGTTCAGCTCTTAGGTTAGGTTAGGTTGAAAGCAGCTTTCAGCTAGGAAACGCTAACATAGTAAGAACAGATCGTTTATTGGAGAACGTTTTTCTCTCCTACTCGTTGTAGCATTTTGAGCTTCTTATGAAGCCTAAAATGGTTTTGATATATGTGTTGTCAGGTTTTTATAATGGAAGGCTTTCTTCAACGGCAGATAGCTGGCCATGAACAAAGTAGGTGAGGAATAATTTCCTCTTCTTCGTCCATACAACCTCTCCAAAAGTTTTTTGCAAAAAGGCCTATTAGTGCTCAGTTATGTCACCTATTGTAGTGCCGATATGAATTTTGTTGATAGAAATCAAATTCGTAGAGCGTTTGCTATTACCGTTTGCTTTTGTATTGTATCTTGTCCACCTAAGATTTGCTCGATATCATCTAGCCTTGGTGCCAAGGTGCCTTTATCCGGCTTGATGGGTAGAGTTATTCTTATTCTGGAGAGTTCATCGGCCTTATAATTCTAACTTCCGGCACCCAAAATACCAAAATGTTCAGCCATCTCAGTAAGAGACGATTGGCAGTCGAGGACTAGTAAAGAAGTTATAGAGATCGAATGCAAGAATTTGATAGCTAACTGGCTGTCCGAAAATAAGCAGATTTCTTTAAAGGATATCACGTTATTCTTGAATCTTGATGCAAAATAAGACTTTTTTTATCGCCATAATTTCCGCCTTGAACACGCTACAATAGTTTGGTAGACGAAAGGAGAGCTTAATATTAAGACTTTCGGAGAGAACAACCCCACCAATTCGGGCTTTGGTTTTCGAGCTGTCAGTATAGAAGTGAATTGATTCCTCTTCTGAAAATGTATCCTCATTCCAGATTGATCTGACGAGAAAGTTTTGTCAAAATTTAGCTCTTAGCTATGCCAATTTTCGCACCACATAAAAAGTAACTTCAATATCTGACACTCACCATTTACATTCTAATTGCATCGCTAGATTATCCTAAATAATCTATGCTTTCCAGTTGCCAGCTCAATCAGCGTTGTCTTAAACTTAAATTGAATTAAATTTAAACGCGAATGAAGATGTCGATTACGCTATTGCACTGGCATTTCTGTGCTCATAAACTTCCCCATCACCGGTTCTAAGGCAGCAATTGCAATCTGCATCTGCAGTACGCAATCTTTCTCCGTCTAATGTGCATATATACGCTAATGGGGCTTGGCAACCCCGTTCTCCAGACACCTATTTCTATGCCATACAATCTCGTCTCATCATCACGGAGGAGAGAGAGCACAATGATCGCCGTCGTCGTCTATTTGTTCATCCGCCTGTCCAACACATGCTGAGCCTGTCCAAATGTGGTCAAATTCAATTGGGGAATTGAATTGTTGACGCGATATCGTGGATCTCGTTTGCGTTCGCTTCAAGGTGGCAATTGAAGTAAATTGCCTGCAATAGGCCAGCTCGTGATCATCGCTGCACTGGGGCTTAGAGTATAGCTGCTCCAGCTACGGGCTCAATAGAAGATATTCATATGGTGCAGTTATCATACTGCCTGTGGCCACTAAGTGAACATAAGTGTTGGCAGTTTATCTGTTGACTTTTACGCGAATAATTACGCGCGAGTGCAGTGCAGATAGGCGCAAAGCTGTTCCCCATGGATTTTTTATTTGATTTTATAGTCCGCTGGCTGGTAAACTGGCATAAATGCAATGGACACCTGCTTCGATGTATGTAGAACAAATGGTGGCATGTTTCGCTAAATGTCGACGGTTATGTTCTCGATGGGAAATTGCGAGTGAGCAGCAGTGATTGCTTTGGCTGAGATATGGCCTGAACTGGGTCAGGGGGCGAAATCTTTGAACCAGGAAGCAAATAAGCAGAGAGATAACTTTGTAAACCGAACTGAAGGAGACTTAAAGCTGGCATCATTCATCATTGAATGGGCATACTTTGATTAGGGAAGAATGACATAGTTATAGGGAATGCGAAAACTACAAGACTTATAATCGATTAGTTCAACTTTCCTACAATAGGGTACAGCTCGATCTGGGGTTCTTAGCCGACCAATCTTCTGTATGTCTTCCATTCATTGAAAACTCAGCACTTAGCCCAACTAGTCTCTTCACTATTACCAGTACGTATCTAAAAACAATTTGCCAAACGTTGTGTGCGGTCTATTTGAAGATTACAACAGCAATTTGTTACTCCGCTCTTCGCTATGCACTGCGAAAAACACTATCTAATGCATTTGTCTAAAAGCTAAGCTATACCTACGCGATGATGTCTAACAGATCTGTGCTATATGGCCATCACCTAATGGATGATCGTGGTCATGCAAGTTGTAATGCTCTCTCTTTACCATTTCACCTCCACGACGACGACGACAACGAAATCATAACAAACGATCGGGAATTATAAGTTTTATGCTCGCATTGTTCTTATGGGTTTTATCGTGCAAATGCATCGCGCTTCCATCTTATGGTTCAGAGTAAGGCATGTCTACTTGATGGTAGGTTTCCCTTTGTGCAGCCATTTAAGGTGTGGTGACAAATCTTGATTGGATTCTGATGTTTCGCTTGGAGTGGCCTTTTTTTTATTTGTCTAACTATACACCTGGTTAGGGGCTGGAGAAAAGTAAATTTGAAAAATGGCGAAGTAAAACAACAGCGCGCGTATTTATTAAGAATTAAACAGAAGAGTTGTAAGCAGGTAACTGGGAAAAGGTAGTGATAATGTACATACACCACATTGTTAATAGTTTTACGGATCTAGGTTGACAATATTATGATTGTAAAACTAAGGACACTTTTTGTTACTCGTATGCAAATATGTATAGGTAAAATTATAAAACAAAAAATCGCTAAAGGTAAGATTCGTTTACAAGCCAAGTGATAGTTTCCACTGTCAAATAATAATTTCATACAGTAATGGGCACATCTTATATTAATTTTAGTGACTCTGAGTTGGAAACTGTCTTACTTCTTGTTTCATAAAGCTGTGTTGTACTGTCTAGCACACAATTTCTGCATCTACTTCTGAGGTGGATCAGCCTCGTGAAAAGTTTCAAAATCAAAGGGCACGGTAGTGTCCCAGCCAAGTTCTCTAGTAAAGGCACACACCCTTTTTAAAGCAGCAAACTCAGGCTGTTTTCGATCGCACTCTAACTTCGAAAACAATTGCGACAAAAACTTCAAACTTAAGGCATTTACCAAGCTGATTGAAAAGGTCCACCTCACCAAATTCCATCTCTGTAGCATTAGTGGTTCTCAACACACATGGACTTCAAAAATCACAAAAACCGTAACTGACTGACTCAATAACTAAACTAAAGCTAGATCCTGTGGTGCATAGACTGGGAAAAGTCGAAAACGTTCTTAGTTTAAGAAGGTTCAATGTTAATTAATTGGTAACAATTGAATTGGAAACCTAATGTTCAGAAAAGAGTCCGTAAGGCTCATAAACCTCTTTTCATTTGTAAGAGGACAGCGGTGAAAAAGTGGGGAGTGGGTAACGAAATGGCAAAAAATGAAGCAGAGCTTCCACAAAATGAAACTACTGAGGCAGGGGCGTAGCGAGGGTTCGAGCCGTGGGGGGGTGAATTTCATTGAAATGCCGACTTATTTCAGGAACTTGCCGACTGTATAGAAATCATGAAAATCTGCCCAGCGGTTATCGAGTTATATCTAACATGAACGAGTTTCACTCCATAGAAGATGTTTTTTGTATGGGAGGCGCCACGCCCCTTTGTCCAATTTTGACCAATCTTAACAGGAACTCCCCTGGGCTAATACCTAAAGGACCATTCACATAAGAGCGACCAACTACCTACGATCGAACGACTATTCGCAAGTTTTGTCAGCCTGTTCACATGAACACTTTTATAGGTCGCGGAAGTTCGCGAATTCCGGCCATCAGTTTCTACAATGTCTAGTTTGAGGTTAAGTTCGAACTAATGTTTTATTCGCTAGTTTGTGGAACGCTAATTAAATGATGTGGATTGCGAATGAACTTTGACAATTCGCGCCAAGGGTGTTTTCGTTCGCGGCAAAAAGTTTGGAATTCGAAATTTCGTTGATAAACTTATTTTCTTAATACATTCTGATGGCCCAAACACACGTTTGTCGCGAATTGTTAAAGTTCGCAATCCACATCAATAAACCGCGAACTAGCGAATAACACATTCCTTCGAATTTAACCTCAAATTAGAAATGCCAACCGTCCTTTTAAAATCGAATCGAAATTCGCTAAATTTTAAGGATTTCAGTCGGCAAATTCACCGATGCCGACCGTCTTTTTTAAAATCGAATCTTAACTCGCTAAATTTTAAGGATTTCAGTCGGCAAATTCACCGATGCCGACCGTCTTTTTTAAAATCGAATCTTAACTCGCTAAATTTTAGGGATTTCAGTCGACAATCTCACCGATGCCGACCGTCTTTTTTAAAATCGAATCTAAACTCGTTAAATTTTAGGGATTTCAGTTCAGTTTCAGATTTCACCGATATTAAGGAGTTCATGTGCAACCTTTTAAAATGCCGACTTGTGTATAGGTTTACAAGTTTAAAAACTTGAAATGGAAATCCAAACTTAAGACCTAATTTTTGAAAATTGATCGTTGAATTGCCGACTCTTGAAAATCGTGGGGGGGTGCGACACCCCCCCACGCCCCCCCCTCGCTACGCCCCTGTACTGAGGGCGTAAGACCACCAATAGCCGTGTCCAAGAGAATTGTTTTCGAAAAAAAACTGAAAATATGGCAGCCCGAAGATAGTCACATATAGAAGGCCATAGGGTCTCAAAGGCCTTGTGACCTGAGCTAGATCGGAAAAAATCTGTAGAATTATTAAGACTCAGCAGATCAAAGCTATACGAAAGCTGATAGGGATACTTTCTGGGCATTGCCTTTTTAGGAAGCGCGCTAGGAGATTAGGTTTACGGATACCTGCGGGTATTGCGATGACCTTCATGTCGCAGAGGATAATACTCATCTTCTCTGTGAATTTCAAGCTATTGCTCGGAATAGAAGGAAACGCTTTGAAAGGTTCTGTAGGGACCGTGAAGGTTCCCCAGGGATGGTGATAGGCTCAATTTGGTGCCACTTTGATGAACTCATACACTATATACAACCTAACCTAACCTAACTTATTTGTCTGTCTAGACATATTTTCAGAAGTTTAAAATGCAGCTGTAATTGAGCAGCAACTGCCAGTTGTAGGTATACGGTTAAAAAATTTAAAAGTCTTCTTATGATATGATTGATCAACTCGTGGTTATCGCCTTATAGTGACGTCTGGTCTGTGTTTATTTCTAAGTTCAGGTGTCAAGTCTATGTTAAATATTTATTTATTTTTTGTTTTTTAATTTTAACTGCCAATATTTTTTCTAAACAAAAAGCGCATACCTAGGTATACAATTTCCCACGAAATGAATGCTGGATATCCTGATTGATTCCAGTAAGTAAGAAAAGTTGTCATCCAATAAAAGTGCAATTGATCCGTTTTTGGAAAAAGTCCATGATACAATCCGTGAAATGTCTCCCAAATGGACATAATAAATAAATGGATAATAATCAATGTACCTATAGGAAAGCTAATTCCAGTTTAATTTGCAAAAAAAAAAAATTTCCAGCAATGCGAATCCCCCTAAAATCCGAAAAGGCCCTGTTTTAATTAGTTCACATAATCGATTCAATAGAAGTTACAAATAGAACATCAGAAATATTGTTATTTTACTGTTCTCTATACAAAAATACAAAGATAATGGCTCGCTTTATTGTCTGCGATACAAGTTTCCGTCATTTTAATAGGCCTTTAAAAACGGATACCAACCGAAATTTAATGCGCGGTGAAGGTAAATTCCAAACTATTCAATTCATCCTTACTTTGAATTTGAATATATTTTTAAGGTGCAGAGAAAATCTATTACATTCACTTGGAATGGAATGATACAAAATTCTCCCATGCAACATAAATCTCACATAAACCACCCTCACTTCGTAAATCACAAGATAACGAATACAAGTACAACACCATCCAACTGCATCCAATAAATTTCCTAACACAACCTCCGACTCCGACCTCCGACTCCTAAAAATTCTCATACACGTTGTGTTGTGTTCGATAGAATCTAAAAACAGACCCACACGCCACACCAACCAACATCCACTGTCGTGTATCTAGATATTAACCGCCAAACTAGCCTTCCCACCACCAATCGCTTCAAAACAGCACTTCTCTACTCGATACACTATCGAGGCAAATAGTGTGCTGTCGCTGTGTGCTTGTGCCTTCTGCTACCATTCGCATTCGAATCGTCGTTGTTGGCGCATCACGAAACCGCGATCCGATTCATTCATTCATCGATGTAACAGCGCGTAAATTAAAATCGCGTATCACGGTAATAATTTCAAACTCCCAATAGATCGACGACCTTCAAAATTTGAATTTACCGCCTTCATACTAAAACACAAATAAACGAGCATGAGTATCTGCTAGTGCTAGATACTCTCCTCCGTTCTCCGATCTACGAAATTAAAACAGAACAAGCAGCCTTTCGTCTCAAGAGTCAAGACATCCCATATGGCACTCGTTGTTGTCGTCATCGCGCAATCTGCGCACTCTCGCTCACTCTAGAGACTAGAGCTATTTTTCTTAATATTTAAGCGATTTCTTTAGTTATTGCTGAGATCTCGCCGCGACTAGATGCCTTTTTTCCTTTCATCGGATTGTATCTAGCGGGTTAGTGCTGTGCTCTAGATACATATAGCCTGCACCATCTCAAAGTTTTGAATAGTGCAGCTTATTCTAAGTGCGGTTTAATTGTGGTGGGTCTGAAATAAATCAAGTGAAACAAAAATCAGCTAAATATACAAAAGATTCAATTTTATTGCAAAAGTGAAAAAAAAAACGTATCTTCTGAGATATTTTTAGAAATTACCTATATCTCTTCGCTTTCGCTGTGTCGATTATATAATTTTTGTTGTTTTGTTTAATTTAAAATTCCCTCAAAACAGACACTATAGAGCTACAAAGAGACGACTTTAGCATTCTACCATTTCGGGTCAAAGTGTATACTACCACCGCATGAATGCATTCTTCTGTTTGCTGTACATTATATAGTTAAAAAAAAAACCAACCAACTCCCTGTCGCGACTTAATTTTATGCTTACACGATCACTTAGCACTCAACTGGTGAATTAATGTGTTAAATTGAATTTTTTAAATTGCTTTTGTGTGCATTTTTTGAATTTTCCTAAACAGCTGTCTGTACTGACACTATACAGTGTTCTTATTTTCGTTCTAAAAGACTCGCGATCGTTTGTGGTGCTTGTTTCTTACTCATACCTTAGTTTAGTTTTGTGAATAATAATCAGGAGCTCACCTATATAACAGTGACCATCTGTTAGTGAAAATAGTGAAAAACATTCGAATTTAAATTCAATTTAAGTCATAAACTCATTAAAGATTTTGCGCGATCGAATCCAAAACTGATCGTCGATGTGATGTATCTCAATGTATGAGATCACACTCCCCCACACCACACACCTACTACTACTTTAATATCTAATCTTTTAGCTATAGACTGTCATCGTGTAGTAATTACATCATTTATCTCAGAAACGAGCACAGAAATGAGAGCATTCGATCAGTGAGAGTGTTTTCCGAATCTTGTGTATCTTTTGCGGAATATCTCTCAAGACACATGTGTATTTTTTTCCAAATGAATTTGTTAACTTTATGGTAACCTAATTAGACAAGACACCTACATTGTGTGTGTTAAAATTTGCGTATCTCTAATGCGGTGCGGCTATCTCTGACAAGCAATCTGACAGGATCATCTGATTAGGCGTGCGTCCGTGTAATGAATTTCGTTTTGCTTTTTATGTGATTGTTGTTTTAACATATATTTTAAAGCAATTTACTTACAAGTATTTTTTTTTCCTTTTTCACTGATTAAGTCAGAGATATAAGAGTATAGATAGCTAGAATGAGAGAAGTATCTTATATTTTTCGCTCAATTGGTTGTATCTGTTAAGAAAACTGGAATTTGTTTTCAATTTTTTTTTTGTCTCGTTAAATGTGCCTTGTCTGGGGGCTTAGAATTTATGTTATTAATGGATTTGAAGGTTAAATTGGTAATACCGTGCACTGGCATTGAGAGGAGGTTATACAAAACATATGGTGGTATTTTACCACAGGGGGAGTATCTGAGGATCAGTGATCGAGTGAGATGTATGGCTGTGTTTTTGTTTTTGAAGCGTCTAAGTTTCACACAATAATTAAGGTGTCGGAAACGATAGTTTATCGAAGAATGTGATACGACTGATTGCTGTGATCACTTAGGTGATTGTCCGAAGGAAAGGTATGGTTTTGAAAAGGTCCACCGCCATACTATATACCATTAAATATTCGCCACTGATTTCAAGATCGATAAGGTGATCAAAGAGTTCAAGGCTTTGGTAATTTAGTGTGCTGTTACAAGGCCGTATATACCCTACCCACATTGGCATACCATTTTCGTCACCTACTGAACTTTTGAAGTTTACTTTTCGGTACATATTATATTCTCAATATAATGTGTGTGCAAAATAATTCCATTGAATTTGCTTGAGTTTTGCTTGCATAGGTTAAATTGGAGGTTTTCGTTGAGAAAACAAGCTGTTATTAAAAAGCTTATAGGATGCCTCTGAACTTTAATGACCCGTGTCAGACAGATTTTGTTATAAAAATATGTGTTTTTTTAGGGGAGTTTTGTACATTTCTTGCTGTATTGTCTCATTCAGCAACGAGCAATATATGTCGGAGAAGCTTTTCTTTCGTTTGTGTTTACTGTCATTGGCAGCCTCGATCTTACGCCGCCACTTGAGTCAAAATCTTAACACCATATCGGAGCGAAGTAAACCTTATTCAAATTAAATGTTAAAATATTTATGCAAACATTTTCTGCTTCACTTTTTTAACTGATTTACTTATGCCATGTCTACCCCTATGAATCTTATAAAGTACCTACTGTATGCCTACGCGCCTAAATTGATGTGACCCCTCCTCATAAATAGCTTGTGCCCTGCATTTTTTTGACCAACCCGATCTTCTTCACTTTAGGTTCAATTACATGTGGTGTGGTTGGGTCGGATATACATTACATATTCAATTCATAGCTTATTTTTGAAATCTATGCCCGATTCATTGCCACCTTCGTCTTCAAATAAGTCTATTGATTTTTGGCCCGTGGTCTCGTGGACTCGAGCGAGTATTTTTTAAGGCCCCAGCCCAACGCATTCGCTTCGTCAATCTTTTCAAATGATGGATAAAAGGTTAGAATGCACTATGCCAGCTTATGGATGGTGACTCACAAGCAACACATACGATGGCTGGGTATGATGAATAAAGTTGGTTTACCCAAAAGTCAGTTAAAAGTTTTAAAAATCATTTACCCGATCATTTTACATTCGAAACTACCATTGATGTTCCACAAGGCTGTGTGTTGACTCCGAATCGTTTGCCAATTTGTTCAGGCTAATCAAATACCATGCAATAACTTATCTTCCTATCACAACAAGCGCTTATGCACAGGGTGGTTAAAAAGTGAATTTTAAAATTGCAAATGAAAAATATGACAGAAAAAAAAACACTAAAAATTGGTCTTGTATAGCCAAATTTAATAGAACTGTGTTTCAGTACACAATTGGACTATAGACCGAGCTATAGACCACAAAAGTCAACAAAACATTTCCCTTTGGTAAAAATATTTAACCTAGTTCAAAGAATTTCGTTAAGCTTTAACAACTGTCTGTCAGATCGCTGTCAAATTTTTGAAAGGTCTATTGTCAAGTGGCGGTTTACCTATATCAATAAATATTTTATTATTTCATTGCTTAATTTTGGAACAAAATTGATGTCAAATGGAATCACAAATGTAATTATCTTCTAAAAAAAGCAAGCTTTTAAAAGATTTAAAGATCTTAAAATGTTCCCGTCAAAGAAAACTGAATGTTTTGAAATTGTTGGTTCAATGCGTTTTCGCACTAATAAAATGTGACATTTGGAACCTTGTGCAATTTTGGTCTAAAAGTAGGTACGGGATATATAATTTTATACCAAATGGTAAACATCTTCATTCTGTTATAAGGGACCTCCAGAAGAATTCAAAAATAATATGTCCCCAATGCATTTAATTCATTTCACAAATTTGAAACATTACATGGTATAGGTTATTGTTCGGTTGTTATCATTGATTTAACAAATTCCTCTAAACTTGTATAAATATGTGTATTTTTTTTACCATAAACATTCTCATTATCCTTACAGAATCTCTTTTAAAAATGTGCCTAAAATAAGAATTAATTAAAATAATTAGTAACAAATTCAAAGTGCTAGTGCTTATTAGTCTTAATTTGTAAATCAACGACAAAAATAAAATAGAATAAAATAATTGCGAGAAATAATTTTTAATCTCAATCAGTGTGTGTGTGCAAAAATAACGTCAAAAATGACATCAAAAAGTGAAATAAAATTGGCACTATGCCTTTTACAAATTTGCTTAATCTTCACATTACTACCGCTAAGCATCGGATTCAATTTGGATTTACCAAGTTTTATTAAACATAGAGGTAATCCCGGATCAATGTTTGGATTTAGTGTTGCATTACATAAAAGTGTAGCTAATGGACCGTATACATCGAAATGGTGAGTAGCATTTTACATTTTCTTATATCTACTACTACTTGTGACATTTAGGGCCGATTGGTTATTATACCCAAAGCTGCTATTTTGGGTAAAATATTGCGCTTGTAATACGTAGGGCACAACGTGTCATAAAGCCTAGCTTCTAATTAATGACAACAACATCATATTTTTACAATTGAAAACTATAGTTTTTTAAATTTTTTTTTTTGCATTTGATGAAATGATGTTCAGTTTTTAATTTATTGTAGCTCAGCCTTTGAAACAAGCAGTAAGATAAATGATAGCTCAAAATACTCGGAGAAGTATTGGCTTTTGTAGCTCGTACGCAATGAAACCCACTAAACCCACTCAAAAATATTTAAAAAAAACCGGGACATATTTCAATGCCAATCGCAATTCCTATGTTACACCTCAGTATACATCACGACTAACATGACACAGAAATGTCATTATCATTCACCTATGTCACCAGTGCTATAATAAAAAAAGGCTTACATTCTAAAAACCAAACCCATATAGTCTAAAGTCACTTCCGTCACCTCGCATAGTGCTTCAAATTCAATTCGTTATAATGAACTTCTGGTACCATCTCTAACCACTCGTCATAGCGCATTTGTTTCGCTTCGCTAATCAAAACGTCATACACGAATATGCAGTAAATTAGTTCCTAATGATATGCATGTGCATTGTGCATTGTGCAACCATATATAGGGGACAAAACCGGGAATTGAATGCATAAAAGGGTTTTCCATATAAAAAAATTTCAAAAATTCCCCATCCAGATAGTGCATTCCCAGTGAATACTTTCATGGATCATTTAGTATCAACAAAACAAAGAATATAGAAAACATTTTTTACCTCAAAAATAATGATCCATGAAATAAGGCGTTTCAAAGTTGCATTCGGCTCTTGATTCAAGTGCAGTTCCGGTGATTTGTCTCACTATTTCGTGGTTCCATTAAGTTATCCTCTTACTTTACACTGGCACACCAGAACTATGGTGTGAGTAATAATTAAACGATTTCAGCTAAAGGTATACATTCCAAAGTGATAAGGAGAAAAATGTAAACATGGTATATTTCTTTTTTTTTTTTTAACGCAAGCAACTATGCCATAGCTCTTTTGCACAAACAGAAAACCCGGCTGAGATGATAAGATTGTGAGGGTTTCTGTTTTTTAAAACACAAGGCATTGTTTTGTTAGGTTCTATAGAGACGAAATTTTATTATAAGCGACAATGACACTGTGTTGGGGTTTTCAACCTTCTTTATGGTATACATACGTGGGAGTGAGGGATGTTATCGAAATACGTATACCAGTAACAGAAAAAGTAAGGCACATTTGATATCTAGTGAATTTTTGGAAAACAAACCAAGTACGACAAATCTTATCCAACATATTGGCAAGCAAGGTTTTTTATATTTTTTCCTGAAGAACTTAAAGGTCTGATTAGTCAAGCTGAATGAATATGGCTGAGGCCAAAAATTCGCAAGAAGAAATTTACTCACTTTATCAACGAATATGCTTAATGGACGGCTATGGACTTAAAATAGAATTATATTCATATCCGGTTGTTCAATGAAGTTAGGAACATTAGGATTACGGGAAAGTTGCTTTTATTCATTCATTTATCATCAGGAAACAGTGGCTCGATTTTCGATGTTGTTTCGAACCTAATAATTTGGAACTGGGACTTGGATGGAAAGTTCATTCGGTCGATGTGGCCTTTCCAATGTAGTCGACGTATTTTTTTGCTTCATTGACTACCTCGACATCTTTGTATAGCGTGAAGAGTTTACGGTTGTTTTTTTGTGAAGAACACGCACTGTACCAAAAACGAGAAATCCTTAGAAGAATTTTCCTTTCGAAAGAGCCTAGAGTCTGATCTCCCTTCCTACCTGTCGTTCATAGTAATCATAGCTCCACAAAGCTAAATTGGCAGACTAAAATGAATCTAAATATGTAGGTATTGATTATTCAGATCTCAGATGTTTATTTTAACTGGCACCCTGGCGGAAATATCCGTAGTGGATAATTTCTTCAACCAATAGGTCTCCACACTTGTAAATCCACAAGCTTGCTACAGTTTCCGGCGGCAACTTAGTTGAGGTCTTCTTTTGAAGTTTAATTTAACTGGCGCCCTGGAGCTCCTACTCCTATAACTACCCTAGTGACTTCATATTTAACTAAGAGGTCTCTTTACTTGTACAGGCACCAACTGGCTGCAGTTCCAGTCGGTAACTTGTCTGAGTATTTGCACAGTATTTTGCAGACATGTCGATGAGTGCTGGCTTCTGGCTGCTGGCTGATTAGGTTATATGCAATCTGCGACCATTTAAGCCCAAATATCTGTGCTCGAATTCTGAATCTTTTAGTCAAACTGACGGCAGTTTTCGAATAAGCAACGATGAGCACTGATGACCAGCGATTTGTTTCCTCGAAAATTGATAAATTAGTTCGATTTGACTTTTCAGTGAAATGTCCTTAACCTTACGGACTTGAAGCGCGTGGACTTATTATTGGTCCATCGCCCGTTGGACTTCGCAGCGGTAAGTCGATGAGAAACTGTGTGAGCTTACCCTAATTATAATGTTGATTTTATAGACACATGCTATAAAGGTCTATTCCCCTATGACCAGAGCAAATGTGTTATAAATGGTAAATACCAAGCAAGTTGTCGGCTACTCCTCCTTTACATTTAAGACGTCGTTTATAGTCATCAGTAAAATGCAACCAAAAAATGTTATTTTGCTTTTTTGGAGCACTTAAACTTAATCGTTGAACTCAATATTGGTCTTAAAATGTTTCTTTTGAAATATATTATATTAAGCCATTGTTGTCTAAATTTTCTAGAAAACGAATTTATAAATTTTTCCGAACGTAAAACTTTCTTTTTTCTGTTCAACTTATCGGTCAATTCCAAAACAGGTTAAAACACTGTATTCCTATGAAATGCTGGGGTTGTTATTATGTTATATGAATGTGTGTGTGTAGGTATATCATTTCACTTCGACCTGTTCCAAAGGACGTGACTATAAACGACATAGCCTATAGCACTCTCACAGTCTTAAGAAACATTTTAAAAAAGTTTCATCGAAATCTGTCCAGTAGTTTTCGAGTTTTCAAGAGCCAACGAAAATTCCTACAGTTTAATTACATGTATAGAATATGCCACCATCCGAATTCGTATCTGGCAAGCATGGAAAATCAGAGAAAAGAAATCCTTGTAAGTAAACCTGCCGTCTGATTCAAATGTGACACTATAATAATTCAATTCTCTGAACACAACCTACTTACCATACAGGTATTAAAGATAAGCAATTAAATAAATTGGATTTTTTGGGAAATCATTTCATGCATATGTATACCTACATCTTATGTTTCTCTTCTGCAAGATCATAAAATATTGAAATCTTCAAGTGAATCCAATGTATGTAGGTATAAATCAACAGTGGATAATATTTCACGACAGGAGATAAGAAAACTCCAAACACATTACACTTTTGCAGTCTGAAAAAAAAAAAAAAAAAAAATAGACACACCAATCCAAGTAACAAACACAATTCAAAGTATCTTTCCAAGTTGAATGCAATTAACCGCAAATAGCATAATGCACAAAAAAAAACTAAAGTAAACATCCGAATGGATTTTTCCCATCAGAGATACTTCGTGTAAATAATTTTTTTTTCATATTTTTTTGTGTCTGAATTCCCAACGAACCCATTATGTTATGCATTTAATCTTCATCACTTTTTCTTTCATTCGAAGTTCGGACTTTATCTCGACTCGGGCATGATGATGGTGAATTGGTCAGTTGATAGTGATCCACGTTCTCTCTTACTAACCAGAACCACCCCCTCGTAACACCAAACAACTTACAGATATCAGTCCCCGTTGCACGACGACGACAGTCTGTGTCCGCGATGCAGTATACAAATATCTGTATCTGTATTTGAAAAAGTGAGGTTGAAAAAATATTGGTTAAATGTTAAAGGCTATCATCACCCGGGATGATATATTGCTGTAGCCGATGCTATTCCTGTTCAATGTGGAGTCTGTATTATTATTATTTTTTTTTTCGTGAAAAACTGTTATTTATTGAATTGAAATGCAGATTATCCGTTGGTGTAGATAGTGGGCCAGGCGATTTATTTATACCTACACTGTGAGAGATTTTTTTTTTTTTGAAAATGCGTTCATGTTAAAAGGCAAGCGAGCTAGCGCCTTTTTTGGGTAGCCAAAGGAGGTCTTGTAAAATTAATATTGTCACAGGTATTTCGTTGATTCATACGACTGCATTTATTTTCATTGCATTAAGCATTAAGGTCTGCTCAAATCGACGCGAAACGCAGGAGAGGAAAATAAATACATGGTGATGACGGGATCTCCCACAGTTTCCCGCCTGAAATTTGCTTCCGCTTTCGCATTTCCGCAGACCTTTATACAGTAACACTTTTTCTGAATGCTCATTGTAATCCCAAAATTTCAAATTATGAATGATATCTATTGTCATTTGCAAATTGAATCAACTCTGGTAAAGAATAGAGGATAACTTGTGGAACTTCAAATGGAACTACATAGTTCAATTAGTTCTACTTGCAGTAGATAATGGTGACACATGTCATCAGGAAAATGTGGGCTTAGTTAAAAAACAGTATTCCAATATAGCTGTGAAGATGAACTACATAATGTAGTTCAACAAATTTTTCTAGTTTAAAGATTACAAATAAAATTTTGGGGTAAATAGTGTCTGTCATTCATAAGTTCAGTAAATTTAGTTGAAAATCAGTTACCGTTTAGGGTCACCTTGTGGAACTTCATAGTGAACTCCATAGTTCATCCGTTCATTACATTGATTTCGTGCAAAAGAAGTGGTCCTAAATTTTGAACTTTGTGGAACTTCGAGAGGAACTACATAGTTCAAAAGCTATTGATTCGTCAGTGTTCCAAAACTTCTTTTGTGTGTGGTCCTTATTCGTAAATTGAATCATTTTATATGTAAGTCAAGCCCCATATGCCCATATAACTTGCTGACTTTTATAAATTAGAAGCACTTCAATTGCATCTATAACAATGTAATAACAAAGAACAAGTTGTACATATTGACTATACCTATAGCTCCCTTGGATCATTTTCCCTCTGCATTGTCTCATATCGAATGACAATCTGTATAAACCCAAGGTTTCCATATTACCTAATCTGCCTGGAAAACGGGGTGAAAAAACTTCTTTATTTACATAATGCTCCTTTTTCATTCGTTCTGTCAGACAATCCTTTCCCTTTTATTAAAGTCACAAAACCATGACACTTCGTTTAGAACAAAAGCCTGGAAAAAAAAATAAGAAAATATCATCTTTCACAACTGTGCGGAGTCTTCCTTCAAGTGATCTCACACTCGATTCCACACACGGCCACCGCCCTTGGAAGGAAAAAAAAAAACAATCCTAAAGCAATCTCTCGGCACTCATTTCACTCAATAAAGCAATGAAGTACCAAATTAAGATAATACCAAAGTGCATCTGCTTTATGTCTATTTACGGAGATTTTAAGAAGTTATTAATGAACTTCAATTGTCAATTGATGCACAGAACGGTCTACATAGATATCACCCATCAATCTGGCAGATGATCCATGTGGATCGTAATTTTCACTGATTTATGTGAAGTCTTTCGACGAAAATAAAAACAATTTTCTGACTCAAAAATGAATTTATTTATAAATTCATTACGTCAGCTATTTCAATACAGACACATATACACTCAGGTAAGATCATGAGAGGCGGAGGATTTGTTTATTTGTTCATAGTTCCACAAAAATATGGGGGAGAGGCGATTGTGGAACGCATTAGATTATGATCGTGCTTGCTGCTGAATTCTATACACGTAGTATTCCTAAAAATAGACAATTTTTGTGTGTTCCCTTTATGTCGAAGGAAACGGAGGCAAAGAGCCCCACAATCAACGATTAAACAAAAAAAAAAAAAATGAACACAAATGCCTCACCAAAACGGATGGTTCATGGATATAGAGAAGTCGGCGTTTTGTTTTGTTCCCAAAATGTGTATCCTATATTTAGAAGGTGCATTAATATATTATTCTGAGGAGATGTGTAGTGTATACATATACAGCTACAATCAACAACACACTCTGCCTTTTAGACTTTTTTTCGGTGATGCAGATGATGAGCGAGTAGGTATGTTCCTTGGGATATTGATGATCTACTCTGATGGCTTGGCAACGTTTAGTCGGTAGATTTTGCAGTGGGGGCATTTATGTGCAAAGTGGCTGGATTTTTTTTTTTTTTGGTTTTTTTTGATAACATGTTTTCTGTTAAAGGACTATTATACGTAGCTATACTTACATAAATAAACTAAGACATCATATATGCCGAAGTCCAGCCCGGGGGGGCAGAATCCTTTAATCATCATATAATATAGAAATCAGACCAAAAGAAAATACATGGTACGACTGGAGCTGTAAAGAGGCTACTAGATCAAATGATTTATGTTTTCCATCTTGCAAACTTAACCCATTTGAGGAAAACCGAAAAAGTTAAAAAATCGCAAAAAAATATGCCCTCATTAAGCGTGTCAGTTTTTTTTGCATCTGTCATGTATTCTTTTAGCCAGATACTGTTCTAGAATGGGTAAAAAACAGCATTTTTCCAGCCCGTCCCTGAAAAAGCAGAATCCTTTTCACCAATTACCGATCCATAGCACTTACCTACGTCCATTCTTTCTAAGCTGATGAAAACGCTGACAAATCATCAGGTCATTATGAAATACCGTGCAAAACGTAAAGTCCTTAATGACAGTCAGTATACTTTTTTCGTGACAAAAGATCCACTGGATAATTTCTTATTTCATCCGAAAGTGAAATCATATTCTTCATAACTCCGGTAAGACGAAGATTGTTGTTTACAAAGTCATTCCACAGAATTTCGGCATCAATCTTTTTTGTCAATCGTGCAAATGATGGATGCATATAATTATTCAATAGAAACAACCTCTCTGGCCGTAAAATTAAAAATGTTTTAGCTGATGGCTTTCAAGTCTAAAACTTACCATATAAATGTTGGTGTTCCGCAAGGCTCAGGTTTGTTTCCGACTCTCGTTCTCTTTTCCATAAATGTTCTCCTATCTGCAACTTCGAATCAATTTCATACCATAGCTGATGATCAGTGCCTTTCACGACTCACATTTAAATCCTGACCAGCATTATAAAATAGGGATCAGCCAATAGGGTGAAATTTAAAGCTGCTTATATTTTATAAGTCAATCCAAATCATCTGACATTATATTCATGAATGACACTTCCGTCACCTCTTTCCATTTTCGGTGTGTGTGACAACAGGATTTGAGATCCCATTTTGTAAGGAGAAAAACATGCTCAGGGGCTCAGTGCATTTGTCTTCTAAACTTGAGCTTCGATCCAATTCCCCTTGCAAGTACGTCTTCTGATGTTCCCCTAACAATGCGAACATATGCCCTTAGAAAGAAGGTATAGTTGGTTCATTCTATATTTACATACTTACTTAGTGGCTCCAAAAGCCCCTCCAGTCAGCTCAGTCGTTAGCTAACTGCTTCCAGTTGCACACTCCAAGTTGGTTGAGGATCCTCCTTTTGGTGACAGAAATATCATTAAATCCTGATATGTATTTTAGCATACAGCACTTGCAGCCAAAAATCTGTTTGTTTCCTTGAAAATGGTACGCCATGATATAAGAGACTTAAGGGGTTCATCGCCGATCTATATGTCTTTGAAATATTTAGCAATTTTTGGCGAAAAATGCTACATAATCCGCAACATTAATGCTCTTCACTTCACTTCACTCTATCATGTGTCCCGCCCTGAACCGTTTATCCGTGTGACTGGATTATGGGCGTTGACTAGGAAGCTTTCTGTTGCGTAGCTTTCCAATGCCGATGTCACTGATACGTTCGCCGAGCAACTGTTAGACGAGTGCGTACACAAGGCAATAAGGCTGCCCCAAATTATTGGTGACAACGATATACTCTAGTGACAACACTCGTATACCGAGTTTAAAATAATCACTCTCAAAACACGTATACGTTTGCCAGCAACAGTGCAACACTTTATTGGCCAATGAGAACTCGAGGCATCTCTATTTCGTCAAGAATGTCGTTACTCGAAAATTGCCAACGGCCCCACTGTGTGTGTTTCCCCATAGCCATTCTCCTCTATTCTCCCACCTTATGCGGCCGGCGTAACAATTTCAAAACGAATCATTTCTGTTACTAACCGAATTCCTCGGACTTGGCTTATCCCAAAATGATTGCTAATTTTAAATCAACTTCCAAATACCATGTAGAGACATACCACTGCTGATCCCTATTTATCTTCTTCTTCTTCTTCATCTTCGATCCCCCAATGGATCTCCTTAAATTCCAAATCTATCCATTTGAACTGAATAACTTCGCTTATGGAAGCTTGTACCACATAATACACGATCACACCTTTTATCCAGAAGTGGATAAGAAACCAAAATAGAAACACAAACAGACAGAGAAATAGAATAAGAAAACAATAAACAACATAATGAGGCCTCTGTAGGAGAGCATCAGACAGAGATGACGCAAATCGTATATGGGTCCCTATATGGACTCCTGTGGTAGTTAGTGGCAGTAACACAGTTTTCTCCTCTCCTACAGCCAGGTGATCTATTAAACGTGTGCTATCCAAATTAAGAAGACAAACTCATTAGAGGAGGACGCTACAAATGAATTGTGTCACTTTACCAATTGTGTAAGAGTTTCCTCATTCATAAATGACCATTCCGCGTATCCGTTTACAGTGTCCACTATACGGGATCGGTTGCATGATCATCCGAATGATACCGAGTCATCATCGTAATCATAATGACCGCTGTAGTGTACCATACTTGACTGGAGCAATAGCATAGTTTTTTTTTTCCTGTTGGATTGTAGCGTATCTCGTATCTCTCCGAGCCAAGTCAGACTTTGAGGCTTCAAACATAAATGTCATGTAATTACTTGTAAATCTGAGTGTTTATTTGTCCATGCTGCACTTATGCACTCCGCAGTGGGTAAAGATTACAATTTTATGGCTTATTTATTCGAAATTTACATATAGGCTTTGCTTTAGTTGTATCTTTAGATTTAGATAGTGTATCTGTGAACTTTCACCGCGGCCATCAGGCTGGCATTGTCTTGTGTGTGGGTGATGAAGTGTTTTAGAACGTTTTTCGGTGTGGAGATGATTTCTTAATTTTTTTTTTGGTGGGTCCCTCAAATGGAAATTGATTGGGAAACCCAGAAGAATGCATAGCGCGTCGTTCTGTGTTTCGGGTTTTATGGGTCCGATTTGAATTGGTGTTTACACATTGATGGAGTTGTTGAGATGCATGTTTGTTTGATGTTAGATTGAGGTCGTCTATAAGCGGTGTATCAGCGGATAGTGTTCGCGATTGGGTTTGTGTTTTTCTGGTGGATATCTATCTGACGATTTGTGTTGAGGTGCTCTGTAATTATCGGATGTATTGACAATTATGACCCCCAAAGGTGAGGAGGTGTTAAGTATTATTTTTGGGTGCTTTTGACCGCTCAACAACAGATGGTGAAATGGTTTTATATTTGTTTGAGTTTTATTTCTTTGTTCGTTAATTGGTCTAACTGTGTTTTTGAATTAGGACGTTTGCAGCAATAAAGTCTTTTTTTTATTGTTGCGATGAGAATGCGGTATTTGAGTTGTTGGAGGTTGACCAGTTCTTAGCCTTTGAAATAAAGCGATCGTTTGAAAAAAGCTGTCAGAATGTTAGTCTATAAACCATGGGACTAAAGCCAGGTACGGAGCTGTAACTTTTTGGAAAGAATGCAGCTGTAAAGAAGGAAAAGTGGGAGTAACACTAACAACATTTCTCTTAGGTAAGACGTCGGTTATTGCTATTCGTAAAATGCAACCGGAAAAAATTGTTTTGCTTTTTTGGAGCACGTTGGACTCAATCATGGTCTTAAAATGTTGCTGTTGAATTATAGAGTTAGTTCGTCAAAAAATCCCTAAATTTTCTAGAAAACGAATTTATTCATTTTTCCGTATACGTAAAACTTTTCCTGTTCAACTTCTCAGTCAATTCCACAACATTTTCCACAGTTTTGTTCTGTTTCGTTTCTATAACAGACGTCTAACAGCCCTGACAATTTATGTTGGGAAAGTGTAAATCGTTACATTTCCTTTTTTTATTTCTTTCATTCATTCATTTCTTATACAAAGTGGTCAAGAATTGTCACCCGATTTTGTTTGGCTGTAATCTTTTTTCATGAACAAAAGACTTTGGCTCTGCGTGATAATGATTTATGGCATTTTCCAACACTCTTGCCAGAACTTCCGGCGATAAGTCCTCGCATTCTTGATGGATATACTCTTTAAGAGCTGCAAGAGTCCGCGGCTTGTTGACATAGACTAGTGATCAGGCCATCTTACCGGCCAGTTCAAATCGTCAAACCGAGAGATTAAGCAACCTGGAAATGCGGCCCTCAGTATTTCCAATAGCTCTGTAGCGCTCGCCGTCCACAGTTGTCATTTAGCTTGCGGCGTTTTCGAATAAATATGGCCCGATCATTGACTTATTATATATGGACTGCTAGTGAAATGTCAGTTCATACAAATTTTGCCCAGAAAATGACGCCAACATAAACTAGCGCTCTTGGTTCGGAGCGAAAAATAAGTGAAACAAAATGACGAACCATCTTGGATTTCTCCATAGAATGCTAGAGGCACCTATTGGGCGTGAGAGAATTTATGAGGTAAATTCAAATTGTTGCGTCACTGTTTAAAGTAGATGGCATTGGAAAACGAAGCCAATGATCACAACCATCTTTGATTTCTCCATAGAATGCTAGAGACACCTACAGGGCGTTAGTGGATTTGGCAAGTAAAACGGTTGAAATTCAAATTGTTGCGTCATTGTTAACAATAGATGCCACTACAAAAAAGTGTGAATCTCCAAATTATTCCGCTCCGAACCAAGAGGGCTAGTGGTTATGTTGGAACCAACGCGAAGACGTCTACTGGCAGTCCATATATAATAAGTCAATGGGCCCGATATACCACAGCATGTTCAGCACACCACAGTAACTTTAAACTAATGGGTCTTCCTGGGTTACCTATACGCGGATTTTCGGTGCCCCAGAGGCGATCATTTATTATTTTCGATGAAAGTTCGATGTCGAGCAGCTGCTTCTCCGGACGGAGCAGTCCATGGTTTGGTCACGTTAAACGCATGTCCCCGACCATCAGGATCCCACGATGACGTGCTATATGGAATCCGTACCATGATGAGATGGTTAGATCAAGTTCAGAATCTCTCCTCTACCCGTATGGGGATTGCCCTTCATGATTTGGAGTCGATGTCGACGGATCGAGAGCTATGGAGGGTCCACTTGAGCAACCTACACCCGCGACCCATTTAATGGATAAGCGGGACATTGAAAATGAATGAATGAAAGTTGCCTCCCTTGTGGTCGAGATTCAGGATGGTTTGAGCGTAGGTTACATGCGCTTGGCGGACAAAAGCTAACAGCTTATACACTGCTTACAATATTTCACCAAAATTCTCTGTAAAGACCGCCGATCGATGCTCAATTGCGTGGCACGTCTTCCGGTCGATACTCCGGATTCCTCTGCGACGCAACATATTCACAGCTACGATATGCTCAGCATGCCGGACAGACCTGACAGCATCTCGTGTTGTCCCATACTCTTCTAGGCGAGCGGCTAAATATCGTAATATTTCCCCAATTTGTGTGGGACGAACGGGAAATCTGCACCGAAATTCACGGTGCACTAACACCATCAACAAATTATTCGACAAAATATAGTAGGTAGGTATAGAAGTTTGAAACAAATCTGTCTAAGCGTTTAGATTTCAGAGCTATGGGCCAGACAGACATACCCATGTATGTCTATCTGTTTACTTCACAAATGTCAAAGTAGAATTGACATTATAGCATCTTATAGCTTGTTGGAAGAATGTTCATTTTTAAAAACCATGACAGAGTTCAATAAGCCAAAAAGTTAACCTAATTTTTCGAATTTCCCATTAATTGTTATCAAAAACAGAGGACAACTGAATTTAGATGGAGATAAATTATTCTCTACCAATTTGACATTTTCAGATTTGTTGAAAATCATTTTTTTTTTTTGCGTTCGAAAAAACACTCATTGTTTTCGCAAATTTCCGCTTTTTTCAAAATATTCAATCGGACTTTGTATTGCTGAACTATACCCTTACCTAAAGCACTTAAACACTTAATATTGAACATAAATCATCAACACCCGTCGTTCAGCAACTCATGTCATTAATCTACCTCATCCGGAAGTGAGTAAACATTTGCACAAAAAAAAAACGCATTCACCCACATAAATACAAAATACCTCATCCTGATTTCAGGTACCTTCACCCTAACGTGGGTATAGTTTAAAGTTACTCATGTCAATTACTCAATGTTTACAAAAAGAAAAAAAAAAAACACCTAACCTCACTTTTGACCTCATCCGTCTATGACTTCAGACTTCGTTTAGAGTTAAACAGTCATTACTCTCCCTCGCTCATTCACGATATTCTACGAATAACGTGGGCTGAAGCTGAAGTCCACGAAATAAAACAAAGCTCCATTGACAAACAACTTCCATTTGGTGAAAAATCATTTTTAATGCAAATTTTTTGACCATATGTTCAATTCTTAACCATATTTGTTAACGAAAATCGTAATTTATTTTTACGCTGAATTTTAAGTGACACAATCAGCGCCGGTTGTCATTTTGTGAGTGCGTGAGTAATCTTCTATTGCATTGCTAAAAATAGTTCAGCCATACGAACAGAATTTCTGACATTGAACTGTTCGATCAGAAGGGATTAGAAAAGTGTGTAAGACTTGAACCTGATGGCTGTCAATTGACAGTTTGCATTCGTTGACTCATCCGAAAAAGAGGTAATTTTCGAAAATCAAAAGAAACAATTTATAAATGTTGGCTCATTGCCAAAATTCGAAAACAATTTATTTACGTGTGTAATGTGTTTTTGTGCTGACGCCTGCCGATCCTCTCTGGTTAACTATTTCGACCTAAAGTCAAATAAACAGCGATGCCAATTTTGGATGAGTCAACCAACATACGGGGCCCGGTGTATTATTTTTTTTTTTTATTTTTGAGAGAGAACACAAATTTACTAAATTTAAATTTATTTACACTTTAGCGGCGAAGGCGATATGTAGAAAAAATTGTTCAAAGTATTATACTGTCAAACAAAACAAGTTGACTATATCTTATATCGATTACCTCATCATTGTGAGCTGTATGTTAGTGGAAGGCAAACTGTTAACTTGAAGGCTCATTTGTGACGATTTTCGGCGCTTCCCAATCACTGTCACTGGTAATGAATAATGATGACTTTCAGAAAGATGAAGAAGAGGAATATGAAATTTTATCAATATTTGTTTTTCGTTTTTTTTTGTTGACAGTTTTCTTCTTTTTATTTTGAGGGTGCTGTCATTGCCAAATTTGCAGTGAGAGTTAAATCAATTGAAAGTGATTTTAAATAGACTGCGCTAATTGGCTAATATTTGCTCTTGTAGAGACTGTTTGACGTTGAGGTGAGATGGGTTGCGATTGGGAGTTTTAACTTTCAAGTGTGAGTACAATGTTTATGAAGAAATTGGCTAGTAATGGGTGCTCTAGCTCTTAATTTAAGGAGGTGTCAGGTCAACGAAAAGTTGTTCGGAAATGTTTACAAAAATACGTTGGGTGAATGACATCTCTGGTATTTTAAATGCGGCTTGATGAAAGTGGTAGACTTGAGGCAAAGTGTTTTCTTATAGTTGTGTATGGGATATTGTTTGGCAGTAGTGATATAATTGAAGGAAAATTTACATGTCGCACCCCCCTACGCTTTTGAAGAGTCGGCAAATTAACAAGCAATTTTCAAAAATTAGGTCTTAGATAAATCCAAACCATTAGGTATAGGTATAGGTTTTAAACTTGTAAATGTATACCTACAAGTCGGCATTTTCAAAGGTTCCACATGAAATCCTTAAAATTTAGCAAGTTTCGATTCGATTTTAAAAAGAACGGGCGGCATTTCTAATTTGAGGTTAAATTCGAAGGAATATGTTATTCGCTAGTTTGTGGAACTCGTCTTATTGATGTGGATTGCGAACTTAGACAATTCGTGGCAAAGGGTGTTTTCGTTCGCGGCAAAAAATTTGGAAAACGAAATTTCGTTATTTAAACTGTTTATAAACTTGTTTTCTTAATATACACAGCTGATGACTGAAATTCGCGAACTGTCGTGACCTAGAAAAGTGTTCATGTGAACGGTCTGTCAAAACTTGCGGATATTCGTTCGTTTGTAGATATAGTTGGTCGCTCTATATAGTCGGCAAGTTCCTGAAATAAGTCGGCATTTCAATGAAAGTCATCCCCCCAAGCTCGAACCCTCGCTACGCCCCTGACTGTTGGGTATGCTTCTTCATGGCCAAACATCAAGTTTACGAGGAAATCAGTTGACAGTTGCCAGTAATTGATCGCAATCCAAAATGTAGATACAATCAAAGCATAGTTGCGATAATTCAGTCCCGTCTTAAATTTGAAAACTGTCAAAATATTTTCCATATTTGTTGAATTTTCAAACTAGCCCGATGACAAATTGAAATTTCTGTCAAACACCCAAACAGATGCTGTTTATGCTACCTTAACACACTATTAAATACACCACCAAAGTGTTACCTTCGCATTGAATTATTACCCTTCAATAGAACAGTTATTTACAGTTACTATACCCATTTATTGGTTAAATTCAAAAGTAATCAAACAAAACTCTATTGTTGCACGCCCCTTCCACTCTAAGAAGATCACAAAACAAAGTCTTAGCTCAGCACACCTATGCAAACAAAAAACGCCCATAAACATGACCTTAGGGAGTGATATTGAAATTGATATTTGTCGGTATACCCGCACACGCGGGGAGTGAGTGTGTGTTCTGTCCTTTAGGTGTGCAGTTAATTTCCGAAAAATGCATACATAAATGTGTCAAAAGGGCGCGGGTAATGCCAAGTTACGAACCTCTCATGCCCTCAACATCCGCATGTGTTATGCGCCGTGTATAGCGCCCCTCATGTAAAACACTTTAATGACTCTACTCGCGGGCAATTGTTTGAAAATTCTATATGCACAGATATATTACCTTGTGGAACTCATACAATTGCATTGTGAGCAGGGATTCACTTGAAATTGAATTGGAAATTCATACGACAACGCCGCCGCCGTGAGTGCGCCAGAGTCCTTCGTTAACAATTTTGTGGATTCTTGGGATAGCCAAAACGGATGTCGCGCACATGTAAGGGATCAACTATGCCCAGCCGATTGAAATTGTCGCCTCGTGGAGAATCCCATTCCCCGGGATATATGAATGAATGAATCCCTTGTGGATGTTATCTTTTCAAGGATAAAGATTTTTTTCATCAATAACCGATAGTTTTATCGTCTACCTAAGAACAAGGTACCGCAGCACACTCTGTGCCATATCTAATTCTAATTGATTTTAGGATTTCTTTTCAGTTATTGTACCCTTCAGATGCGTTTTATTTTTTTTTCAATTGAATTGTCTCACATGTGGTCTGCTGTATAGAAGCCAAGAGGGAGACGTTTGTTTGACGTTTCCTCAACATATGCGCGTGAGTAAGGTCTGGAATTGGAGTTTTTAGACAGTGCTGTTGCTGTTGCTGCTGCTGCCCTTGTTCTAGGGATTTATTTAGTAGTGTGGAACAAATGTGCATGATGCCAGTGCTCCTGCTCATATATCTTCATGGAATTACTCGACATGCATGGTTTAGATTATACGATATGAGAAGGGAAACAAATTTCAAAATTTTCAGGGGTCATCTGTGGAATAACTAATGAGGAACAGAAAAGAAGGCGTGCAACTCAATCATGGGATATTAATATATTTTTTTTTATCGCCGTGGTTTGAATTTTATTCTCGAGTATACTCTTCATTGTGATTAAATCGATTTGATAGAGTAATGTGGTTGAAATTAATGGTCAATTGTAAGGTAATGGCTCTATTAAGGATGGGTGGTGGAGGTTGCTGATGTACAAGGAGGTTTGTTAAAAAAATCTACGAATAGAAATGTTCTGTTCCCGTATATACGCGACATTTCTTATAATAAAGAGAGTCATTTATTGAGCTGAAAATGTTCGATTCATGACAAATCTTACGAATTTTTTCGACCGATCCTGATTAGAAATAGTTATCCGACTATTTGCGAACGGCTATAAGAAACCATTTTTGCAGCTCAACTTTCAACTCCATTTACACACCATCCAATCGATCGGATCTGATCAGGTAGATTGCCTTGTGAATTCAGCTGACCTCATATAGATGGGTTCCTAATTCCATTCTATTATTTTCAACAAATTATGTACTAAATTCAAAAACGATAATGTAACATTTTTCTGCAACCATTTCTAATTGTCAGTGAAAAAATAAGAACCAATTTTGGGGCACTTCAATTTAACATTTCCTTGCAAAAAGTGAATTGAATGGCGTCAAATCGCACGATCTAGATGACAAATTCACTAGCCAACTTCGCTATATAATGTTGTCATTGAATCAAATCGAGTCCTTAGTCTATGACCCTTATTGTGTTTGTCGATCAGCAATCGTCACGACAATTACCTATTGACGATTGCTTCTATTGATTTTACAATTTTTTTCACTTCCAAGAGAAAGCATCGACCAGGCATTTGTAATCGACAAATACAAGCGACTGTCAAATCGACAAATATCAATCGCAATCAACAATTACAGTTGTCGATCAACGATGAACTATCGACACTCACAATAGGGGCCTATGGTTAGCGGACATTGCACAACGAAGCGCCATCCTGCTGGAATCATGTCCATGTTTTTTGAATAAATAATAATCACCGCTATCGTTATTCGGTAACCGGCTATTGACACCGGCTTAATTTAAAAAAAAAATGACATCTCATCAGAATGAGAAGGCAATTTTGTAGGCATTAAAGTCAAATGTTTGCATTTGATAGATTTATCAATTAGTTAGTTCGAATGAGAAGTGTCAGTGCATTTTCGTAGCTGGCGAAAATCCAAGAAAGCCCCAAAAATTTGGTTTCATATCGGACACGACCCCGAGACCTGCGACGTAAAAATTGTACTAGAGATTTAACATTAATAAACAAGTTTCTTGTTACATTTACGTGTGCAGCACAAATCATTAGTTCATACAAAAAAAGAAGTTCACCTAAATGACAGGTACGATTGACAGCAAAATCCAACAATGAAATTTTGCCCTTGACTAGATAAATGCCCAAAGAGTCAGCTCAGTGCTCAACTATCGCTTACTAGCTAAGTACACACGATTGTCAGATCCCACAATATTGTCAGATCTGTCAGTGAAAATATGTCCCATATGTCTTACAACCGCCTGAACTCACAATTTTGTCTGACAAAAATCATTGTAAGCCCATTGTGAGCCCTTCATGTGACAATTAAATTGTCAGGTTTCTGCCCATTGTCTGAATAAGCCTAAACACACAGTTTTTATTATTCTCAGGCAATTAGGACATTGTCAGACTCATTAGAAATTGTAAGATGTCGTTGTTTATGGAAGCTGACAATTGCTTACAATTTCTTCATTGTCAGACAATATAACCAGTGGTTTAGGAACGAAATCGGAGTTTTTTTTTTAAACGATGGAAAATAATTCAGAAGATATAGAGGTAATAAAGAAAAAAAAATGTTGGGACAAGCTGCCAATCAAACTGTCTCAATTTCCTGGATGATCGCGCGCATATTGGTGTCTTGATTTGTGGAGTCGCCAAAGCTAGAATTTCATCGGATTGTGTTGAGTCCATTCGCAAAAAAAGTTCCGGCTCCTTAACTTGCTATTAGGAGTAGAATCCTTCCTTCTGACAACGGGCCACCCAATCCTTCTTCAAAATAGTACGTCCTTTTTGTATCAATTCATCATCCTCACAGACTTCCAACACGTAGGCAGTGAAAATCTCTCAGGTGCAATATTTTGTTCCATTATCCATACTACAAAAAATCAAACCCACAAGACTTTGAATTTATCTGACAATGTCTGACAACAGATCGACCAATCTTCCGACTGTGTGAACAGCCAATTTTCAACCTGACAACGTTGTCAGAAAAGTCATTGTCAGACCATTGTAAGACATCCATCTGATACTTTTGGGACAAAATCTTACAACCGTCTGAACGGACAATTTTGTATTGTAAGGTAGTTGGCTATTGTAAGCTCATTGTCATTTTAAGAGCATTGACAGATCTGACAATATTGTAAGATCTGACAATCGTGTGTAGTTAGCTTTATTTCGATCACATATTTTCATTGTCAGTGCGAGTTTAGTATTGTATCGAACACCGTCGGACTAACCCAGTGCGCACTAGTACGCCCTAGTTCCATGTCAAACCGACCTAATATAAAAATACAAGAGTCAAGAGGTTTTTTGAGCTTTTTCGAACAAAATATAGTACTACTTGTAACTTGTTGTTTCCTTATTCTTTTGTTTTTGGCATCTTTTCTGAGCTCTTTCAAGACAGGAATTACTCGTTACTCGTTTCGTTATTTTCCTAGTTCTGGTTATTTTGTCATTTTTAAAGAGGATGTGTCAATATTTATCCGCATATTTTTTTCTTGTTCTGTACCTAAATAAAAAAGTGGATTCCAAATCCTGTAGGACTCATACCAATCCTGGTCCATTGTACTACGAAGCAGATACCTACCCCTTTAATTTAGCTTCCTGGTCAACGTTGAAATGTGTCGATAATTAAAAAAAAATCGTCCAGTTGTTGATATACAATTTTAATTCGAAATACAACACCCAAGTGCATTTTTTTGACAGATGCACAAATCCCCTAGCAATTAGCATCTACCTATACAAAATCCCAGCAAAAAAGGCAATAACCATTTGTTTAGAATAAAATAATTTTAGACTGAATTGTCTAAATTGAAATAAAGTAAAACACTGGTTGAACGTTAAAAATGACTGTATTTAATCACTGATAAAAAAAAACTGACTGTAAAGAATAATTCCAATGTTCTGTCTTATATATGAACACAAATGTTTATAAATAAAAATGTACACATTGATGTGTTCCAGTGAGGGATGATTATGTAATCGTGGGAGATGTCTTATGGCAGTTCGTATAAGATTAGGATGTTTATGATCGTGGGAGATGCAAATAGGTTGCAACCATATTGTTGATCGTAAATATCTTTATCTGGAACTTGTTTTATTGCTGTTGTTGTTGTTGTATAGATACCTCCATCGAGGGCTAAATTCGTCTTAAACAGAATTCCCCCCAAAAGAAGAATTATTTAGATTAGTTACACGCTATTTGATGGAGGTCCTTTCCAATGTACGAACCATCGGTCGTTCTCCAAGGGACTTGATGTTGGTATGCACTGGTTGTTATCTGAGGAAATTGGGTTCAATTTGCGTCTCAGGCATAATCGAAAGAAATATAGGAGAGAACCAATAGTTATACTCCCAAATATTCCTAGTATGATATACCAATAATCGGATATGTTGAGTGGACTTTCATTTATCTGCTTGTCCAAGTCGGCAGCGATCTCTTTTAAAATACTCATGGACCTTTTTGGAATAACATTGGTAGTTCTTGGCTCCCAATGTATTGGAACGATGGGATTGTCAGTTACCAGTTGCTCTAGATCTCGTTTGCTTCTTGTGTTAGAGGTAGACCAGATATTTTGATGACTGTTTATTAGACTGCATCTTGGATAGGTAATCAATGCTGCTGAGTAATCGATATTTTGTGTTTGTCCGCTGCACATGATGTGTGTTCTCTGATGACATCCTGGTAATACAAATGCTCTGTAATTATCAATTGGGAAAATACTTTCCAAGGTTTCACAAGATTCTGATATGTGTTCGCAGGAGTGCGCTGTATATGTATTTAATATTGCACTTTCTGTGCAGTTGTCTAATGGTAGATAATTCAGTTTTACAGAAATAAGTTTTGATGTTAAATCGAGGTTAGTTACATCAATATATGAAGTGTTCATGAGATCGGCGAGGACTCGTTGAAAGTATCGTTTATTGCTGAGTCTGAGAATACTTCCATCTTTATTTGGAGAGCTCATAATAGCCCAATGTCGAAGTCTCCTTGAGTTCACGATAGGAATTTGGAATGATATTACTACCATCCCGTCGTCGTTTACACTTTTTATTGGTTGACCGAAATTGAATATCTTTTCTCCAATGTTAGGGATATCTATCATCGGAGTAGTTTCCTTTAAGGTTTGCACGACTGTCAATAATTCCTCATATGGTTTCACGAAAATGATGTTCTTGTGTCGTAATCGAATATTTTCGAACTGTACTTGGATTTGTTGTGCGTAGTCAATTACTGTTTCCATTAGTGCTTGTTCTCGACGTTGGATTTCTAGTTTATCTAAAACTTCTTGCATAACATCGATTGTAATCACATCGTCCTGTTGGGTCAGGAAGCTGAGAGTTTTTTGTAGGGATGTTTGAGTCCGATCCAATTCTTGGCGTAGCTGAGAAAGCCTTATCTCATTATTGATTAAAGCCGCTGATAAGAGGATCGTTGTTCCATGTCGTAATGTGGCCATGATAATGGGTTTTATGACTGCTCCGAGTAATATATATCTCTTTTTACGAGATGTATATCCTAATTGGATGTCTTCGATGACCAATTTCGCCGTGGAGTTCAGGTTTCTCAATAATACCATACAATGTTGATGTATTGATTCCATTTTTGATTTATATCCTTCACAGTCTTCTTTAAAATTTGATAGTGAGATATTGAAGAATGATAAATCTTGGGTTAGGTTGACTCTAGTATTCACGGTGAATGGGATATCATAGAGTTTGTAATACACATCTCCTAGTAGTTCTACATGAATACCTGGAGAGAGTGGAATTATTGTAGGGGATGATGAATTGACTGATGGTGTCCACATGAAGCAAAGTAGTAGACATAGATGAATTAGTGATATGCCTTTTCTTTTGCTCCTTCGGATTGTGCGGTCTTCATTAGGTTCGTTACTGATATTTCGTTGTTCGGGCTCATCATCCGGTAATAAAGGAATGAGTTGATTTACTGCATGTACTTTTGTTTCTTTTCTATCTTTGGTTGTAGTTACTACGTCAACTTTCCTTACTACACCCGCTTGGTCTGGATATACTTTTGTGACGATTCCTTTCTTCCAATCGCCAGGTGTGATGCTCGGTTCCTTAATGATGACAATGTTATTAGTAGCTAAATTTTGTCGGGGTACTAGCCATTTAGTTTTCGTTTGAAGTTCCCTGAGATATTCGGTCTGGAATCTCTGCCAAAATTCCTTCATTATTTGATGCATCATCATCCATTTTTTCGTGAGAGGTGTTTTTTGTGAACCATCTATGGAGGAAGGCTTGTAACCTCGTTGATTTATAAAATGAAATGGTGTTAATGCTGGTTGTTCTTCAGGCGTGAGAGGATTTGCACAAATTGGTCTACTATTCAGTAGGGCTTCGATTCTGCATAAAAGTGTTGAGAATTCTTCGTATGTGAGGTTCTTTACATCGGCCATTCGTTTCGTGAAATATTTTAAGGATCTCACGCAGGCTTCCCATAGACCTCCAAAAGTGGGGCTATGGCGAGGGATGAAATGCCATGTGACTTCTTGGATGGCTGTTCGCTGTTCACTATCTTTAATTATCTTCTCCCATGTGTCTCTGAACATTCGATTTGAGCCTACGAAATTTGTGCCGTTATCTGACCATACTTCAGAGCTTACTCCTCGTCTGCTGCAGAATCTACTGAAGGCGGCTAAGAAATGTTCCGATGATAAGCTTGTTACTAGTTCCAGATGAGTAGCTTTAGTAGAGAAACAAACGAAATTCACGACCCATACTTTGATAGTCCTATCAAATTTAAGAGGACTGGCTTTGATGGTAAATGGACCGCATAGATCTACACCAACCTTCTCAAATGTTGCTGATGATGATACTCGTTCTTTTGGCAATTGACTCATTTCAGGTTGTATGGTGCGAGCGTTCCATCTGATGCATGTTGTACATTTTCTGATGCAAGTTCTGATAGCCATTTTGATTCCTGGGATCCAATATTCTTCCACAACTAGACGAAGCATAAGTGTATTGCTAGCATGACCATTATGAAGATGGATGAAGTTTATGAATAATGTTAATCCATGACTTTTGGGAAAAACTATTGGGTGTCGTTGAGATTCTAGAAGCTCTGATGCGTTTGATAATCGTCCTCCAACTCTAAGTATTTGATTTTTGTCCAAGAATGGTGAAAGTTTATACATCCAATTTTGTTTTGGTACTAGTTTTCCTTTTCTGAGGTAACTTATGGCATCTCCAAGATATAGATTTTGATAATATTTTATGATGCGTTCTTTTGCTCTGATAATTTCTGTGGCTGTTAGGGATCCATTCATGATATGTCTCCACCGTAAACAGAATGCTGCTACTCTTAACACCTTTTTCCAGTCGGAAAATCGTTCAAAGATGTCTTCTTCTGAAGAGGTTTGTGTTATTAGGACTTCAGTGTCAGGAGTATATGGTGTTGTAGGGAGCTCATCGTCTTGAAGCCAATGTGGACCATTAAACCAGATATCACACTTTGATAATTGCTCAGCTGTTAATCCTCTAGATGCAGGATCTGCAGGGTTGTCTTCAGATTTAACATAATGCAAGTCCAAAGGATTGATGATGTCTCGAATTCTGGTAACTCTTCTTTCCACGAATTTGGTTGCGTTGCACTTCTTGCTTCGTACCCATGCTAGGGACACCATACTATCAGTATACATAGTAAACTTTAATATTCTATTAGAAAAGGATTCTTTGATGGACTTCAAAAGAGTTGATAACGTCACTATAGCCTCTAATTCCAATTTAGGAATAGTGCTTTGTTTGCTTTCTAGAACTGCGACGGTTTTGATCTTTGCCACATTTCCTTTTGCTGCTATAAGTGTTATCTTGTAACCATCGGATGTCCTTACTCTGCTATAAACTACAGCTGCTTGTGCCAGGTTAGATGCGTCCGAAAATCCAATCAACTCTACGTAGTTGTTAATATCGCAAGGAATGAAACGAGGGATTCTAATTGAATTGAGACTAATGATTCCGTTAATGCATTTTAGGAATTGGTGTTGAATGTCTTGAGTAAGTGTCTCGTCCCAATCCACTTTCTGTTTCCATACTTTTTGTAGGAAAATTCTCAGCATCATTATGAATGGTAAAATGAATCCTAAAGGATCGTAAAATGTAGCGGATATAGAGGATATACCTCTTTTCGTGAACTTGATGGATTTTGGTTGTTTCAAATTTAGGCGGAAGTTATCTTCATTGCAGTCATAAGTTACTCCCAATATTTTGAATTCCGGGCTGTCAGATTCTGAATATGATGTGATTTTCTGTTTGTCCGGTAGGTTCCTCAAGACTTCAGGATTGTTAGTCATCCATTTAGTGAGTGGCAGTTTGGCTGCATCCAATGCTCCTTTTATCTCTTTGATTTGATACTGGGCTTCTTCTATGATGTCGGCTCCATATAGTAAATCATCCATGTAAAATGCCTTTTGTATGATTAGTGCGATGTCTGCTGTAGCGTTGTCTAAGGCGCACTGCTTCATGGTTCTTATGGCTAGGAATGGTGCCGCATCTGTACCATAGGTTATTGTGTTCAGCTTATATTCTTGTGGAATTGAATTCTTTGTAGGTCTCCAGATGATTCTCAGCTTATTTCTATCTTCTGGTAGTATGAAGATTTGTCTAAACATCATAGAAATGTCTGCCGTGTAAATGTATTTGTAACGCCTTGCAGTGGTTAGGATGTCCTTGATGCATGTTTGAAGTTTTGGACCTTCATGCATTGTGTCATTTAAAGATATGCCATTGCTTGTCTTTGCACTGGCATTAAATACATTTCTTAATTTGGTGGTTAGAGAACTTTCTTTTAGGATAGAATGATATGGTATGTAGAATACTTTATTGCCATCATCTCTTTCTTCTTCTGGTTTTAGTCTTGACATGTGTCCTAATAGTTCATATTCTTTCATGAAGTGGTTACTCATCTCGTAATGTTTGGGATCTTGTTTGAAAGCTTTTCTGTAGGAGTGTCCTAGTTCCTGAGCATCTTCCTTCCATGGTGTTGGGACAACATATCTTCCATCAGGTAGTCTATAGTGACGTGATTTGTATAGTTCTTCACAGTAGTCGTCACCTTCCTTTGAGTCTTCTTCCGGTAGTTCGTAGAATTCCATGATGCGTTTTGCTAGTATTTCATCTTTGGAAAGATTTTGCAGAGTTTCATTTGTAGTGATGAATGTTGACGTAATTTGATTTGGTCTTGTTGACTTTCCCGAGATGATCCACCCTGCTCGTGTTGGTTGTAGGAGCAATCCATCCTTTGTGATTTTGTTTGGCACGTCATGTATAAATAGCTCTGATGTCACATCTCCCCCGAGAAGAAGTCCAATTATTCCAGGATTATTTGGAGCTGGATCTGCTAATGTTAGGTTTTGAAGATCAGGATCCAACTGATAGTGTTTTATTGGTAAGGAATCCGTGATTTTTGGAACTACTAGTGCGTTGACCTCAATTTTTGTTGAATCTTTTAGTTGGATTTTTATGTGAACCTCGTTCCTTGCCTTTCCAGAAATACCATTTATTCCTGATATTGTTACATTTGCTTTTTGTTTTTGAAGTTTTAACATTTGAACGATGGATTCGCATATGTATGTTCTTTCGGCACACAAGTCAATTAAACATCTGATTGGATATTTTACCTTATTTTTGTCTAGAAGTTCCACAATGGCTGTTGGTAATATTGTGGTTGACATAGTTTCCTTTTGTTGAGTTACATGTGCTCTTGATGTCTCAGGTTTTGGAACTTCTTTTAATGGATGCATTAGGGTAATGTGTTTCCCTTTGATTTTGCAAATTTCACAATATGTTGATGATCTGGACTTACATGGTGAGAATCGGAATGTATGTTTTACACAATAGAAACAAATTCGATGGTTTTTCAAGAGTTCTGATCTGTTATCGCTGCTCAAAAATATGTCGCAATCTATTGTTTTATGATCATTTTTTCGGCAAATTAAGCAGTATATTGATTCTTCCTGTCTTTTTTCAGAAGTTACCAGAGCTCTTGATTTTGATGGTGTTTTTTCATTTGTTATGTTTTGGTATAGTGGCACGTGTTCCCAGATTAACAGCTCCTTCTCGAAAAAGTCATCTAGGTTCTGGGCAGACGGTGTGTGTTTTGTTCTTCCTAAGAAGTCTTCAAATCTGGACCTTGTACGATCATCTAATTGTGTTAACGCGACTTCCATTAAGATATTTTCTGCGGTGATTCGAAGTTGTTGTATGTTGGCATGAATTCCTCGAAAAGTATTGCAGAATGACTTTGCAGCTTTTATGTCTTGATAGCTAACACGTTTATCTTTATCTTGTAATGTTTTTAGTTCCATCGATAGTAATTTCCTGGGGTTGTTGAATCGGTTGTCCAGTATTTTCCAGGCGAGCTCGTAACTGTCATCTGTGAGCTCTATGTTTTCTATTGCTTCTTTTGCTTCTCCTGTGAGGTTGGATTGCAAAAATAGGAACAGTTTTTTCTTGGAAGTTTGACGCTTATTTAGAATTGCGTCTGTGAATTGTTCTCGGAATGAGTTATACGTTCTTAAATTACCATCATACTGTGGCAATTTATAGTCTTTTGCCTCTATATTTGTTCCTCCTAGTTGGTTTTCTGTCAGTAATCGGAGAATTTTTGCTAGTTCACCCATTTGGTCTTCCTGCTTTACTTCTACACTAGGTTTAGGATGCGGAATTTTTTGGATTTCCTCTGATAATGGATTTCGTGTAGGATCAATGGTCCATGCATTTTGTTTTTCTTCTTGATGAGACCTCGGAAGTGGAATTTGTAGTTTGGGATGATCTTGGATAACGACTTGCTTTGGAGTTACTGATAGAGTTTTCAATGGACTGGTAATTGGGGTTTTCGGAATCTTCGGGATTGCTCCTGTTACCCAGGTTTTCATTCTATCCACAAATTCGTTGTTTACTTCTTCTGCCTGCAGGAACTTCTCTTCGTATCCTTCCGGTGGTTGAGACGACATTAGTACTGCATGGTTTGTCTCAATTTTAAACCATAAGTCACTTCTTTCTTTTTCATGATCAAGGAGTCTTTCTGCTGTTCGTCTTGACGAGGATTCTTTCTTGAAGTTCTCAAGCATTCTTTGCAATCTTATGATTGCATCTTGTTGATCGTCCATTAAACGAATGCTCATTTTGATGATTTTTTTTATTAAAAGATTTAATCGGTGTTTTAACTTACTGGTCTTTGCGCTTAGTACCAGGTGAATTTAAATTGCACTTTTTGATATAGTAACCGTAGCAATAATTTTGCCTTTGTATAATTCACGGATGTTTTACACTTTCTTCTTATCGCAATGCAGTAGATTTGTTGGTTGATAATTCTTTTATGTAGCAAAGAATATTAGCATTTGTTGAAGTACTGGTTTTCTCAATGCCGTGTGGTATTTGCACTTCTTGAAATATTTATCTCAATGCAGGGAGTATCTGATGGCACTCAAGGATCTTTAGATTCTTAATTATGTGTCACCACGTAGTCTGTGCTCAATTCGTCAAAAGGCTCAGCTGCGATTTTTGTTGTGTGTTGTGTTTGTTTTTGATTTTTTTTTATGATTTTGTGTAGTAATTTGTAAGATTACTAGTTTGAAGATCTTCTTACTCGGTTTTTGGTGTTGGTTCTGGATATCCACTAGTAAGCCCCGGCCGGTAGCAAACTAGTTTCAGGAAACGGTAAAGTGTTTTTCTCGAAGGACCACTTGTTTAGAATAAAATAATTTTAGACTGAATTGTCTAAATTGAAATAAAGTAAAACACTGGTTGAACGTTAAAAATGACTGTATTTAATCACTGATAAAAAAAAACTGACTGAAAAGAATAATTCCAATGTTCTGTCTTATATATGAATACAAATGTTTATAAATAAAAATGTACACATTGATGTGTTCCAGTGAGGGATGATTATGTAATCGTGGGAGATGTCTTATGGCAGTTCGTATAAGATTAGGATGTTTATGATCGTGGGAGATGCAAATAGGTTGCAACCATATTGTTGATCGTAAATATCTTTATCTGGAACTTGTTTTATTGCTGTTGTTGTTGTTGTATAGATACCTCCATCGAGGGCTAAATTCGTCTTAAACACCATTCATTCATGCAAATATTTTTCGCACCCGCATTGTTTGCCAAACAGATGATCAATAGTCCTGATTTTGATACCCAACCCTCGGTCACATTTCTCCTTCTGTTTCTGCTTTTTTTTACGATTCGAGTGGCTGCATCTGTAAACACAAACGTTACGTAACAAAGCATTGCAAAAAAATGTATATATTCGAAACCGAAATCAAACCACACCCCATTTAATTAACGAAACCCACATATTATTGTTCGAGTTTTTTTTTTTTGTTCGTATATTTTTGTTTTCGTTTTCCTTTTTCGCAAGGCCAATGCACTTGGGGTGAGAGCTAAATTCTTAAATGCCGCTTCGCTGACTTAACCACTCTTGGCAAAAGTATACCGAGCTATCCGTATCCAGTCGCAGTCCCATGCGAAGCCCCTTCCTCGTTCTGAAACATTAACGATGATTGAGATTGACAAGTCTTTTTAGTTAAGTCGGCTGTTTTCGCTTTTCAAAATTGAAGTCACTTTCCGTTGCGTTTGACATACGACTAAATGCGATTGACAGCATTGCGTGCTACTGATGAATGAACTCAATGACAGCGAGAGGAAATATTGGTCAATCTATCGATGCCGCTTCAAATATAATAGGGGTTCTCTTTATGTCTGTTGATGGCTTCAGCAAGTGTTTATGATTCATTGGACACGATTGCCGAATTCCCAAAACAATTAATGACTTCAACAGTTATATCAATATAATTCGAAGAAATGTCAAAGCAGAAGGGAAACAGCAATGGCAACATGTTTGGTGTTTTAATGTTAACAAAAAATATTTTTTTAGATACTAATTGGGACATGATGTTTTTGTTGAAAATTGCGTCACTCGCGTGTAAAGGTCTGATTTCATCTTTAGTTATACACATTTTATTTAATTGTCATTTGCAAAAATTAAAAAAAATGCATCTGTGATCATGTAGTTAAAAATATAAAAATGAGCGAACGCTACAGTCTACAGATCACCATTACGAATTGTGGCACTGCTGACAGTGACTGGTTATAATAATTAACTAAATTGATCTACGTCAAAATACCTTGGGTATTATCAAATGCATTAAGCGTTATGTGTTACAGAGCTGCTACACGAATTGTCGAAAGCATTTTTACATTAAATATTCGAGATGTTGTCTCTAGACTGCTGTCATTTGGATTTTGCTTTCGAGTGTGAATTGCAAACAATGACAAGTACAATACTAAGGCCTACCAATTGTGTTAACTAATTTATTATCGTCGGCTAATTTTTCGACACTATCGTATGAAATAATCATCCTGCTCGTCGATATTATGTTAGAAAATTATGTGAGGCGTCAAAGGTAAACAGAAACCTTAGACGTCACTATCAGCAGTCAAATGAAGTTTCTGTATTTAGTTCTTTTGTCATAAATATAATTTATGTGACTGAATTATTTTGAATAACTTAAACATCGATTGACAATTTAAGCTCCATACATTTCATCCAATTAACAGAACATTTAATTAGCCATTGGCCGCGTTTTATTAACCACTAGTTGGCTCCTGAAACTTCAAACTACATATTATTGACATATATCGCAAATGGTTCGGAGGCTATTTGACATTGAATGTGTGTGTTTTTGGGTGCATTCAAAAAATGACATTGGATTTGCTCCAGTAGTCGATTACTCAAGTGAATAAGCAGTCTGAATTTCATATGTCGAAAATTGTTTAAGCTTATTTTACTCAATAAATTGAGCAGTGGAACTGACATCGATTTTTATGTCGGTAAGGATTGAAATGAAATTTCAGCCATCCTTGAGTGATCCTACAGTCCAGGATGGACCTGGTTCTATTCCAGAATGCCTCTCCAGGTAGCTAGCTCTTTGGCCAATTGCCATCAGTTGCGCACTTCAAGTTGTTTAAGGTTACCTTCCGCGGGCGCCACCTAAGGCGAGGTCATTCGCTGATGCGTTTTTCCTCTGGATTGGAGTCGCAAACTCTTTGGACTAGTGTCCATTTGCTCTATCTAAGCTATCTAAGCTATCTAAGACGACATATTCGAACTGACCAGGTCGATGTCGCTGTATAGCTCGAAAAGTTCGCTGTTAAATATCCGTCTCCAAATCCCGTCTACGCAAACGAGATTGAAAATTACTCGGAAGAATTTTGCGTTCGAAATAACAAAGGATATTGTCATCCACTGGACTGGTGGATAAATAATAAAATCCGTTCTGTTCCCGAACTTTTCGTAGTAAAATATAAAATTTAGACGAGTGAGGGATATTTTTTTCTGTTAGTAAAAAAACTAAAAACCTATGGGAACGGTTCTAAAAAAAAAATTTTAAAATGTCCATCTAAACGTCACTTAATTTGTTAAAAACATTGTGGTGGTCGGGATACTTTTCGCTGAATAGCTACGTGAACTAATCAGTCTCCTTGATGATTTGAAAGCACCCTAACGCTGGTATAATTATGGGCTTTATAAAAGTTGTCAATCGGTTATAGAACAGTTACTCCAACATTTGTGTACCTAACCTATATTCTCTGACGTATAACAAACTCATGGAAATGTGTTCTACGGGTATCAAATACAACTTGCTTATTCAATGTCATAATAAATATGACAGTTCGATGTGATGGTCATTGTCTGAGCTGATTCACCGATGTAAATGATGCAATTAAATTGTTACCTACTGTATCCCCACCTCATTTCCTCATTACTTCCGAAAGACACTTCTATATTATGTCACTTTGACTTTATACGACTTTAATGTAACTAAAATGTTACAAAATTCAACCACAAAAACTGTCGACAGAGATGTTAGTTAGTTTTCAATTATTTCGGTCCAATTCCGATCCCCACAATGTCTGCCCTATTGCGGTGGTCGTCGTCGTCGAATTCGCTGCACTATTAAAATGCTGCGTAAATATTCTCAATTCAAATCTATTTACATCAATTGAATGCAATCGTTGTGATTTCTTCTTTTCAATTTAAAATGGGGGAACAAAAAAAAAAAAAAACTCCAATGAAATAAGATATTCCCGATGTTGCTAATGATGTTTGGTGGTAGTGATCTGACTTGTGCGCCATTGAATTAAGGGCAAACCGACATTCAATTGATTTGTATGTAAAATGCCGCTTAGATAAATATGAAATGCAGGAATATACTACATACTCGTATTGTTGGCCTCAGATGTGTAGATTGAGTAACAATGTTACAGAAGTGGCTATAAAGTAGCTCAAGGTCTCTTGAAGATTCTATATAAAGTAATTGACGAGATCTGTGAAAATGTTGGGGGAAGATATTTGGGCAATGTTTGATCGTTTCGTTGTCGAAATTTAAAGAGGTTCTTGGGCTTTTGAAATAAAACTGCTGATGGAGCAATCATTGAGTTTCGTAAACGGGGCTATTCGCAAGCACTTAGCGATAAAGGGCGATTATCTTGACGTTGGAAGGGGTGGATAATAATGCACAATAGCTCAGACTGCAGCGGGAATTACGCCACCTCACCACGTCTTGGGTAAAGGACTATATCATCTCGATTAGCTCCATCAGCGCATAATTGTTAATGAGAATGAGATATTCGATATTTCCACTCGGCTTTTTGAAAATATAAACCTGCCGGCCGTACTTTGTGAACGCCTGACACCATTTGTCAACTAACTCCTAGGTCTGTTATAGGTCTGGTAATTTCACTGCCGAAAATATATTCACACAACTGCTGATCTTGAAGAAAACGCTAGTATTTTTTCAGATCGATACCTACCCAGACCCACGCATATATGACAGGTATATGGAGCCATGTCTAGTATAGTTTTGACAAACCTGTCAAACTGTGTACCTGTCATATTGTAGGTACACAATGACAAGGTTTACTCACCGAAACCTTTAATTTCGAAAAAGTATTTAGACACGGCGATGCGCTGTCATATGTAACTTCTTCACCTGAGAAAATAGTCCGAAACTCGCAAGCCAACAACCGAGGCGCAATTTGTCATAAGTCTGTGCAAATGGTTGAAGACGCGTAGGTTATCCCCTTTTCCAAAATCACTTATTGGGCATAATGTCTCTTTTTTTTTTCTTCCCTTTTTCCAAAATCTCCCGGGACGAAATCCCCTATGCCAAAATCTCCCACAAGCAAACTAAACTTTGTATATACCCAACCTTGCACCTACTCCAAATCCTACAGTGACCACAAGCAGGGGGGTTGCAGGGGGCAGCATGCTCCCCCATACGTATCTCACTTTTTAAAACCATTTTTGGGTGTCGCGGCGTCAGAATTCATAACATGAAATCTAATAATGGGGGATTTTGTCCCTGGGTATTTTCTCTTAGGGCCTTTTGAAGTAAGGAATTTCAGCACAGAGGATTTTGGAAAGGGGATTTTGGAAAAGGAGATTTCATCACCAACCCGGCATCATCGGCAGATATTTTTTTTTTTTTTTTAACTGACTCGCCAGAGCGATGTGATGCACGTTGACCTAAAAGATTCATCGGCAGATATAGGCGAGCTGTCACTGGCGCGTTTGAAAATATTGAAACAGAAGTTGCAAAACGGAACATCAGAATAGACAGCTATAACATTGAGGTATTTAGGGACTTCATCTACCTCGGCTTCGCTATAAACTCTGAAAATGACATTACAAGTGAAGAATTACACTTGCCAATCGCTGTTTTTATGGCCAAAGAAATCAATTGAGGCCTTGTCAAGAAACCCTAAGATGAATGTATAAGACCCATCATTATCCCAGTCCTGCTATATGGTCATCAAGAAGTATGGTCATTAGGGAAGGGCATTATGAAGATATCCTTGGTCTTTTTGAACCCAACATTTTTCGAGTAATTTCAGTTTCAGTTTTCGTTGACGGGACTAAGACACGAAATTTAACAGCGAACTCTATAAGCTGTACAGAGACATCGACTAGAAGTTACGAATTATTTCTTCTAACATGGCTAGGACATGTTGAGCTTCGGTCCGAAGAGTCTTCGACTCCAACCCAGACGGACAATGCACTAGTGGTTCCTCACATGTCCTGAGAAAGCTTCTTAATTCAACCGTTCGGCTATGGCTTAAAAATGCAGGCTTCTTTCCTTCGTCACAAATAATAAAACCACAAAAAAAAAAAACATTATCCTCATCATCCCAGTCCTTCTATATGGCGCAGACGCATGGACATTAGCGAAGACAGATGAAGATGTCATTGGTCGTTTTGGTAGCCAAATTCTTTGAATGACTTTCGGTCCCGTTTATCTTGACGGCAAGGAGCTATAATAATGAATTCTGCAATCGGAAAAGTTCGAATCAGTCGCCTGAAATGACTAGAACGTGTAGAGCGAATGTACACTAGCGCTCCGGCCCGAAGAGTCCTCGACTCCAACACAGAGCATCAACGCAGTAGAGGAAGACCTCACCTTAGGTGGCACGCACAAGTGAAAGGGGACCTCACTTGGAGTACAAAACTGTAGGCAAGTAACTGAAGAGGCATAGTGAGTGTGGTGTAGGTCCACTCTGGTTTATAGCGCCACCTAAGTAAAGAAGTAAGACTGAGGTAGTTTTAAAACTACAGTTTTCTACTCAACTCTTTTGTTTTTCAAATTAGAATCAACACTCTTCTTAAGTTTGGTCTGTCCATTTAAAAACTTGATTAACAAATGTGTCGCTCTTCCCTAAACAAATATTGGGAATCAAATGTGCTGGCAGTTTTTATAAAAAAATGTTCGTGGAAAACAAAAGAGTTGAGCAGGCAACTGTGATTGCCAAAACCAAACGAACGATACATAAGTACTAAAATATGACCCTGGGCTAAATAACTTATAACGCCTTTACTTTACAAGTGTTGGGAATGCTGTGCGCTTCCATATAGAACATCCAAATCAATTCAATTCAACATTCGGCATAAAGTGTGTTTTGACTACTCACCTGACCTACTTCCTTTAAAAAAATAAAACAAAACCAATACAAAACCCACTTGAACATTTAATTCTAAAAACAGCGTCGTGACTTGAATTTTTTTCCCATCCCCGTCACAGTTCTTAGCCATACGTCACTTGTTCACATCACATAAATGTGTCACACAAATTCGTCAATTTGTGCATTCGTCGTTGTCATCGTCTTCGTTTATATTAAACATCTAGTGGGTGTGCCGTATATAGACAAAACTCTCTGGTTAGCGTCTTGCCTTTTAAGGTTATGCATTCGCGCATTCAAAATTAAATTCTAAGCACAAACCTTTGACAAACGTTGTCGCCGTAGTTGCTTTTCAATCACACGCCCGTCAAAGTGAATTCATTTCAATCAAAATGTGTCGGAAATTTCCCTCACAGCCCCGTGGTGTCTCGTGTAGACAAATGGACTTATGTATAGTCGATGTAAGGGCAAAAACTGTTTTAAAATTCCCACCGCAACCGATTGCCAATATTGTAATATTCATTCAAGAAAACTTCGATTTGTGAATTGTATACCGAGCACTTAAACTCACACTGAATTATTTATGAAAATTCGACGATTCGTTGTTGCTGTTGTTGTCGTCGCCGCATGAATGGAGCCGAGATTACGGCCAAGCGATTTCAAATTGTGAAGCGGTAATAAATTCAAATTGCACTGAATCTAAACGCTATGCATATAAATCTGCTTCACGATTCAGGTGCAACGAGCATCGTTCTTCCACTGTCCAGTATGGGGATGTGGATGTGGGAACATCTACTGGACACAATGTTATAAAATTCGGTTTTATTTTTGGTTTTTTTTTATCTCATAGAAAGTTGAATAGGCGAATACTTATACTCCATGTGTCTATGGATGTACTGTTGTTTTATTGTAGTACGGTTCGGTGCACGTAGTTTAGATACAAACAAAAGACGGTCTTGTAATCGGTAGAGCGACTTTATGGGAATGAATTCCTGGTAGTTAAGTCGTTGAAATGTGTCGGTATGTTTGAGTGGACATAAAAAACGGTTTACTGATCATAAAGTTTTGACATTAGTTGGTTATTTTTGAGACGTGCTCGGAAAGTGTCTATTGGGAGGGCACTGCTGTTGTGTAAATGCAGTATTTACAAGTAAAATATAATAAGTATGAGGTTGGGTGTGAGATAATTTCTAATTTCGTTTTTGGAGACACAAACTTTGAGCACGGTGTAGCTTATAAGAGCGGTATACTTTTCAATACGTTAATCGGAATTAATTAAATCGGACGCATTGAGAATATATCCAACTGCAAAGATTCTTCCTCTGGACATTGTCGGAAAAGAATATGTACCAAAGCAAAAACACAAGACAGGATAACCGAATCTCCATCGTTCTCCAGTCGACCTTCTGCATCTACTACGAAATATTGGACGGAAACCAATGGGAATAACCGAATGTCCTCCATGACAGATCACTTTCTGCAGGGACTGCTCAACATCTAGATAGACTGTGAGTCGGCTCAAACCAAATTCTGACCTTCAAAGGTGGAGAGGAATCCATCATCCACTTTTTCTGAACCTTTCATAAAGGATTACCCAGGGAACTATTTCTTGCAAACTGTGAAATGGGCTGTCTACGCTCTACCCAGATCACTGCACTGAATGTCGTCCTAGGTATTTTACCTATTCAAACACACATTCAAATGGAGGCAAGGCTGAGTATTCATCGTCTGTTCCATTCAAACAACATTGACCCCTATTACTATTATGGAGGTCTTCTGTCTTTACTTGATGTTATGGAGCCTGAAAACCCATTCAGCATATTTCTAGACAACATGCTACCGGAATATGGCTTCCATAAACAACTTCTCTATCATCATCCTTCCAAGGGAGGACTGGGAAAAATACAAACCCAATCCATCGCAACTTGATATGGTCTGGCATGTATGGGGAATCGGCTCAAGCTCTCAAAGCTCTTAATCTGTAATAAAATCGAACCTGGTCCTGAAAACATACATGGCCATCTACGAGCTTGCAAAGAATAACCTAGTAATTTTTCACTGGATTCCAAACCACAGGGGCTTTGCTGGCAACGAAACAGCTGACTCACTGGCTAAAGTCGACGCGACTATTCCACTTATCGGACATGAACCCTTCTCTGGTGTTAGTAAAACACATTTCAGGAACTACATCAAGAGCATATCTCACACCGAATCAAATGAAGTCTTGCGTAAAACACCTGGGCAGTTGGCAGAAATGCACCCGACAATTCTTTCAAAAATAACTTGAGAATCCTTCCTAACAGGTACAATCAGTGGTCATGGCCTTATGAAAAAACATCTTAACCGAATTAGCGTCCCACAGGGCCCTATACATGCAGACCCTGTCTTGAGTGTGTCGAATTCTGGTGAAGCCTCCCCCGGCTCTTAATCTAATCTAATCTACATATTTGTTTCAATAATCCCAGTGGTCTTGGTATTTAAATCCCTGCTAAAATTTTCAGCTCTATATAGATGGAAGCACATAATTTGCATGCGTATAGTCAGTAAAGGTATCTACCCATCACAATGGGCCGATCAACTGTCACTGACTAACTAAGACCGTAAATATCAGGGTCAGCGAATCTGTTTAAAGCTTATGGTTGGGTAACCTTGCGGATTATAAAAAAAAAAAAAAAAGGAATTTTCTGAAAGCTGCAAAGTAATGTATAGTGCAATAGAAACTGTCGGTAACCATCTGATGCTACAATAAAAATATTTCGCTAGTGATGACAAGCTATGTCTACTGAATTTCCCATTACGATGACAAAAATTTCCCTTTTTTCCACACTGCTGTTGAAAACTATTCTACCATGTTTCCCGCGCAAATATGTACATACAAAAAAACACTAAAAATATAATCGAATAAAATTCAACTCTGCTTCTATATTGTTAATTGCAAGTCACATCACAACAGGACACTAATGATGAACAAAAATAAATAACAATAAAATAGGTAAATGTTGTGCCGTTTCTTCGTATGGATTCCTTCAGATTGCATATTTTTAAATACCTACCCATTCTCTTGTTCTAAAAGGTACAAAAATCTCCCTTTTCCCTTTGCATTAAATTTTTCTTAGATGTGAAATATGTACTTCCACGGGATGATGAGTAGGCTTTGCAAAATAAAGAAGTTTATAAAATCAAAAATAAAAAAAAAAAATAAGAAAAAAATTAAACAAAAAAAAAAATTATCAAATCAATTTAATAAATACTTAAATAGTTATTAATATTTGCCAGCCCCTTTAGTATACTGAAGATAGCCACAAAATTAGGACGAATTAGCGAAGAGCCAAGTTGGCAGAATAGTGCAAAGTTCAAACTGTTGGTGAACGATCAAGATGTAACCATTATAAAATTACAGATTCAAGAAGAGTGCATTTTTATGAAATATCTGTACGAAGCTACTGAAAAGGTAATTTAGTTAGACATGTTTATTTTAAGTTTAGAAACGTAACCGAAAATGTGTAACATCGTCACATCGGTTCGCGAACGCCTCGGCTTCAAGAGTATTTCGCCAACACAATGGGAATCAGATCCACGACAATTGGATTACACCTGGGTGCCACCAGGTAATAACATCGTCAAAGGTCCAGCGTTACTTTGATAAGATCCCTCAGGAGAAAGTTCCAAAACTCAGTTCAAACGGTAATATGTAAGAACCTTGAATATTTACGTCTCTGTAATTATTCAATCAGCTTATTTACGGGTTTAGTTTGTCCATTTGTATTGGCGCTATTCTACGATACCCGGAGGCCCAGAGCTTAGCTTCAATGAGGCCGAGGCCTGTGCTAATGTCTCTAATACATACATACATACATACATGTGAAATATGTACTTCCACAAAATTGTAAATTACCCATAGTCTGGGATCACTAGTATGTAATTGCGAAAATTGATCTTATGTGAAACAAATAACAGATTGAGGGCTTTCAGACTCTTTTTAAAATGAAGTATACGATACCATTGCCAACTTCAGAGTCAAGTTTGTCAAAATTGTCAGAAAAAAACAAGGTACATATATCGTAATCCCTCGTATATTAACTCATAAACTTCTTAATTTAGCGTGTACACGATCCAAACGTCTGCATTTGATCAATTTGAAAGCAGAACTTTTTAAGTATGTATATATAATTTGTATGGTCTCGAAACGTTGAAACATATTTAGGGCATCTTGCCTTATAGTGTTCGCAATCAACATGGATACGTCTCAGCTAACTAAGCGATGACACAAACCAAATGCTCTCCTAAGTTATGAATGCTATACAGTTTTTACAAAGTAACAACTTTCCGTTTTCCAAAACAATATTTCTAACCACCTAACCACAAGCATCCTCCCCAAATTCCCACACTTCCATCAACCTAAATTATAGCTGCAAGCTCGACTATAAAAAAGCCATAATAGTTGCAATTAAGACCGCTTGTATATTATGATGCATTCATCCATTGGATGCGCTTATGTCAGACGCTGACATCCATTAGCCACTTGCATTTTATGACATTCGCGTATATTGAAGACAAATCTCACGAGTAATAAATTTTGCACAGCATCTCTTTCTCTTTTCATTATACTTTTCCACATATACTATATACATTCAAATAATAGATAATTTCCTTTCATCTCTTTTCAGGGTAATTGTTGGAGCTCCAAAGGATAATAATACATATTACCAGCCGAGTATCCATCAACCTGGTGCCGTCTGGAGGTGCGACATTGAAGACGATGATCGCTGTCGTATGGTGCCTATCGGAACAAAAAGTAAGTTACAAACAAACAAGCCATAGATACATAGATACACAGATAAACACCAATATAATAGAGTCTATAGTGTCCGTAAGATGATTTTGTTTACATTTAGTATACCTGCTCGCAGCTTGTTATCGCTACAACTTGATCAACATCCTCCCGTTGTTGAGGACTACCTGAGCAGCATATAAGTTTTATCAATTGCAGGTTGGATGACGAAGTGCTGTTGATCTCTATCTCTCTATAGTATAGCTCAGTATGTTTCTATTCTACATGCGCGGTTATATTACGCGGTATGGTAAACAGATGCATGTGCCATCGCCATGCCAGTGCCACCATCACTGCAGGAACTACTGGTATGGTGAGATTGGTGACTCAAAGGCGTGTGTCGGCCGTAAGGAGCACAATGAGATCCTTAACTAGTGATTAGATTAATGGCGGTAGATAAGTGGTTGCCGGTGTAAAAGGTGTTAAGCAGCTGAGAGGGCATGTACCAATGATTGTTAGACTTTGTAAAGGGTGTTGTTTTGGTTTTCCAGGGGTTACCATTGTAATCGGATGAACTGCAATTAATTTCAATACGAGAGGATTATATATGAGCGGAAAAAAGGATGTGAGTCAGTTTTTTTGTGGAATGAGGTTACCTGGGTTGACAGAATTTATGAGGCGGCCTTATCGCCGTATTATAATGAGCACGTGTCATAATTTTGTGCACTCAAAAGAGAGCTAATTTTAGATGGAACTGTTTGGATTATGTGTAGTGGGGACAGTATGGGGTTCTTTAGAACTCCTTTTGTGGAAGAGTATTGTTGGCTATCTGTGTCGTTTGATCAGAACTTTGTGTGGGCCATCTTTCTAAATATGTATACTACTTATGAGATACAAGATCCCAGTCGGTGGGGTCTTCTTTAGAACTCGTCATTCCGTGAAAGTGGCTTGTTAGCCTATCTAACTATGTATGTATGTATGTGCCCGAGTACATTTTTTTCATTTGGCTTTTGCAATTACATAATGTCAATGGCTCTGCGGGAAAAATCCAAGCGATTCTTGTATTTAGAGCCGTTTCTTGATACGACTCATACCGATTTAAGTGCAACTTAAATGCTTTTTGTAAGCCATAAACTGTCGCAAAGGAATTTATATGGAACTTAAATATCTATAAGTCATATCAGCGAACGGCCCGCAGAGCTCTACGCGTTTAAACAAGACAAGATCCCAAAGGGGGAATTGTAATGGGATTGCATAGGAGTAATTCAGCTTAAGCCGATGCCCGATTACATTGAAATTATATGCTCTTGCTCTAATAGGATGAATGGCGTCGACCAACTTTGACACTAACTTAAACCGACATAATCCAATTATTATTATTGACGCTTAAGCAAGCGCTGTCTGATCTATTGCATCCTCCCACCACTCTACATCGTTCAGCAGTGAGTTCTTTAGCAACGACTGCCTTTTGTGTGGCAAGTAAAAACATTGTTAGATTTCTGCGGTCTTATCTCCTCGATTCATAATTGATGACTCTTTTCTTGAGCTTCATGTTTAGATAGTCTTTTGCTCGCAGAGGTGATGAACTGTCCTTAATTTGCATACTTTTTTCAATAAATATATTCAGAGGCTTTAGATAGTTGGTTGATATGACTCTCCTAGACTTACTAAGATATCAGCATTTATTGCACGATTTATTTATATCACGATGCTCCGACCCGAATCGAGTTGCATTTTTGTCCGCAAAGCCAACTGTTGCTGAGCTTCACCTAAAAACCGGTGAAAAATGTATCCCTTTGTAAAATAGGTGGTGCGACGTGTTCGATAATCTGACAGATAATATTCGAATTTAATGAAGTTGTCCGTACTATGGCGTCCTATCGTTAGTCCTATTCAGTTTTTCTGCAGTGGAGAACGTTTTTTTTTTTTAATGTTCACCCTGCTTACACAGGAAAGATACTTTATCTACAAGAAAAAAAAACTGGGAAATTTCGAAAACGAAACGCCAAAGGGAAGTTTTTTGAGCGCTTTCTACAGTGTTCGAAAATTTTGTACAGCAAATATTCGAGTTTACGATAACTCGACTCCGATGCAAGTGTATTGGAAAATAGGTCTGAGAAAAAAGAATATTAAATTTTCTACCATTAGGTACTTACTTCCTTTGGACGGACTTCTAAACCAAAACGTATTTCTTTTTCAAAAGTTCGCAAGCGGAAAGTCATAGCTATAGGAACATATCTCCATATACTCTTCATATTCTGCCCTATCGAGGTATCCGTCGGAAAGGAAAATTCTCCCATTTCATACGAATATGAATCGGAGGATTTTTGTTTCGAGGTATTCTTCCGAACAGCTTTTCGGAACTTCTTTTCAACAAATATGCAAGGCACACTCGCATTTCAGTGCGATCAAGTGCGTTTTTACCGATATTTTTGACAGCTTAGTACGAATTTTCTTCCGATATGCTCCGACAGGAATTGGTTGCGGAATTTGTTTACTATACGATTTGCAGTGAAGTATTGATAAATCGAATGTAATTTCAGTCTCCGACGATGTATGCGTAGCGGAAAAAATTCCTTATTATCATGTGTAAAGAGCAAATTAACTTGACTGGATCTTGATTGGACAGGTGGATACTGAATTTGAATTCAAAACTGGAACCCACCTTTTTCCGATCTAAACCTATTGTTTCAGTCGAAATAAAAATCGACCTCCTAACCACATAAATGGTGTCTGTACCTATACTCGACGTTTCTCCTTCATCTGGCGATATTCTCTTCCTTCTTTGTTAAACCTCCTAAAAAAGATTTTCCACATCCATTCAACACTCGCAAACAAAGCTATAGACACGAAACCGAACCGAACATAATAAACGAACTTTCCTGACAACTTCCTTAAATTATTTACATCCCCATTCTTTAGCCTCCATCCATTGAATTACCCGCCCTTCCCTATATTTTCAATCACAAAGCCATCCGCTGCTGCGCATGTATAATAAAATTCAAATTAAAATGAAAATTATCTCAGAAATTCATATAACATCATAATTTTCCACATTTTCCTGATCACACTGATCGGAAACGCATCTTTTGATCAAATCCGCTTCCCCACTGCGCGGCGCGCCACCACAATCAGTACCATCTTGGGTGTGATGTTTACACAGCGAAGAAGAGGTCAAAAGAGCGGTTACGAGTGTTAGGAGGCGGCACCATGCCTCACTCGAATGCGGTCTAGACGGCCATAGAATCAACTATGCATAGTTTCCTGTCAATGGAATCCCTGCTCCTCACCCTGCACATTATGCTTTTCGCTTTGTGCCATTTTGAATATGATCATCGTTATGGAGTACACGAGGAGGGTGCCGTTGCCATCAACCAGCCAGCAGCGCAAGCGGATGCGCAAGCCACTAAACATATTAATGATACGTTTCGCTGTGGAGAATCGGCCTGGCTCTATATCCTATTTATGCATGCAGCTGGCGTATTCTCCAAAAAAAAAAAATCCGGCCGCCGAGATCATAAAAGATTGGCAAAGCGCTACAGCTACACAGAGCACAAGTGCGCCCTGATGGTGCGGTTTTCAACACTTCAACGTCAGTTTCAACTGTCAATGCAATAAACTCCTTTTTTCTTGAATCGCTCTTTCTTCTTCAACTTTTGTCAGACAGTGTGTTGTGGCCCAAACGATTGTGAACTCCAGTGACAACTGCAAAATCACTGTGCTGCTTCGTCAAAGCCCCCAACAAAAATCAGCAACTGCAGCACATTGTCCAAAAATAACTTGAACAGTAATTACTCGGTAAGGGATCCCGATTGGTTGTGATACCGCGTGCGCGCACAGGAAATGCGCGCGCTCTCTGACGCATTCTCCGTTCCGCCAAGCGGCGATTCTTGGGGTGGGTTGTTAATAGTCAATCCACGCGCGCATTGAGTTGAGACTGAACACTGCTTTTGTATGCCGGGTTTGACGTATAGTGCCAGTGCGCCTACCTATCCTTCTCCGATTTTGCACTAAAATCCAGTGGAGAGCAGCAAAAGAAAAACAAGATGGACACTCAGCTCACGTATGATTTCGCAAAAAGGAGACTTATTTGTTCCTTTTCGTTGCTTAGTTTGGAATAAAAGAAAGAATTAGTGGTAATCTTGTTCTGACCCTGACAGGTTTCTGACAGGTTTAGGAAAAATTCACTGGTAAGGTACACAAGCACACCGCCGGCCGCCGGTTTGAACCAGCAAACTACTCACATTATTGATGCGCATAGCAGCCTTATTCAGTGAAAGAGCATGTTTGTTTGTTTTGTGAACAAGAAAATGTTGTTGGCAACATTTTTGTCCTTTTTTGGAGGATAAGTGGTTTTTGTGTGCGTTACGGATTATCAAACGAGAAGAGTGGTGTCAATGGTTGTATACACACTATGCTAAATTTAATCTGTATGTTGTTAGTCAACAATTATGTCGTAGAGTTTTATTTAAACTGAGAAGTATGTATATCTTTGGAATCATACTTAAAGTAGGATTGCAGGTGTGAGCGGTACCTCTAAATGGAAGTGAAATATCTGAGCATATTTTCCATTAGCACTTTTTTATAAATTCCTTAGATATGTTCAGATTAGGGCATTCGAGGTGATGGCAAGTACAAGGGAAGAATAGTAATTGGGACATTTCTTGTTTAGCTTGATGACGAAAGTCCTCCGGGATAGTAATGCACTGATCAATCAACCCTCTGATGGTTTTTTCTTCAGATTGACATTACAACTTCTTTCCTTAAAAACTGAGTAATGCAAGTAAGGAATTTTATCATGCTTAAATGTTTGCAGATGAGCGAAAACATCCATCACCTGTCCAGGAACTGTGTTATGTAAAACCCTACTTTTCCTACATGGCTGGATTTGTAGTACGTCAACCTAGCTTTTTCGGAACAGGCTCAGCGGTCTTGCACACATACGGTATCATGACGCTCGCCCAGATTGATTGATGAGGATTTTGGACTCCAAAACTAGTCTCCGACTTAGCCTGTCTCTAGGGTATCCCGCATTGGGCATCGCTACTTTAAAGGATAGCCTCGTATATAGTAAGACTCCGAGGTACATATTTAATGTGGGGCTTCGATGTTCATCTGTGGTCAAACACATTAATATTGATCGTAGCTGTCTTCTTACTAAGAACAATCGCTTTTTGTGCTCTGCAAGCGTGAGCCCAGTCGTACCAAATAACAACTAGTTCTCTACGGTCCTTATTATGGCGTTGCTTAACCGTTACACCTCTTCCTGTCGGCGAAACCGATAATTTGTTTCTCCTCCGGTAATGGGGGACGTAGCGCCCCGTCTTACATAACATTCCATAGTTAAGAACATAGCTCTGAGCCCTGTGGTACTTACTCCGCGCGCTGGTGATCTTATATTCTTATATTTTTTGGGTCCATTGTCTGTGGTGTATTTTGGGTCGTTTGGGATCTTTGCGCCTGAAGTAGCTCGTCACGATTTTTATGAGATACACTGGTACATGTGTCCAGTTTTCAGGCAGTTTTCTTAGTATCACCCCTTTCCCCCACAGATAAGTGCTAGCTCTACTCTTAAAGTGTTGTACGTTGTATAGCCATCTGGAAATAAACCTCCAGAAAGCTTACTTGGAGTTTTGTGAGCTTAAAATATTGACTCCAAATAGTCACCTCTTCTGCTCAATATCGTGTATCTTCTGTTTCTTCTGAAATTAAGAACCGAACTTACATTTAAGAATTGCCATTTTCAACAATACAACAAATAATGTTCGCTATCTGTCATTTCCAAACGTCAAAAACCAGAAAAAAATCTTTATCCTTATTCCATTGCCCAGTCCATCACTGATTGACATACACCAACCAATCCCTCGTCAGCGTCACAATTAATTGCTTCAAATTCTTAAAAAAAAAAAAAAAACTCCCCACTTAACTTGTGTGCATATCTTTTATATCCTATACAAGATTCTATGACAAACCGCGTCAAATTTCTTAATTGCTCTTGGCACGCACCTAAATTTAAAATCATCTTCCACCATCTCCGTGTATCTTTTCAATTTGCCTTCAAGTTATATACCATTAGCGTGTCGGCTATTGCCTCTAATGAATATGTGTATGTTGCATTTTGATTGATGTTGAACCATGCAGGATTATAATTTTGTTTCGGTTAATAAAGTTTAATTATGGAAATGAACTAATGCCGCTCAAACAATAAATACAATTTCTCTGACACCTCTGTTGACACTTCAAGGCAGAACACACACAGCCACACCGACCCAATGGTGTTCTTAATGAAAATGAACTGATCTATAGACTCATATATTTAAAATTAAAGAAAACAGAAACCTAATGTATCATGGATAAGTTATCTTTACGACACCTCAGGGCGATCAGCGGTATTTTGCCGCGTGCGTCGTCGTCGTCGGTCGCCTACACTGCGTTTACATCGAATTTGTAGTATGAAATGGAATTCCATTCAAATGGTGATGCCAACCTTCTAACGAAACAAACAAAAAAATAAAAACAACAATTCTTTAATGTAACAGATTTGCTGACCCAAATCGATCAGAATTTGAAGTTCAAAAACAAATAAATATGATGGATATACATTAGCGGATCGGAGTTTTCTAAAAATATAAAGCCGCCTCCACATCGTAATTTTTAATTTAAAAAGGAAATGACGCAAGCTAATTTCCAGTCTGAAATCCAAACGGAAAGACGGAATGATATAGAAAACGAAACAAGTTCGCCCATCGATTTTATCGTTCGACGAAAGTAAGCGGCGCGAACTGTCAAAGCACGTATATGCGTTTGCTAAATCGAATGCGCGTCGTGCAAGGTGATGTGGTTGTATTTGTTTTTGGCCAGAAATGCGTGTGGGATGGTTTTTGGGCCCACAGCAGTCGTGGGCCGAATACGTTTTTGATGTAAAATGAGTTTCATAGAGGCTTATTGCTGATGCAAAATAATGAAAGAAAATCAAAGCGGAATCAGCCTACGGAATTTTTGTTTGATGAAATGTGCAAATTGTTACCATGTTCGTTGTAACACTGGGGATGTAAAAATGACAAACGCTAAGAGTGACAGATTATAAATCGAAGAGATGATTCGTTTGGTGTCGGAAGCACCAAGTATATCGGTTGGAGACAATTGATACATTGTACTACAATGTACTTGTTTAAACTGCGGTCAGAAAGACAAGATGGCACGGTGACTTTTGGACTTCATTTTTGTAGAAACTAGAAAGGTCCCTACCCTATGTCCCTATTTTCTTGTCCAAGCGAGAGAGGACAATGTACAGAAAATGATGAAACATTGTTAGTGCGAGGGTTATCAAGTTCCATACCCGAAAAGGTATAAATTTCATCTTAATGTTTAAAATTGTAGGTCCATATTATCTAGATTTATGTATCACAAACGTCAGCGTCCTTAGGTATATTTGATCTAAAAATTAAAACTAGGCAAAAATTGGTCTTTGAATTTTTTCAACTCCGTGTTGCTTTTTAGATTTTCTAAATAAATGCGATAGCAAGAGACAGGATAAGCGCACACGACATCTTACCCTAACTTGGAATGTGATTCTCAAAGCTGACGATTCTTACATTAACATTCTCGTCGACGACATCGAGCATTTTACACGATACATGTATCGCCTCGGATTCTCAGATGAATTCGCCAGCGAACGAAATTTGCTTGCGGGAAACTCATAGCGAACAAAATATGAATTGCCTGATTTTGCTCAAATTTGAAGTTGGGAAAAATGAAAATGCATGAAAAATTAAAAAATTACGATACAAAGATAAAAAAACATCTAGCTTTAATTTTCTTATTGAAATGTGAAAGTACAGAGACTGTGGTCAAATTTGTTTGCACACTGGTAGATGTGGCCGATTGGAAAAGTATTCAGAAATTTTGATAAGTCTATCCCATTGTGGTAGAAGTAAAAAAATCCTCCTCTCATCCGACAGTGTTACGATTCCAGTGAACTTGCTTCCAACTTGCTTGCAAATTGACCCCTGCCCAAAAACAGAGACCGACCTTTTTCGGTGAGCCCTTTTCGAACCACGATGTATTTTGACACCCTAATACCTTAATACCCAATTGCACAGTGACCATTTAAACATTGATTCTCCTTCAAATTCCACTCAAGGGTCGATTTATGTTTCATAGTGTCATATTTGATCATAAAACTTAAGTGCCCGATATTGTACACTTAAATATCTTTGACAGGTGGTAATCCATTAAGCTGTCAACTATTTGACAAATTAATTTGGATTTTTTCTCACATTTTGGGTTCAATTAAACAAAATAATTCTTTGTTTGCTAAGGTTTGTTTGTTAAGGTTTATTTCACGTTTACAACCCATTTTGAAAATCAAATAAATTATTAAATATTACAAAACCAACATTTTTATAAGTGCTGCCAAGTTTTTTGTACCATTTCTGTCAGTATTGTCATATGAGTGACACTTATCTGTTTGTCTATAGATACTTAAACTTAAGTTACACTAAACTCTGCTCTGCGAAATCGGGCATAAGTCTTACTTATATGGTGGTTTAATAAATATTGTACCTCCTATCAAAGTTTGTGTTTTTTTTTTGAAGCCCCTGGATCTGGCGAGTTATAAACGTAGCTATACATGAGCACACTGGAACATGTAGCTCTTCAGTAAAAGCAAAGACTGCCTTGAATACCGTCCAGAACAAGATCTCCTGAAATGTTAAATTCATCTTCTGCCAAATATTTCCGAATGTCTCATATAAAAAATATTCAATTGCACAATTCTAGGTCACATAACGATCATTGTCAAACCTTTGCGCACAACATTGACATCTCTGTATTAGCATTGTCACACAAAACGTGTTGATACAATTTTCAACAATGTCAACGACCAACGATCAGCAACTCCGTCACACATTTGAGGAAACACATTGAAATTCAAACCCCATTCAGAGCCCCATAGCTTTTGCAATAGACTTCATTTAAGGGTTCAATGTCTCCATGGTACTTTTGTTACACACACCCAATTGACAAATTCACAGAATATTTTCAATTGAAAACGTTCGTTTTGTGTCTGTCTTTGATTACATACAATTGAGAGCTTTATTGCTGAGGATAGATTCAAATAAAAAAAAAAAACAACCCGACGCGACGCTCAAAGGCATTCCTATCTATATACAGACGTTTGAAAATAACTTAATTAACATATACAAGTAGAAAAAACAAAAATGAGAAATCAACAAAACAAAAACGCCTGCCAGCCATTATTCTTCACATAAACTGATCACAGTTATGTGTAGATACAAGTGTTTCGAATGTTTCTATAGTTGTTTTGTGATCTCTTCAAATATATGTACGTATAACTCCATTGGGCAAATCAAACTCGTTTAACCCAGCTATTTATTCAATTTTTGCGAATTGACCAAACCGGCTCAATATAGACCCCAAGGAGGAAAAACAAACGAAAAACTTAAAACCCACATTTCAATGACAAATCGGGAGCATAACTACATACATATTAGTTGGAATTTTTCATCTAACGCACTCGCCTAAAGCTGATAAAAAGTGTTTAAATATACTTCCTCGATGAGATAATAATCCATGATCGTGGGTTTGCCATGCAACAGAGAACGTGCGACATTTTTGTAGCAAGTGGCTTAAGCCCCTCATGGGTATTTTCTGTATAGTGATATGGATGGAGATTGTGTATTTGACGAGTGAGAAAGATATAAATGTTGAAATTTTCGATAGTTTTAAGCAGGCAGAACTGTTGGGAGTTTGTCTGGTTTTGGGGACAAAAAAGTAAGTACCTACCTAATCGGACATTAAATAGGACATTCTAAGGTGATCAATCCAAAGAATATTGATTTTCTTGTATCATATATCTTGTATTCATATAAAACAGTTTGTTCTGACTGATTGGCGATTGACAGAGCTGGGAAGTTGAGATTTTGAAAGAAATTTCCTTTTATAGCCCAGTGAGCACTAAAAAGCGATTTTGAAAAATTCGGACTCCGAAGGGGGCACAAGTTTGGTATGGGAAAATTATAATTTTTCATCCGATCGACTTAAAATTCGGTTTGTATACCCTATATAAGAAATACGGGAAACCCATTTCAGCGATTTTGGAAATTTTACTTGGGGCCCGAGTAGGTACATACTTTTGTTACGGGAGCGAACCCCCGGTTGAAAGCTAGTATTTTTTTTTAAGAAAATAGTTTCGCTGTCAGATTACAATTTATATGCACTTATGTACCCCTCCGATGAGAATTTAGAATGTAACCTAACCTAAAAGCAGAAGGTAGCAAAAATGTTACCGGGTCGATCTTATCGTTTCACCTTGCTTAGCACATACCCTCCACCTTGCTTACTTCATCGATTAAGTAGTAGGTATGTACGAAAACTTAAAGAATATCGACTCTGTTATAACTTTTTTGACAGAAGACGTACAAAGATGACAGTTATGTTATTAATCAATTCATTAATATTGCGACTTATAATTTGCGGTTGTAGATTTTATGTTAGTGTAGGATCTCATATTAGTCGAACTGAACGTCTCTACTCGTATATGCTTTGAAGTAGGTTAATTGAACGCTTTGGGACCAAGCCGCATATGGAAGCAATCAGCGAATTACAGCATCCGTGAGCGAACTACACGTCACTGATTTACGCCGGTTTTACGTGCAAAACAGAAACATATTCAGTCACGTGGTACTCGTTCCTGGATGAGACAATGCGGCTCGTGGTCTAACCTATGCCTTATAGAGAAGGAGAAGATATTTCCGGGTAAAGTGTCACTGTGCTTTAAATAGATATAGATAACATAAATTTGAGGATGCTGATCTTGTGATATTGGAGAAGAGGCCTACCGTATTATTCCCGAATAGAATAAGAAGATGAATGGATTCCTTGCGATGTCCATAAATTTCCCTTTGTGAAAGTGGTGAGCTGTATTTTCTGTGTAACATTTTGTACAGAATGTAGTTGCATTTATAAAAACACTGTTCTAGAGAAGAAAGATAAAATGGTGCTGTGATCAGAAGAGCTAAAAATATTTTTATTTGTCGACTCAAAAAAGTTATTGATCCAAATGACAATGTGAAAAGCATAATCGTTATTGTGGCTCTCTTGTGAGCATCTATTGCAGACTCATCTGTTCTGCCCAGTCCTTTAACCCGCGTAGAGATCGGTATTAAATAGTTGCGAAGCAACTGCTTCATATATGTGAAAACAGCGAAGTAATTAATATTTCAATAAATTTGGAACATATATAATATCATTACCAGATCCTTTGCTTGGAAGACATTAAAAAATTGAAGCCTAATTCAACTGCGTATTGTCAATATCTCTGAACATATACCGTCACCAGTTCCACAGTCCATTTATGCAGGTGGATATCGATTTCCTTTTCTTGGGGTTTTTTCTAACCCACTTTTTTCCGCTCGGACAAAACCAAGAAAATGGTTAAAGTCCTGGTAGGGAGGCATATATTCGGAATTGGCATTGTTTCCTATCTACATATTTCTGCAGAATCTCAACATTTTCTTTTTCCAACTTTTTGTTTGACTGACTGGCTCTCCTTCGTGTATAGCTCCAAGGACATTTGGGATGTGAACCCAAGAAGAATCGGGTTCATCAGGAATTAAACTACTTACTTGAGTCTTTAATTCCATTTCCAATTAATGTTTCTATCGAGAATTATCCGATTTCGAGATTCCGAACTTACTGTCCCGCTTTAAAGGGAAGGTATATTCCCTCGAATTGTGGTAATAAGAAAATATTCAGCAAATGGCGGATTCTTCCCTGCTTTAGCAGTCGGGTGGTGAATCTGTAGATATTCTTTTAGTTCGTTTGGTTAAATGTCTAGGCTATTCGTTATCGCTTGGGAGCACACAAATTAAGCATTGAATCTAGTAGGATCATCTTTGGAAGAATATCGATATTATCACGTTCTACCGCTTCTTTTCTGCTCTGCTGAGCCCTTCGGACTCGGCATAAAATTGTAGGTCCCTACCATTCACCCAAAAATAAAAAACTCACACAAACGAATGGTTGTGAGAAGTTAGGACTAAGGTGCATATACGGATCTGTTGCGCCAACTATTAATCGGTTCTTTTCTTCGACAAGCTATAGATCTGTTCGGGTAAATAGACAAAGGCCAACATTGAATCGAGAAAAAGAGTAACCCATGTTATTCCGAAAGCCGAAAACAATTTATTTCAATCCCCGTTAATACGGTTAGAGTGTGTAGCTTATTTCCTGGTAAAGGTGAATGCAGTAGATATTGAAATAATTAGATCCTAGTTTCCTATAGTGTTGCAAAAATCAGTTGTAAGTTTACTTCTGTTTGTTTCCTTATTTTGTTGTCAGTTGTCATAATGCTACGGGGATTATTCTTATGCGGTGAGCCCTCTGTGAGTCCCCTAAGTCCCCCGGACTTAAATCGCGGGCTAGTCTACCTCCAGAATTATTTCATTCACCTCCAAAACCTCCAACTTCTTCATGAACCTAGCATGAAACAATTCAGGCGATTTGCATTTCGTTCGCCGGCGAATTCATTTCAGAGCCCCATGCGATACATTTTTCGTATAAAATGGTTGGTGTATGCTGGTGGAAGAATCGGTTGCTATTCATCGAAACAACAAAATGCAAGCACATAGAGGAAGATAATGCAAACTTTCTAGAAAACGATGTGCGAATTTATGACGTTCGATTATGTGATCTTACAGAAGAAGTATATGCGTGCTTTTTTCATAAGTTCTTCATTTACAAAAACTTCAATTCAGCACTAAATGAGAATATTTTAAAAATATTTTTCATAAGATATAGAAGACATTCGAAAAACCTCCATTTTCTTCACCATTATTCATTAAATATAAAACTGCTATATAATAATAATAAAAATATATCTTTGTTTTCTATTTTTTTATACCATACAAACAGAGGGTGTAAACAAGTGTTTTATACCACTAATAGGTATGTCAGGTGTATGTTGTCTCTGCATAAATGTTTAGATGCACCCTGTGCCTTCAATTAATTTGTTTTTCTCTCATTTTTGCTGTTCTCTTACTTTATATTTCTTCACAGTTCCATATCAATGTTTTTTAGTTTTTTCTTCGTTTTTACTTTCTGCACATCTCTGTGGTAAATTATCAATTTGTTTCATCTAAATTTAGCTACTCGCACACGCAAAAGAAGAAGAACACGCCGCCGCTGACAAAAACCACTCACAGACAGAAAAATTAATTTGACAATTTTTATTGTCTCTGATTTTCATAAATATATATTTTTTTTATTTATTCGATTATTTTATGACTCAGAGAGAGTGCTTCTCTGTGATGGCACACTCACAAATCACTGTCGGATATTATAATGTTGGCGACAGGAAATGCTTGATCTTTTTTTTTCCAACTTTGTTATTTTAAGTTTTTGAGTTGAGGAGTATTTAACTAAACAATTGGTAAACGAAATTTATTTTTATTAATCTGTCATGTTATTTTCATGTTTAGATTTTTTAGTTTTTATGTCTAAATGTTGTCATTTTATTGAAGACTATACAAAGAGTTCAACTGATATATAAAAATTTATTTTTTCTAGCAAATCAATACAACGATCGAAATGAACAAATCGACACGAAATCAAATCAATGGCTTGGCGCCACCGTTGTAACCAGTAGCGGGGAGAATGGCCTTATTGTGGTAAGTTTAGGGGATAGTGGTGGCATGCATTTAAAGTGTTAATTATATTGGTTGTGGTTTTTTTATGTTCAATAATGGATGAGGCTTTTAGCCTTATGACTTAGGTGTCGGGTTTAATGGCAGATCGTGAATAATTGAAACGTCAACGACTTTGTAGTTTATGTAGATACTTCTTGAAAGGATGTTAATAGCCATGTCCATTGTCCATGTGTCATGGGGCCCAGGAGGGAATGCTTCTCCCTGAAGGGAGTTGTGTACTGCGCATGATGTGTTTTCATGGTTTGCGTTCGATTTAACGATAATTGGACAATAATCGTTGGGGGTATTGTATATGGCACGACAAAGGAATCTTTGGGTGTGACTTAATATTAAGCCAAGACGCACAAGAGTGGATTTTTATCACTTAATCACGTTTGTGGTACTATTTCTAAGTTACAGATCTGCTTATTATGCATGACGGCGACATTTAGGTATAGCTAATGCTGACCGTCACTTTGATCACAAATAAAGTTTTAAGTATTTTTAAAGGAGCAATATTTTTTTACCAATAGATGAGGTTATTGTCTCACAAGTTTATCTATTGGACGGCTGATCGATTAATTATACCCTCAATCATATTTCAGAAAGAATTCGGATGCCACAAGACTAATGATATTAAAGGTAGCGTTAGCTCCTTTAACTATTGTTCATTTGAGTAATGGCTGGTTAAAGTCAGTGAAGTCGGTCAAACCGCTCCCAAAAAGTTTAGGCTTGGCAATAGTATATAGCCTTTTCAGAGTCTTAAGAAAAATTTAGAAAAAAGTTTCATCAAAATCTGTCCACTAGCTTTCACGCCAACCGGTAACATCAAAAACGGAAACTGTTTAAAATTATATATAGATTAACAAATCATAAAAACTGGCCTTAACGTATAAAGACGCCATATCCAGAGGTGCAGCAAGTAAGCGTTACCATGAACACCTGAACCCCATAGTGTATAAGGGTCGTAAGAGCCATACAAAAAACGTTCTTATTTTTGAATTTAAATTGGTTTGGAATTTTTGGTTTTAAAAACAACCGCAAATTCATTCACGTCCTTATAAGAAAATTACCGAAAAAGAGAAAATTAGCAAACTATCGAGTAACGAGTAGTGTCCCTCTTGACTTGAAACAGCTAAGAGAATTTCTTCCGGCACGCATAAATTTGTCAAAAGCAAAAAGTTGACAGATAGATTTACTTACTTGGGTACTTACTTCAAATGGCGCTACAGTCCCGGGTGGACGTAACCAAGCGTCTCCAGCCAGCACAATCTTTGGCCAGCTGTCTCCAGTTTCGCACGCTAAGTTGGTTAAGGTCCCCTTCCACTTGCGTGCACCATCTGAGTCGCGGTCTTCCCCTACTGCGCCGTCCCTCGGGTGTGGATTCGAAGATCTTCCCGGCCGGATCATTCACGTCCATTCGCTCTACATGACCCAGCCACCTCAGTCGTTGGACCTTTACTTTTGTGGCAATGTCGATGTCGCTGTACAGCCCGTACACCTGTCTCAGCGCTGGCTGGTGTCATTGCCTGAGTTCATAGCGGAGCCTAAGTGGACAAAGTCCTTAACCACCTCAAAGTTATATCTGTCTATCTATAGTGATATTCTGTCCAAGACGTTGGTGTTGGGTGTTCTCACCAATACTCACGAACGTGCCAGTCACATCTCACTTCCCGCTGCGTTCTGTCGATTATGTCGATGACGTCGGCGTAGGCGAGTAGATGGACGGACTTTTGAAAGATAGTGCCTCTGGTGTTAAGGTGCCTGTCCATTTGAGAGTAAAAATGCTGCGAGCAGCTCTCAAGCAGCTCTCGATAGCAAACTCGCAAGTGGACATAGTCTTGAGAGTAGTTCGCGGAGAGTTAACTTTTTACTCTCGAGATTCGAGCCTTTTGAAAGTCACTCGCAAGTGGACACATGTTCTGATCACTATCGGAGATTAGCTCTCAAAATTCCAAAACGGTTCGTATTTTGCGAGTAGCTGTCGAGAGTCGACATGGCAGAACAATGGATATCGTAGGAAATAAATCAACTCATAGCGTTACCAATACACACTCACGTACTGGTATGGCTTCCCTTCACGCTGGTTGGAACATAGTTAGAATACATTTTAACTAGTAAAATAAATATCAAGTGGACACGGTTATGAGAGTACTCTCAGGGAATCTACTCTCAAAATGTTATCGAAGAACTCGCGAGATTAAAATCTCGAAATTATTACTCTCAAATGGACAGCCACCCGAGAGTAACTCTCGAGAGTTTACTAGTGAAAGTACTCTCAAATGGACAGGCAAGGCACCTTTAGCGTTTGAGTTTTGCACTATCAAGAACGATATTGAAGAAGTTACATGTCATCTTATCGTCTTGTCGAAATCCTTTTTTGGCATCGAAGGTCTCGGTGAGTCGAAATGCTTCAACTACTAATACCTCTGTAGTTGGCGCAGTTCAGAGGGTCTCCTTTCTTGAGGATCGGGCAAAGAATGCTGAGGTTCCATTCATCGGTCATTCTTTCCTCCGACCATAATTTACAGATGAGTTGGTGCATGCTCCTAACCAAGGCATCGCCTGGCACTTTAAATAGCTCGGCGGTTAGGTCATCTGCTCCAGCGACTTTGTTGGACTTAAGCTTAGATATGGCTATCTTCACTTCGTCCAGGTCGGGTGGACGGAATTATTAGTCTTCATCGTCCAGGTTGATTGGTTCATTCTGCCTGACAGCAGGATTTAGTTCGTCATCGCCGTTAAACAGAAATATTTCTTCCATATCCCCAGCACCGGTGATTCTACTATGATGTTCCATTGGTCGTCCTTTAAGGCCTTGGTTCGGGCTCGGTGGCCTTGGCAGGTTCTTTTTACCCTTTGGTAAAACTTCCGAACCTCATTCCTGCTGTAACATCTCTCTATGACAGATCGACGAAATACAAAACAAACGAGTATGTCCCTCACCTACATCAGCACACCACTGAAGTGAAACTTCCTTCAAATCACTTCACTCTATGGTAACGACCCAGGTCTGGGTCCAATTGTGAATCCTCACTCACTCAAACACTCACATAAAATTCCATCAAAATCAATCTAGCCGTTTAGGAGGAGTAAAAAAATTCATGGAACCCGATCGTAAAGTACTTACTAATATAATACTCTTAAACTATTTTTAATAAATAAAAATTGCAAATTTTCGTTTCAGTTTTAAATAGTTTCGATTTGTATCTACAAATTATTGTTTAGCAATTTTTTTTTTTTTAATTTGACAGATTTTTAGTGATTGACTAGGAAAAGTACGCGAATAGACCTAATTTCATGTGGATCAGCCTTTATGATATAGAACAAATGTGACATTTCAATGGAATGATGACAGATATTTGTCATCTTTGATTAACAACATCCCTAAATTCGTCTTAAATAATTATTAGACTTTATGCTCTCACAGTCTCCGTTCAAAGACCAAAAATAAAATCAGAAAAGAGATTTAAAAAATTAAACTAAACTTAACAAACAAGCTCACAGTACACGTCACTGACATTGAAACTGAAAACCTGTAAATAAAGCAAACGCTAACGCTAACGAATATCTCATCATATTTGTATCGCACACTAGTAAAACTTAGTTTTCATTCTTCTTTATGTTGTTGTTCTTCTTCGTCTGGTTAATTGCTGTGCAATCGATAAGACACCACACAAGACCGGCACGTTCATATGGGATGGCGCGGAGCCACTTAACTTTGCAGTCATATTGTCTTAGGACGAACGCACATTGAATTCGCAATTAAGTGCGTACCATGCTTTTATTGCTTTTGTTTTGGTTTTATTTTTATCCATTTAACCATTTTCTTAGCTGCCAATTTCCTGTGTATGTGGCGTGCATACAGCCAGTTGCAGTCGTCAATTTAATTGAGGTCTTAGGCGCCTATTAGGCCTGTGGATAGGGAAAGTTCTGAACCACACACGCACAGGCACACAGACCGGCGCGATGCATTATGCTGTAACAGCAAACCATGTGGGCTTAGAAGATCACGAAAAGCAATCATTCGACTTTGATGGGAGTAATAGATATGCATTCAATCAAACAGTATCTGTATGAGAAAGTCTAGTCTTCGCCTACGTAGTTATTTTTATTGTTTTTATATATGCTCACTGCACATTTTATGTTTAAGTCTCGAGATCGAGATGATGCTTCTATCAAACGGGTGCTATAGCCAACGTAGGTGTATCTCTGTATGACGTTTGTTTTACGATCCAACTTGAGATTGAATATCTGAAGTTCTGATCAAATAGTAACGTTGTTTAAGGTTAGGTTTCCGAATTATGATAGAAATATAATGATAAACGGTTCCAAGAAAAGACTCAAAGATGGGTTCTACTAGTGTTAATTAGAAGTGGTTTTCTGTCGACTTGGATTTAGGTCAGTCCTCAGACTAACGAAATCATTAAGACGCTTAGCTGTTGTTTGCTTCTAAGTGAATATATAATTATTTTATGGTCATTTATCATGGAAACTGCTGGAGTGTAAAATCGGAGTTGCATTTTAAAGATGGAATGCGATTAGAGTTGATATCGAACTCATGTTTTATGGGTGTTGAGAGCAACGATTAGGAAAGATAGATTTAACTATGTGATGGGAATTATTTAATGCGACACGTTTAAAGTTATGTGTAAACGGTAAAAATTCCAACCACGGATTTTGTGAACATTTTAATTTGGGGATAATCCTCAGACAGCAGCATCTATTCACAGATTATCTATGCTTTTGGGGATAATCTATCATCAGAATGGAATAGAATTAATTATTTCAGATATCCAATTGAATATTCATATAAAAGGATATCAGCATTTTGACTGGTAACACAGAAAAAAATTATAAGCTATTGCTGCCCAGATAACTAGTTCAACAAAATCTTTGGCTTCCATTGAACAATATAAAATCGGCCTCCCGTCTAGTGTTTTGCTTGAATTAGTCACGCACGTCGCACAGTTTTTCGAAGTCTTTTCGGCTTCGTTTTAAGTTTTGTGCTCTTGATATTTCAACTCACATATTTTTTAAAGCTTAGCCATAGTGTCGATATTTTTTCTTAGTCTAAATCTATATACCTATAAAGGGTGATTTTTTTTGCTGTTTGGTTTTTTAGCCTGATTTGTTTGCTCAGTTATTGAATTTTATTACCAAAAATCGTGCTCAGAAAAAAATGTGTCGCGATCCATGGACATATGGCGAGGCGAATTTGGTGAGAAACTCTTCTTACGTTTTGGACTTGTGATTTGACGGCGCTGGACTATACTTTGTGGGGATATGAGAAGTCTCAGATACCAGTCGACATGTTGGAAAAGTATGCCAAAATTGGACATTCTGGATTGACCACTTGAAGCGTAGTCGCGGTCACCATTTATATCTACGATATAATATTCAAAAAGTAAATGGCAAGAATTGATTTATTGACCCTAATAAAAATTGCTCTCAATTTTGCAAATTTTCGTTGTTGTTTTTTCATTTTAAAAACCAAACGCTTAAAAAATCAGCCATTATAAGGACATATATTGTTGGCTTTTGGTTTACCCCTATTTTTGGTGAACTGGTAGAGAACCACACTATTTCTCTTTTGGAAAGTATTTAACATCGTTTAATTGAACATAGCTTGTACGGAATGTGTAGAGGTCCAAAAGCTCTCCGGAGAAAACCCTCAATTCTATATAGTTCTGCAGTACACTGCAGAGTTTATGCCCTCTCCAAGTCTACAAGACATTATTAGGCATATAGGCAGGTATGGTAGGTATACTCCACAAGTACTATTGTAAAAGTGAACAGAACAATAAACGGGTTTGCTTTACGTGGGTATGTACCAATACGGTTTCACCGCACGGTGAGCATACTCACTTAGTGTCCTGAGAAAGGCGTGGACATACGCCCCAGAGCAGCTAGGCAAGCCTAACTAACACTGGTACAATTACCGAGGCTGATAAATGGAAGTCAGTCTCGGTCCCCTTGGTAGGAGCGAGATCTATCATCCATCTCTGTGTTCTAATGAACACGACTAGGTCCCGCATTTGGGAATAAACCACAGCCCCCGCGATGATCCTTCCTCATCGGAATGGGCTGCATCAGTTATGATACAGGGGCCCCAAACCCCCGCGGTACCTGTGATATTTTAAAAGCGACTGGTAGACGCTTCCGCAACCCGAAGGTCACTTCTATTTGGACTCACTCCCAAATTCGTCCGAGGTAGCACCCTCAATATATAGCATTTGCTATATATATGTCCATGCGTTCAAATGTATACAGTAAATTGTATACGTTCTTGCGTTCAAAAGAATGTTAGGTAAAGAGTTTGAACTTCCATAATACTAGCGAAGCCAATTTCAACTCATACACCTTTTTGTTCTTGCACTGTACAATCTCGTGAAGCCACAATAGAAGCAACACTTAATTCGGGCAGTGCCCCTGTAAAAGTGAACAACTGGTCTAACCTTGTCAACCTTGTCCTAACGACATCTCTGCAACGCATTTCTAGCGCCTGCCTTAGGAAATATTTTAAGTGGTGTTTCGCCGCATTCCCAGGTCAACTCAATATACGAGAGATCCATTGAACTCCCTCTTCACCTAGAACTTTGAGCATTTCTGGCCGGATTTCATCTATACTGGCAGATTTGCAAACTGTTTAAGGCGATTTGACTTCATCAAAGCGATGGATCTGTCATAATCTAATCATACTCAGTGACCTATTCTGGATTGAGCAGTTAACACAGAGAAGTGCTCGCTCCATTTGGGCTTCTCGAACTACTCCGTTGTCACTTGCTCCGCAAACATGTCGCATGTGATCTTTTGTATGCAATTTCCACAATATCAATTGGTGATACACTGCTACATCAGTGACAATGATCTGATGACCTCTCCCATCATTCTAATCACCACTAAATCCAAGGTTTCAAGGTAGCAATCAAAGTCCGTAGTTTAGACCGGTTCGTCTAATAACTTCAATGTGAAAATGTTACAATTGTTAGGGTACGTCCATAGTTAACCAGCTTCTCGCTAGTGATGAATGGACGCGTCCATAATGAACCGGCTTCCTGCTTTAACAAACTATAACCAGCTTTTACCGGACTGAAGTTTTAATTCTTGTTGACACCGGTAAACAGCTTTCAAGCGTGTTCTTTCAGTTTTATTGTGATTTTCGTAATTTTTTCCAAAGATGAATGTAGAAGTGAGTAGGGAAATTTTAATTTCCAAAGTTTTTTTGAAGCAATTGATTTAGGACATGAATAAAGAACAAACCGGCACCGCGCCACCGGCTTGATGTTCACTGACCATCACTTGCTAGAATCACGCTGGCTCTAATAAGTACCGGCCTGAATTTCGCCGGAGAGCTGGTATGCAAGAAAGCGAGAAACTGGTTCACTATAGACGTACCCTTAGGTGCTATCTGCGATTGGAAATTATACTACTTTCCCGACTGTCGCACGGCTATGACAGAAAAGGCATATTTTCGGCTATTCTAATTGGCATGCTGAATTAGGTTAAACGTTTTTTTTTTTCTATTTGCCAGACTCTAAAATTTAGACTACAAATTCCGCCTTTCTAAATTTTGTAAATACCTTATTGTTAAAAACAATTTAGCTGTGGCAAATATTCTGCCAGCTTTTTTGCTGAATACACAGAATCTATCAAAGGTATGTTCTTTTCAACAACTTTACAATTGCAAGTAAATTTAGATGAGATTTCGTCAAAGATTTCCATAAGAAAAATTTAAACTTTAGTTTTAAAAAAATTGACGTTCCTCATGAAGAACTGTTGTTTTCGAGACCATTCGTTCTAAATCTCGAGTTTTATGTAACGATTTAGGTAGATTTTCAGATTATTTTTTTTTTGTATTGCACGTCATTGAAAATATGGTATCGAAAATGCTAAACAAAAAATTAGTTCGAAGCTTTAACTGAATATACACGACTCGTGACAGTTAAACGTCAATATCCCGCACCAATTTCTTATATAAAACGGAGCATGAAAGTCATTTTACAATTTTCCGCCAAATTTATGAGCTCTTTAAGAAATGAACTGCAAAGTAAATTTTATTGGTATGTGGTCTCATTAAAACACCTGACAGACTTTTTCGTTTTTAAACCAACCTGTGTCTTTTTCACGTCTATCCTCAAACTCTATCTATCGACCTACATCACTGTGCAATAAATAAATCCGCTCATTGATGACCCCTTCCGAAACCCTGCTGTGTTCGAGACTATTAAATCGCGAGTCAATAAAAAAAAATTTGAAGGCCACAGTCAGTGTGTCAGCCAGCAGTACTCTGTGGCTCTGTGCTCCATTACAATCCAAATCCAATCACTTTTGCCAATCGAGCGAACCCTAATTGGAATTAGAAGAACAACGTTGTTAATCCAGATCCACATCCATGGCGGGACTTTTACACATACACACATCAGAAAAGTATTCGCAATACAATCTTTGTCGTCCCTCAGCCACACCTTTATCACCAAATCAAGGTGGTCGTGGCAAGCAGCACCACAGTCTGCTGTCATTCTCGATTTCAGGTGAAAAATCGCGTTCGCTTTCAGGTATAGTTGCTGTCATCAAGAGGGCACACAGAGGTTTCCACGTCATTGCGGCCAGGCCACACTGCCACTGCCACCCTCTCCCGCTCGTTAAACGCGAATATAAACGTTGAATGAAGCCTCGTGTTTCCTTGCCGTTTCACAAGTTCTGCGGTTCATATTTATAGCGGCAGTTTTGCTTTTACGGGGCACTTAATCGATCCTGATTGTGGTCACTTTGTGTCAATCTGGTGCGGAATGTGGAGCAAAAGGAAAATTGATTCTCTGCCAGCCGATTGATAGTCCTTTAATTTGATTTTCCATGTCGTTAACGCGGTGAGTTTAAGATTCTTGACCATGATAACGACTGACAGTGGAGCAACAGCAAATGAATGTTAACGATGTGAAAGTGAAATGCGGCCAAAGGATGACAGCTTGACCTGATTTAAGACAATTAACAGGAAATTTTGTTACAATGATGTGTCGATGTTTTGATGGTGGTGGTGGGTAGCGATAAAATCAAAGTCGCCCAATCAAAGTTCCATGACCACTGAGGTGTGTTCAATGGAATCAGACTGTTGTGGCTGACAGTGACACCCACCAGACAATGCACCCACTAGACAAGAGCATTTGAAATAGCGTCACGCGTGCGTTGCAATAAATCGTGTGACGCCACTTTGACAGCGGTTTTGTGCTGTCAAGTCCATCGTTCGTATTTTTTATAAATATAATTAGACTCGACATAAAGGCGAATGTGCGTGTAATTAATTACTTGGAATATCTGTATGAACATAACACAAGATAGGAGCGCTGCAGTCAGTCGTCTGCAGGTTGCAATATCATCTGACAACGCGACGCGACGGTGAAACGAACGACAGTTAAGAGAACGATAAATGTTTTGAAAAATCTTAAATCCCAAGCGCTGATTGATGAATGCGCAAGTGCAAATGATTAATGAGGCGGTTTAAAATTAATTTCTGTTTCTGTTTTATATTATGTTTGCCTTTTTATTTTTCTTAAACGTGATTTACTCTTTCTTCCTTACTTAGGCATAGGCCACAATATGTATGCGTAGTTGGCTCGTGGTTTGTCAGGTTTGAAGCACTGAGGCAATTGATTATTTCGTGCATGAATGAGTATCAGGATCGGTACAGGTACATACATTCGTCGTTTAATTCAACACTTGATTTCAATGACATTTATGCTGTACGCACGATTGCCACGATCCAGTCTGTAAGACTGTTTTATTGTCTTAAGCTAGGTTTCAACTTGTTCTAAATTTATTATGGCAAATTACTTAATTTTTGGTCTTTTAGAAAAATGACAAGTAGAAATAGCGCAAAATTTAATAATTGTAAAATGAAAATATGGTGTAAATGGCAAAATTGACAAACAAATCGTCACTTAATTTTTAACTGAAACTGACAGTTTGTTGTCATCGTATTGTATTGTCAATGAAAAAATCCGAATGCACCTGCTGTAAAGTGTTTTTGCGTGGAAAATTCGATTTGAAATGGAACAGGAAAATTGAGGAATGCTTTTCACAGATAAATTGACCAAGACTGTCTCCCAACAAGTTTCAACGAGTCCGTCAAATACCTGTATGCTGCGCCTTGAGTTGTAGCTAATACAGCATTCTTTGGTCAGCGTCATTCTGTAATCATTTTTGGCAGCAGCTGAAGAAGGAATTCCAATTTTTCAATTACTTACCTATTGCCAAACAATTGAAGGGTCTTAAAACTATGAATGAAAAGCTTACAAACATGAAGTGAATGGGCTATCGCATTACTGTTTGGTGTAACCTTTTATGCATTCGAAGAACCGGGTATTAAAGGAAATCGCCGCAGAAAATGCTACTGACATAAAGGGGCAACCGCTATGGAATTAAGTCGGCTTAATCTATTGTCAAGAATATGCAAAAATTCTGTTGAGACAAACACTGGATTACTATTCTAATGTAGGAAACAACATTCGATTTTAATGTAATCCAACATTAGCTTAGTCGGATTAAGGGCCGGTTTGTTCATCTTTGGTTAACTCTAATCAACGGTTATTCCAGCTGATAATCATAGAATCTGTTTGTTCAGTCAAATTTTAACCAGAGAATCCATGATTTGGTTAGTTAACCAGAGAAATCGATAACCAGCCGATTTTCGTCGGTTACCGGCATTTAACCAAGGAAATTCTAAAATTTTGTTTGTTCAAGCTTTGACATAGCAGTCAAAAACAAATCAGCTTTCTTCCAAAAATAAAAATTAATTTAATAAATAATAAACACAAACTAGTGTGTTGCTTCGTATCTGCTATGTCGACCCATTTTCAACAACTGGCAGATGAATACGATGCAAGAAAGTGTGGAAAAAAAATTGCATGCATTGCTGCGCTTATGATAATTTTAACCATAGATTAAATCTGACAAATAAACTGGAAAACTGGAACGATTTGCGACAAATCTATGGTTCGGTAATCAAAGTAGAAAATAAGTGAACAAACGCTTTTTGATTACCACAGATATATAATCATGGATTAAACTAAATCTATGATAACCTAACCGCAGATTTAACCAGCTCTGAACAGACCGGCCCTAAGTCAGCTATTTTCAAAATTTTAAAATATTCCTTACTCGTGCAGTCGTGCTATTTTAGTCACGATATACAATTCCAATGTAATGTCACACCTTCTTAAGCTGGATTAATCCCATCTATCTATAATGGACCTCCCTTAGTGTGCTATCTGTCGGATTTTGGCAGACCTCCTACGGGTATAAAAATGTAAACGGATTTAATGTAATCTTACATTTTCCTTCATCCATGTTTAAGATATGCGCACGAAGATTAATCGCCCAGTTAACGCGATACGTGTGACCTGTCAAAAATAAAATTTTTCATCGTCTGAACGCATTCATCGAACGACTTCTCCAAAGATACAATTCTATCATAGCGAATTGATTAAAGAAATCATTGAACTCTAGTTTTAAATTGGAAGCCATCACATTTAGACTCTTCACGGACTTCATAGTTGAGTTAAGTTGACGCAGATAGATGAGCGCGTTCTAGCCCAGATGATGTTTTCGAGTTGCGGTCTAAAAGATAGCAAAGGAAATTGCATCTTCGAGCATTGCGCACAACCATTTACGTGATGATATTGTGACGAATCGAATGGACCTTAATTTCAATGCCACATCCAGACAGCTGAATCGAGAGCATTTCTTAGGATAGGCTCTCGATATGTTGATTCCTGCAGTTAGCATTGCGACTACACTCTGGGTTTTCGCTGGTACCTTGGACCATAACGGACGACACCGCCAAAAAGGTATCCTCCATCAATTCTGGTACTAAATTCGAAACTTCGTTAATATGTCATCTGTTCTGTATAGTATATTGTCGTTGCGCATACATAAAATAGCATGGGACAACTCATCCACCGGTCCTCCTGATTAACAAACGTCACTGTTCATAAGTTGGCTAGCAGTTGTCCATGCATTTTCATAGCTAAAAGAATTTTTAGTTGCAAATCGCTCGCAATGAAAACAATTTCACTCTCCAATCACCTGACGTACAAGTAAATCCCAACAAGATCCCAAACAAAACGCAACTATTAACAAATTAGTCAAACACCATGTACACACATTAAAACAAATGACCAACAATCGCGCTTCGATGTGTTGTATAGTCACCATCGTCAGTCGAATGGTCCGCCCTGTCTCTGCTCCTGAGCGCGGTTTTTTCACCTTCAATTCACGAGAAATTTAACAGATATACAACCAATAAAAGACCATTGAACGACATCGTTCAGCGGGATTCACCTGTGAAGCAGCAAAAACTACAACGACGACGCACAAGTCATACCACACATTGCCCAAGAGCTAAAGATAGGTATGTGTGCGTTCTGAATTGGAAATCAATTCAACGGTACACGTTTCTATGCCGTCTACCTGCATCTGTGCTTCTATACAGCTCTTGGTCTTGGGCTCTGACCAAGAACGCGCCAAGGAATTGGCATGACATGTCTTTTATATTGCAACGATTTGTGTGTGCGGCGGCATTTAATATCTATACTCAATGATGTGCCGGACTGACCATAACATCGGATCACCAATACGATAATTCCCTATAAAGCTATAGCACTTATGTATGTAAAAAATAAAAGACGCATTTGAATCTATTATTATATTTGAAGCGGTTAGATGGTAGCTGAGGTTTATTAAAAGTCTGCAAAAAGCATAGGCCCACCAGCACAGCCCTATGGCACCCCATACCAAAAACGGACCATCTCTAGACCACATAGGTTGTGTATCGTGTCTTCAATTGCCTCTAATCATTTCCGCAGTATTTTCGACCAAAATTGACATCCAACACGCAAACACAATCGTCTTTAGACTGTTTTTGGAAATAAAAATCGTTTTTATGGCCATCTCGTACGAATGCAAATTTTTCATTGTTACCATGCCGCCGCGTGCGCTTTATATGGTTCGGCCGTTGTCATCGCGCATGATCGTTGCTGTTGTTGTTGTTCTTTTGACAGAAATAGAATTTCCATTTGGCCAATGTCTTCACCGAAGCAGGTCAAACATGACCTCCGCTTCCATATTAGCCTGACGAGCTAACAGCAGCAATCGGAATCGACACAAACACAGGACAGGAACATAACAATGAACATTTCGAGTTGGGCCATAACGTTAACGTGAAATCAAAACAAGACTGAGTTGCGCTAAACAGAAAAATCCGTGCAAGGAATTGTACCATTTATTTCTCTGTCGAAGGAGAGATAAAGTCACAACTCGGGTCAAAGGCCAACACATTGGGAGGGAGGCACTGCTCTGCAGCCGAGATCGATCTCAATTCGATTTCGATATTCCTTGGATGTCGTGTGCGCGCCTACACGTTGCAGTTAGGATTTCCAACATTTCTCCAATGTTATTCATCATATACCACACATTTGTGCTGAACGTGGGCAGAGTATGTGACTACTTTGTTCGAAAATGTTGGTCATTAAGAAAGGTTTACGGTCATTCTAATGAGGTCGTCTCGGTGTGGGATTTAGACATAATCCCTGACGTTTTACAGGTGAGAAAATTAGGTGAAAGCACCATAATGGCTAAGTTTATACGTTGTATAGATGGTAACCAGTTGCGTTTTGTTGTTAGTGGACCAATTGATTGTGAGAGGGACCACCATGAAAAACCAAACAGTGTTCTCTGATACAATCTATTCAAATTCAAATGACGGTAGTGTCATATGTTCTTCGCTTTATATAGTGGTAGGGCCGTTGATTAAATGTTAATACAGCTGTAATGCCGTCTGATGGCCCATTCGACTGCTGATGGTTTCCGAGATTTTGTCTCTTGAGAACATTTTTATCATCGACTGAGATTGGTTGACTTTTACTATAAGAACAGTCATGAATAGAAAATGGCACGAAAGACTATTTATGCAGAAGAAAAAACAATTTGAGAATATTTTGAGCACCATAGCTCACAACCTAATACAAATTTTTGGCATTGAACGACCTTAATGTCCTCCAATGGATATCTGAGATAGCTATTCAAAAAGAGCAACATGTCGCCATCTTGCTGATTACTGATGTGAGTAGAAATTCCCCTGTACACGGCAGTAATTGAATGAATACTATTCTGAGCTGATTACTTGGTTCTGTCTAAATCGCAAATGTGATTGCACACGTTTTCTAATATCTCTCGGCAAACTTAATGCCCCTATCATCAAGTGCAGAGCTTTACCAAGAAAAATCGATCAGTGTATTGAAAGTTTGCTGGTTGAGCCTCAGTTCCTCACCATCAGACTAGCATATATACATGTACTGTACATAGCTTCATCTAGTAGATAGAATTTCGAAAAAAAAATCGATTGCCTAAAATGTTTATGTCAAATTTAGGACATCACTTGTTTCTTGAAAGCTAAACGTCTTACTACATCGTTCTTAATTTTAATGATATTAAGGCTCTACCTTATCATAATGGACGTTCATCACAATAGACATTTTATTTGTCTAAAAACATCGGCTCTCGCTGACAGTCACGCCAACATAAACCTACTTAAGGCGTTGAGCGTCTATGCTAATGCCTAGGCAGAGTGAGCTAAAAAGCCTGAGGTTGAGGTGTCTAACTAAAAAAAAAAAAAATAGTTGGCGCAACAGGCGTGTGGACACCCTAGGCCTAGCTTCTTATTTTTGGGACGAATGGAAGGGACCTACAATTTAATGCTGAGTCCGAACGGCTGAATTGAGAAGCATTTTTCAGGACAATTCTACTCTTGGATGTTTGTCAGACGTTTGGGAGAGGTGACGCAGTGGAAAAGACCTTATTTTGTGTTTTTCCGGGGATCAAACCTGGGACCCCTCGCACAGTAGTCTACCACACTAACCACTGAGCTACTGAGGTGACTGACTATCTATAGTATCCGAAAAAATCAAGGTATATCTCATTTTGACTATCTTCTAGGTTCCACATTTCACTTTCACTCGAAATGAAATCGGAAATGAATTTTTGTGTTCTACATTTCACTGTATTCGATTTCGATTTCAAAATTTTCGGAATTGAGACAAAGTGAAATTGTAATTTCGAAAAAATTTCTGAGTTTCCGAATCGCTCGAAATACAGAACACTGAAAACGAATTCACTCGATTTGCAATTTCGATTTCACTCGATTTCTGGAACCTAGATGTATAAATAGGGTAAGATGAGTCCTAAGCCCTGATATAAGGTTCACCTCACCTGGCAAAGTTAAAGAACTTATTCAATATTCCGTTTAGATCGTCTCAATTCTGTACTAGTTCACGTATGCGATAATTCGGGCCCAATGCTGCCAGAGCCGACTCCATTAAATCTCACAATATTAGGAGGCATTTACCGGTAAATACAGTAGTGATGTCGTCCGCGTTATGGTTTTCTTGAAGCTGGTCAATACTGGCCATAAGCAGATACAACAACGCCTAGAGGATATAAATCTTCTCATCTTCCTGCACCCGTAGGTTTTGAATAAATACATAACATTTGTCTAATCCAGTAATTTGAGTATTTCTCCTCAGGTTTTCACAGTCGTTATAGCTCTCGGGTTAATATTATTGAAAGCCTATAGGAAAGGCTATCATAGTAAATTTTCTTGCCATTCATGTTGTAACTTCTAGAATAGTTCTTTTTCGAAATTATTCACATTGTGGATTGAAATCTGTCAATCAAGCGTTCTTAAATGTAGAAAAGAGAGTAAATCAAAGAATGGCTAGAAAAATGGTGCCGAAAATTCCACCCAGAGCGGTCAATTCTTTTGTGGTCTACAGAGAGCGCGTGTGCTTCTGCTAGATTCCTGATAAACAAGAGAGGATTGTGACAGAATCTTGGCCTCGACACGAAGCGGTAGATAGACTATTCCCAAAAAACCAGTAACAATAGGAATAATGAGGAAGACTCTTCTCTTCTTGTGGGCATGGACAAAAGCTCTGTCGACATCATGAAACTTGTCTATCACATGTCCCCTTTCCTGCATCTTAGAAGGATTATTTTCCGTTATGTTTCCAAATGAGTACAGAAGAAGACAGACGGAACCTGGAGTCTATGTCCAATTACATTTCCGCAGATAAATTTGCATCATTCCATGGGCTGATACCGTTCTTTGAAGTAGGTGCTGGTGCATGGTACCTACAAAACTCCATATATCTGAAAGACCGAGGGCTTATCTAATTATACCAACCATTCTCTCAGCGACCAAGACTGGACAATGCTGTGACCAGGATTTGGTTGCTGCAACTGAAAGGAACGAAAAGTGCAAAACTTTCGTCCTTTTGTCAACTTACTTTCCCTATAATTTGCTGATGTCTCCGCGTGGTGTCGAACTCATTTCACTGCTTACAAGTGGTCTAAGGAAAAACATTTCATTTTCATTTATCCATTAATTGGGTCGCGGGTGTATGTTGCTCAAGTGGACCCTCCAAAACTCACAAGTATCCGCCATCGACTCTAAATTACCAAAGGCATTCCCCATACGGGTAGAGAAGAGATTATGGACTTGATCGAACAATCTCATCCTGGATATTGTACCTAGAGGACGCCTGCCTGATGGTACGGATTCAATAGCTCCTCGTGGGATCCTGGTTGGGGACATGCGTTTAACATCACCAAATCACCGAAGCATGGAACGCTCCGTCCGGAGAAGTACATATCTGCTCTTTGAGTTTGACTTTGAGTTCCTCACGTGTTCTGGTGTATCTTATATACGAAACACGAAAATAAGAACTGACAACTAAGATTTTACACCAAGTTCAGTCCTCCTAAAAACAGTATAGTAAACTCCCATAGTACGCGTCACTATTTTCCTGATAAACCACCCACCCTACAATTTACATAGCTAACACAAACGCAATCCGACAAATGCATTCCTTTCATGATTTAAACGTGTAATTTGTCTACCTAAATCCATGAAGTAAATCTCCGGAGCTATCTTTGGCATTCGTTCATGCAAAAGGCAAGGCCCATGCAACGTTGTCGCCAGCGCAGCCATGCAATTCAGGCGGCTTCCGATTATATCATAGACAATCGCCACACACAAGCCACTCATAGATACTTTTGCTATATCTGAGCGCGCACTACCAATTTATTCTCGTAGCCGTTTTTTTTTTTTGTTGTTTTATTATTTTTATTTATCTTTTCGATTAAATAGCTGTTCAAAATCGTTCGTAGTACTTTTTCTACATAAAACTATAGCTGCGCGCCGGCTGCACAACGTGAAGGAAACTTATCTTTTAGTATAGCATGAGCTGCTGCTGTAGCCGCTGCCGCCGCCGCCGCCGTCAACAACATCACCCTCCGCAAGCCGCAGTCGAACGGTCGCGATCGGTTTGACAAGATCCTTAAAATGGGCAATATGACTTGTTTTGGGAGCTCGGCGAGAATAATGTCGGTTTTTGTACCATCTCACTCGCGGTATAGTGCGGTCGGGCTTTGCTTTACGGTTTCCATCCAGCATCCAGCACAGCGCTAAACAAAAACAAACTAACCGTGCATCGGTTGGCATGTCGACCTCACTATGTTTATATCTATTTGACCATAAAAATCACTCATCATGGTCAGTGGGTTCCTATCCATTATGTGCGAAAGAGGGAATTCCTATATAGTTTCCCAGCTATTAACTCGTTGTATTCGGACTTCCTTTAAGGTCCACGCCAAGGGCTTCTTACAGATAGTGCGGAGATTGAGAAGATGGATAGATGGATGGACAGACAGATTCACTACCTGTGCCTGGTAATACGATGCCAAGAATTTCATGGCAGAATAAAACAATCGAGAGCCCTTGACATCATTTTCTGGTAGCACAAAGCCGGGGATTTGTCCAGAGTGTCCTGACATGTTGTTTTATTTATTGGGCGAAGGTTTTTCACCGTCCGTCTCCGTGCTGCCCGCCATATCGTGAAGGTATATTCCTTCACAGACCAGACGAATAAAAAGCGGTCCCATTGGAATAATTTTTTTTTTTTTGCAAGGAGGACTGACTATGTGCCGCTGCAAAAAAAAAAAGCTGAACTCTTAAAAGATTGCTTTCTTATTGTGTGTGACCATTTTTGGAATGGGAATCTTGTAATAATTTTTATTCACTCGAGGATTCACTTGGGTCCATTGTTTCGTCGCGGCGAGCTCTTGGCTTTGTGTGTTCGATTGGCATTGTTCGTTTAGTGTCTTTTATGGATTTTATATTTATTTTATATTAAATTTGAATTTATTTCTCTTTTATGTATTTAATTTTTTTTATTTTTATTACAGGTTTGTGCGCCACGATACGTTTTCCATACAATGACTCCATCAACTCGATTTCGTATCGAACCCGTTGGTACGTGCTACACATCGAGGAACTTTACATCATTCAGAGAGTTTTCGCCATGCCGGACAAGTAAGTACCTACAATTTTGTATTTAAACAGAATTTATGAATTTATTATAAATTAGCATAAATATTTATTTATTGGGAAAAGAAAATGTTTTAGTCTGTTGAGGATTCTTGGAAAATACCTAGTAAACATGACTGTGTTTGTGATAAGTATGTAATTTTGAAGGTTATGCAAAAGTTGCTTTGTAAGAATATTGGCAAAAGAAAATGTCTTATCTGCTATGAATTCCGGACAGTTCTGACATTACAGACAGAATAATCGGGCGGTTTTTTAAAAGTCCAAGTTTGAGTAGAAATGGGATGTTTTCGAATGGCTTTTTCGATATATACACTTCCCTTGACGCACATGACTTGTGCTATGGCGTTTTCACATCAGTACACGCATACACATTACACATCAGCGACCCCGATCCCAATTAGCTCGTCTTCATGAAGGAACTTAATAACCATCCTGTTTCTGATAAAGATGAGTAACTCAAAAGTTGAGGGCAAATTGCGACTGATAAAGACCCATTTCTCACCAGAGCGCTTATTCTTTTACCACATTTGATACCACCCAATCCAACACCCCTATTCCGCTGAATGCAATATGGAAGGAGAACCCAAAATGGCGTTTCCTATGGCCCATCATGCCAGTTATAAGTGCTCTATAGTCTATAGCCCTTCTGATATCTTTACCAAAATTTATCTTACGCCCAAGCACCTCACATACAGTAGGTATATAAGGCTTTTCTGATTTCACAATTGAAAAAGACCTGCAAGGGAGGCAGACTGGAACTTATATAGTATAGCAGTAGGACAACATAAGGTGTAACATGCGGTGTGGGACTACGCATCCAGGTTTACAGAATTAAGTTTTACGTCTAAGACTTAGCTTTGCTTATAACTTTGCCTGTAAGTGCCAATGAAGATAAGCCACTTTTCATGAGGTATCCATCTTAAAAACATGCCTTAAAGTACCTTAATGTTAAATGTTGATTTTACTTGCTTACAAGGAATTAGGAAGTCGGTATTTCTGACAATGATACATTAGGTAATTCTCATCGTATCCGATAGCCAGGACGGACTTCTCTATCAAATCTTCTCATCACGAAGTCGACCAAATACAATACACCCAGTTGAGGTCATGTTTTAATTTTTTTTGTCTCCTCAGTGTCTGGCCAATCCAGCGCAACTTACGTTGCCTAATCTAGTCTTCCGACAGCTTTGTATCCATTCGATATGATTTGCGGCCAATTGATCTTAAAGTTATATCGCAGGGAGCGGTTATAACGCGTGCCTGTAGCTTTCTCGAGTGTGTGGGAGAGATTTTCCAGGACTCCCTTAAAAAGCTGTTGTTACGCGTTTACATTTTGGACTTTATTCCTTTTTTATTTTCGGGCATTATTTCCTGGGGCCTTATTTCCTACTACCCCTAGTGCTAAGGGATTAATCCGACCAAAAGCTTTTCCAAAATAGTTTAACAGCACGCAGCACTGAGCAATGACTTAATCGAAGATTGATCTGAAGTAACATATCAAACAGTAGTAGTTTTCCATATTCTGACAATCACTCTTCACAGACCTTGAAAGCTGTATATTGCTTTTTTATATCTAAAGTGGGTGCAGCAGGTTCATCCAGGACCCTCCTAAGGTTTTTTAAAACCGCCAAACCTCTACCCGTTAACTTCTAACTAACTTCTGAGCCAATAAATGTCATTCCAGGTATGTAGGTATACCAAGCAAACTGTTGTCAAATCTTGAGTTGATGGTTACCCTTCTAAGTTAAAAATGCAAACACCGCTTTCTTTTAATGTAAATGGCTGAAGAAAGGAACCTTAGGTTAAATAGAGTATGAGGACTGAGTAGTCCTACCAGTCAGTCTCTTAAAATCTTTTATTCGTGTTACATATTGTTACATGCTCCATGCGTGAATTTTCTAATCGACTGCCCTTCTTAAAGCCCCGATCGACGATCTTTCCAAAAAAATCTTTTTCCTTTTGTCCCCAATATTTCAGTTTTTTATTTTTACCGGAAAACACGGCAATATGACTTTCAGTCTTTATTCTGGCAGCGATAACCCCCTAAATCATTCTTCACACGCCTTCGCCTTCACCACAATCGTCGTGGTAGGTACACGTACGATCAACGATCACTGAATATTTCCACTCGAATGCCACCTAATTTTTTATGAAATTGATTCTGACCGCAATATTGGCTTGCCACCCAAAAACTTATGCGTGTAAACATGAGATGTTCGGTATCTTATTTTCTTGTTTGGATCATTTAATGTGTCAAAATTTGTTTACACATTTTTTTGACACCTTTCCTGTTTGAAATTCATTTCGACATGTTGGAGTTGTTGCGCGCTCGATGGACTATTTTTATACCCGATCTCACCTTTCTCGTGTTGTGGTCTTGTGGAGGAGCACACTAAACTGAAGATGCATGACCGAAAAGAATGTTGTTGTCTGTTTCCCTTTTTTGTCTGATCTTTCTCTAGTTCTTTTTGTGTTGTGTTTTTTTGTTTTTAACCGAATCCAAATGCATTACAGATGTGTATCTGTATGTACTTAAATTTTAAGAGCTATTTTTAGAGTATTTTAAGCATGCAACATGCCATTTGAAGCTGCAACGTACTCGTACAAAGGAAACGTAAAAAGAAGTTTGTTTGGCATTTCTTCTTTGGGGAAACCATAAAACTAAAAAAAAAATGCTTAAATTGACCACATAAGGGAATACAAGCTACCGGGGTTTACAACAACTAACAAAATGACATTTGACGCCGCCGGCCAACAGAACGCGACGTTTGACTGGCAAAGATTTGTTTCACCGCATTTTCGGATTAACGTGAACGCGTTTTGATTTCTTTTTTTTTTAGGGTTGAAATTGGAAACTTAAGAAGGGTTATTCTACAAGTGCAGGGCAGATGATCTTTTTGTTATGAATAATGAGAACTTTATTGAAGTAATTTGAGGACTTGTGGTGGATTTTGTTTGTGGCAATAAAGGGGGAAGGCGAGTATTTAAAAAGATTCAAATGATTAAAATTTAATAAGGTACGGGGAAGTCTTTAAGCAGTTAGCACTGTGAATTGGAGTTTGGTAATACGAGTTGTAGTACCTGCTTATAGATTATAATCAATGCTGAGAATTAAATTAGGCTCAAGTGGTTGCCAGTGTATGATTCATCACATGGACGACGGTTAAAGCTACGTTACAACTTGTTCGCCCCTTTGGGAAGTAGTGCAGTTCGGTGATGACCCGACTTACATGTGAAAAAAAAATTCTATGCAGATGACTGTGGCCAAAAGTTACATTCACCTCGATCGGTTTCGCATAGAACAAAGGCTCTGCGAAATAAGGCCCAAAAAAAAAAATAAAGGCCCCAAAAAATTATACATAGGAAACAACAATAACCCTTTTTTAGGGCCTTATTTCCTAATGAAAATTGGGGTCTTATTTCATTATGAAAAAAGACCCCAAAAGAAGGAATGAAATAAGACCCCAAACGAAATCGAACCAAACGTATGAGGGGCCATGCTGCCCCCCCCCCCCCAAACCCCCCCTGCCTGGGTTAACTGTCAAATTTGGGGCCTTATTTCACTTTTTTTGGTGCCTTATTTCATCGCAGTGGAACCTTATTTCATATTTGAAATTGGGGGCTTATTTAATTTTCTCTTTTGGGGCCTTTTTTCATTGGGGCGCTATTTCTCATTGCCTAGAAGCAATCATCATTTTCAGAAAAAAAACGCGGCTTAGTAGTTTTTATATTCTGACTCTGGCAATCAGTCTTCACAAGACCTTGAAAGCTGTATATTGCAGTATATCCAGAACGCGATCCCTACCCAAGTGTCTAAAACCCTCCAAACCTTCCTATGTACCCACTTAACATCCCAACCCAACACACTAACTTCTGAGCCAATAAATGTCATTCCAGGTATGTATACCAAGCAAATTTTTGTCAATTCTTGATTTGACGGTTACCCTTACCTACAAGTTTCGGCCTCTGTCGATCTGCTCGCTCTAGGCTGCAGGCTGACGATATTGCGTTGTGGAGATGAGTTTAATATTTCCTCACTCAATTAGTTTTCAACTGCCTTTTCTGCCGTATTTTAAAGATACGACATATGCCTGATGGGTCTGTGTGATTTGGCTGCAATGGCCAGACATAGTTCGAAAGTCGTATATGCGAGACAGGTAGATTTTTGGGTTAAGCTTAGTACGCTTTAGCTCGAGTTAAATTTTAGCGCCCGTAAAAAATACTCTGCAAAATTTAGTTAAGCTAAATTTAAGCGAATCTCCTTAGCCGTGCGGTACGCAGCTCCAGTCAAAAAATCAAACTATCATTTCAGACTTTAGTGCATGTATCTGTCAAAATTTAGCGCACTCATTAATAGACCGGCACATTTTCTCAAGCTAAATTTTGACAGATTGTGTTGTGTTGCGGCAAAGTAGGTACTAATTCCTCAACGGGGAATCCTCTGAAAGTGAAAATTTTGAGATCAAAGAATAGCAGACAAGGAAAAAAGAAAGCGCAACGAAAGCAAAGCACTTTTTTCACGCCTATGACTTTTTGAAGGAAGTTATTTCAAACGAACAGCTGTTTTCTGTGACATTTATATATGCAAGGCCATGTCAAAATAAACCTAGGGATTTAACTAATGTTTGGAGAGAAGAAAAAGTTTAGTTTCGCTTAAGCTTCGTACTTAGCTTTACTCCAACAGAAAATAGCTAGTTGAGGTCCGAGCTGTGATTTAAAAAATCACAAAATAGCGAAATCCTACGGAACAACTTTTACTTTTTGGAGCAAAAAAACTGCCATAAGCATTTGCATAATTATTTGCTTAAATGGCTTCTCCTTAATACTTAATGCCTAACCTAACCTCACTGGTAACCCGGTCAATGACAGGAGCTCGCCTGTGTTAAATTTTCAAAGGCAACTTCTCATTTAAGGTTGCGATCACTTGAAGATCAATAGTGAAGTATGCAGCACAAACAAATTCCAATCAGCTAAAATCAAACTGTGTATTTGAACAAAAATTGGTTACCGAATAGGTGCCTAAGTCTTTTATAGGAAGGATCGAGAGACAACTTCCGGCAGAGATATTTCTATCAAATGATCATTTTCGCAGTTTTCAAATATCAGTGTTGTTCAACAAATTAATGCAAACTCTTCATATGCACTCAAAATAGTTCCAAGATCAGACTGGAATAATTCTTGCTCAAGATCAATTATAAGCGATGATTAGCTGATCATGCGCCAAATTTGGAACGACAATGCCAGTTTCCCTTGACAATTTGCCCATTCGAATGACATCATACTATTGTGTGTGATCACCTTTTCCAACGCAAATAAAAACACACGAAACCTGTCTCTTGCCCTTCTCCTTCCTGGCCAACCATGAATCGATCCTCGCGATCCCTTTACACAATACGATCATTATTGAACGATAACAATTTGTCGCCAAGGTGTTTCGAATATGTTTCGGAAACTTGTCTATACAACGAGACAGTATAGCTACGTGCCCAGCCATTGCGACAACCGATCGCAGTGATCCTTTGGTGATCGTTCTCCTTGTTTTTTTTTTTTTATATTCTTTGGTTTTTATATGTAGTGCGTTCTTCTTGGTTTTTTTAGTTTCTTATTTTCCCAGTGCAGCAATCATTCTTCGTGTAGAATTTCAATTAGAATTGAACGAGATAAAATGTAGGAATTCTGTGAATTACCTGTTTGCAAGCACCACAGGAAGACGACCGACTCCATGATCATCGGTTGAGAGAAAAATCGGAATTCGGGAGTTCAGTTCACTGCAACAAAAATAAAAAAACAGATTCCAATAATTGGTCCAACTATATTTGGAGTCATGAAATTGCAACAATCAATTCGGAAGAAATTTTTGGCCTCTTGGAATGGTAACGATCTTGTACGAATTTGGTACAAGTGGTGCAAGATCACTTGGTTGCGTATTGGGAACATTTAAATCAGCGATCTCTTTAATGTGCACGAAAGAGGTGTTTAGAAACTGTTAGAGTGGTATTGATTTTTTTTATTGATCGTGTTGGATAAGTTGAAGACAATTTTTATGAGCGATCAGTTAAAAACAGATTGACTGATCAGTCAGGTTCTCAATTAAATTGGCGAGAAACATTGATCTACCATTATATATAGATCTATTTGTAGTCCTTTTTTGTAGAAGAATTGAGAGCAAAAATGAATTCCTTTGATAGAAATATAAAATCTTGTTTCAAAAGTTCTTAAGCATGTCCTCTCAGCTCTTTAGAACGATCAGTTGATGATCGCCAAACACTTAAGCATTAATAGATCGTCGCAAATCTCTAACCTATAAATCATTTTTCATTTCAGATTATTGGGGATATCACAAGCAAGGTTCCTGTCAAGCTGGCTTAAGTGCCGGTGTGAGTAAGGTAAGTTGCGCGATTGTAAACATAGTAAACTCAACGTACCTATAAATCACTCCCTCATTCCATATTTGGTTCTTTGGCAAATGGGGTGAAAATATTCCGTAAAAAAAGAAAAAATTTACATAAACACATCACGATAAGTGAAAAAAAAATATTATACGTAGGCTCTCTATTTGCCTAGAGGTTTGTCTGCGCATCTACTATTTCTTCACGCTGATGTTGTCCATAGATGGGCGTTAAATAAATGGAGATAATCGTGTGACGGTCTATAGTAGGTAGGATGTGCGAATTGCTCTTTTTTTCTGTATCTTTTAAAAAACTAAATTTAAATATTACATAGGAGTTCTTGAATACATCGTTCTTTCAACGAGGGGACAGTGGTCAGCGTATGTCTGTCTATAAAAATGTGCGGGGAGTTCTTCCTTTTTATTTACGCTTTGCAGAGGATTTTTCGTGCGTTTTAGTGATTTCACGATATCTATTTTTTTTATTCGCGATGCACATCTATGGTAATGGTAAAATAGTTGTTCTATCGGATGAAAAGATTTATGGAGATTTTGCAAGGAATCCCGATATGTAGATAAATCATGTGGGACCTAAACGTATGGTAGAGAAGAACAATTTTAAACGCACTAACATAACAGTGTATGGATTAGTTGTAGAGTTTGAACAAAACGATTCAGTGTAGATGTAGGCAGGAATAGTGTCGTTAAACTGCAATTCGTTTTGTGGTAAAGAATTTGTAAAATTTCCTAGGCTTCAGGGTCGCGATCGCTGCTGTATAAGGATCTGGAATGGTTTATCAAACTCAGTTGGCACATAATGTAGCCAAAAGAGGAAGGTGATCACGATCAGATCACTTATCAAGTTTGAATTAATATGGTTTGAATTAATATATTCAGCAGGAAGGATGTCAATTTGTTTGCTCGCAGAACCGAAAAATAAAATAGGTCCAAATAATTCGCATCCATTTAAAGTCGACAGCGAGTCTTTGTGACCACAGTCGCTTGATCATTTCATAGATAAGATCAGATCAGTTGAAGACCAAATGAAGCTATATCAACACTTATGCATATCCAGCTTGATCATATGATCATTTTTCACCAAATAGACTAAATTAAAGCGATCAGTTAAAATTCTACTAAAAATATGTGCTCCTCATAAATATAGATCTTATTTGCAAATCGTTCAGAGACGTTTTGAATCTCCACTGAGAATGTAATCAACTGGAAAAGGTAAAAAGTCTCCAGGATCGGTTCAATGACACTTGGAATTATTCCATTGCAACTAATAGCTGAGGTGAATCTTTTAACCTCTACGATCATTTTTGATTGCGATTAGTAAAATATGGCTTCAAAATTATTTTATGGTTAGAGACTGTCGTCAATTGAGGATCCATTTAAAATGAGCTACTAAATCTGATCAGTCGACTGTTTTGCGCCGCCTCCCCGGTGCTTTGCGCCTGTGCGATAATACGACTTGATCGCGTTTAGTTCATCGAGATCAGTAATACAGCAGACGTCGACGCTATTTGGAGTATTTTATTGTACAAACACGTCAAATATTAAGAAAGACACGTTATTTAAAAAAAAATCAGAAGAAGTGATCGCCATTAGACGAAGATTAATTTTTATAATTTTTTTAAGATATTACAAACTCTGATCAATCGATAGATTACCAATTTGCTCAAGATCAGCGATCCCGATCAGAAGTCGTCACACGATATAGACTCGTATGATGCTTGAAAGAAGAAGACTCAAAAAAAATGATCGCTATTAGCCGAAAGACGGGAAAACTAAGTACAGCAATGTAAGGTGTCTGTTTGGCAGTACAATGGACCAGTAGTTGTGTCTGAGTGCTCCATCGGATAGTAACAACCTCCGAAAAAAAAAAGCCGAGGATCAGTCTGTTCGACCGAAATAAAAAAATGTTGATCAGCTCAAAGTCAGTTGTCCTTTTGAACAGATGGTTCAAAAGATATGTCGTGACTTTGTTATAAACTTAATATTGATTTGAAAACCACTGGCGATCAGTAAAAGGAGTCTTTATTGTTTATTGATTGTGCAGATTGTGAAACACAAGTTTGAATGTCACAAGTAGACATGGCTCTGTATTCTTCTATCCTCACTTCATTTGGCTCAGGTGAACTGACGTCTTGTCTTTCATCGTCCGAAATTTGTCTCGTCTTCTCCGTTTAACAGTCTGCAGAAATGATTTTTCCATGTTCTCATCGTCGACTGTGACTCTACTACAAGATTTCCCTGTTCGTCTCTACAGGTCTCTGTTCGGGTCTTGTTCCCGAGACACGTTCTTTTTACCTTTTGGTATAAGACTTCTGAACATTGTTCTTGCAGAGTTACTGCTCTATTTCCTCGATCGCGTGCTACTTATGCTTTTTCTTTTTCCTCTGGAGAAGCCGCTGTTCTTCCCTTCTATTTTGCTTGTAGAGATCACGAGCTTCTCCTGTCCCTCTCCGCGCAGAGCCGCTTTGTAGGCAAGTCATTAGAAGCGATCGTTAGTTACCGATGATCAGTTGGTTAAAATTTAGTATCAGCAAATTGGCATCAGCTTATAGTTAGTTGTGATTTTGAACAGATCAATATCCATTTTTGTTTTCTGTCGCGATCATTTGTAGGCTCCAACCTGATCGATTTAATAGAAATACATTGATCAGTGAAAATTTGATTTAAATGTCAGCAAAATGACAATTTTTCATGATCAATGTTCAGTTGAAAAACGATCATTTTCTATTTATTTTTTTCAAATATTTTTTTTAAGTGATCCTCATCCTCACTGCTTAAGGAATATTCAAATATACTTAAAGTTAGTTGTGTGTTTTAAGAAATACAGAAACCTAGAGATAATCAGCAAGATCAGTATGAAAATCGCAAGGCAAACTATCTTTTTTTTTCTATATTAATGCACTAAAAATGATATATACCTACAACAATATAGTCCTATTTTCTCTAATTTTTTTTACTGTCTTATTGCAACAAAATGTATTTATTTCTTTTCTACAGAAAGGTGATCGTTTATACATTGGTGCTCCCGGCAGTTGGTACTGGCAAGGTATGTTGTTTTTAACAATTTGCGTTAAATATTAAATCTAACTATAATACATTAGCTCTAGTTTAACAAATAATATTGTTTTATTAATTCATAATTTATTAAATACGTATAGTAGAATATTGATAATATTTTTAAATTATTTAATTTAAATTATCCTTTCCACATCCTTGTCCCTTTTAGGATCAACAAAATAAAAATATTCCCGTAGTATAAATTAATTAACTTCAATAATAAAAAAATAAATCCTTCTCTGTAGTGGTCTCTGCATCATTTGATTGAATTTCAAGTAGAAGTTGTTCGTTCTTTGATCTATTGTAAATTGTTATGAAATCATGTAGTTAATCAATCATTTGAAATAGAATTAATTTATTTATCGGTTCGTCGGGGGAAGACAAAATTGCATCAAAGGGCATGATGAAGATGAAGCGATCGCGCGCGCAGGAAGAGATTCCTCTGTTGGGAATGTAACTGGGGAACGGCTTGGGATAGATGGAAGAAATAAATGCTTTACTCTGATGGAATTTAATTGAATGAATGACTTAAGAATGATTTCATAGAAATTGAAGTTAATAACATTTTATTTGTTTTTTTTTTTTTTATTATTATCTAACTAACTCTATGGAAGGGGGGTTGAATGAAGAATACGGACAGTACTATGTCATCTTAAATGGGACAATAATGGCATTTGTATCGGGTGTTGTGTGATTAATACAAAGACTTTGCAAAAATAAACACAGAAGATGATCTCACAAAGATACTGCGCGTTTGTTTTGCCGCGCGATCAAGATGTTTTTTTTTTTTTCTTAGGTTGGGAGTCAGTAAAATATTTTTAACTAACCCTAGTTGTAATTTATTAATTAACATAGACAAGGGAATTCTATCATATATGTATAAATATATATGACTATTATATCCTTGTTTTGTTTTTTTTTTTTTTATTAATTTTTCGTATTTTTAATTTGATTATTTTTTTTATATCTTCTCGTTTCCTGCCTGTATCTGCACCCCTTCATTGTAATGTGCGCGACTGTTGTGTTGTGTTACCCTATTGTGATTCCCTCTATTTCTTCCACACAAAAATAAATATATATTATATATTTGCAACAAATTAAATATATATAATCAACGGTGTTGCACAAATACAAACGAAATGCAAATATTTAAATGCAATGTTGGAAAACATTATCCATGATTAAAGGACAAGCATTCTCGATTAATCCTGATATAGAATATCCGTACAAACCGCAAATGTATCAAGATTTCGGCGTTAGAGGTAAAGAAATATTAAATTTAAATAAATTTTAGCTTAGCTCTCATTGAATTTTTATAATTTTTTTTAATATAACCATTCAGCATTTAAAATAAATTTTAATTTTCTGTCATTTTTGACAAACATAATACACTTATTATATTTTTGATCAAAATTCAAAATTTCATTGTTTTCTTTTTTATTTTAAATACAATTTATACTCAATTAGAGTAAAATATCCACAAAAAAAAATAGAAAACTTGGTGCGCTTTGATATAAAATATTTTAATACCGTTAACGTTAACCTCGCTTATTTACACTTGCTGCTGGAGAAAAGATAATCGAACATTTTCCATTTACTTCTAACATTAAAATGAATAAAAAAAACAGACATTTGGGCTTATTTCTAAAATAAAAACAAAACTGAAAATCATAATAATTAACTGCGGCTACATGCAAAATAATAAAACAAAAACTATTACTCAGCAACACTACCCTAGAGAGCTATCTGACGCGAGCGTAATAATGCAAAAATCAACGACCATTAATGACGGTTTTCTTTGCGTTGCGCTTAAATATAAAACTAAACAAAAAAATATATATAAAAAAATATCTAAAATTGTTGCTTCTTCCTCTGTATACTGTCTTTCCGAAAATAGTTGTTTGCCTCTTAGCTTGACACTATAAACATTTTTTATTTTTGGTTTTAGCCATTGGTGATATATTATTGGGAATAGTTTGCATTGCATGGGTTATCATTATTTTTATGCTTAGCTATTGGTTTTTTTTTTATTTTTACCTTGGTGAATGTATTCATTTTATTTTTAATTCATTCGTCAACTAACATTTCAGGTACAACTTGGTCTAGATCTTCTTTCTGTGCAATGGACTGCATTAGGTTTTGTTTATTTTTATATTAATTCTTGTTGTAACTTGTTTTATTATTAAAATAATTGTTAATTTTTTTGTTCTTCTATAAATTTTTATTCCTGTTTATCTATATTTTGTTTGTAGTATATCTACAGACAGATTGAGGCGATATAACTTCAAAACTTGTAACTCAGTACGAGCAAATTACGAATTTAAAAGTGGCATTTAGTTGTCTTGATAAATATTATACAAACTGCTGACAATCGAAAAAAGCTATTCTGAAAATAGCTTATTATGATTGTTAAAATTCCGAAAACAATAGCCCTCAGACGATCATTGTCATATACGTGATCGGCATCCTTCGACAAACTTAAATTCAGCAACAAACTGAAGAGTATAGTTGTAATTACATGACTTTATAAATCTCATGGAACGAATTTGACAGTTTTGCCACGAATTTTGCGCCCACATTTCGACTAGTTTTCAATGAAACCTCCATGAAATTCACTGACTAACATAAGACTGTTAAAGGAAATACACCTTTTAAAACATTCAGCGTATATTCAGCAAAATGCTGACGATTTTACTTTCGAGGTCAAACATTTTGGTATCAAATCTTTGGACCATAACTGAAAATTTTCTATTTTTATTCGAAAATATCCTTCTATTTTGAACTTTTGACGTGCCTTAACATTCGGTTATCTTTCAGTCCAAAATTGCTCTAAACTGCCGTTTAAAATGCACCTTAATTACATCTTCTTCGACAATCTCGGCGAACTCGCTAATAAAGGGTGTCTCTTAATTCATGCAAAATTTGAATTTTGCGCCATTTAATAGTACAGTGATGCCAACGCAAAAAAAGATAACAATGTGACAGCTGACGAGAGAACAACGAATTTTCATTGTTGAGCAATATTTTAAAAATAATGAAGGTTTGTCAGCTATACAGTCCTCAATTTTCGAACAAAATCATCTTCAGTGATGAAACTCATTTTCATCTTGATGGCTTCATTAATCGTCAAATTTGTCGAATTTGGGGTTCAGAAAACCCACGAGTAATTGTTGAGAAACAAATGCATCCACAATGCGCGTGACTGTTTGGTGCGGATTTTGGGCTGGAGGCATTATCGGACCTGTGGTATCATAATGAGTCTCCTCTGGCCTAAGTGGGGCTGCACTTGTTGCGGCCTGTCATCATAACCTAACCTAACCTAATCTAAGTCAACTTTCGCATCGTAACGAACGAAATAGAATAGAGAATAAAGCATCAGAAATTGATGTAGCTGTTTAGAACCTTTGTCAAGCTCTTTGTCGCTCTTAAAGCCCATGATAAAAGTGAGAACCGCAATAAAATTCAATGCGCGTAATCCAGCTTAAGCAAGTGTTTAGTCTGATTACACGGAAATATTTTGTTGTTTACAACAATACAGAACAACAATAGGGCTAGTGACCCATATCAAATGGTTGACTAAACTTAAATGTATTTTCTTCCATTTTTGACACTATCTTAAGCCCATATAATCCCTGCAGTTCGATGAAAAAAAAAAATAAATAGTTGTCACAAAAAATGCATAAGGCCTATCTTCTCACAACCACTCGTTTGTATGAGATTTATATTTTTCTTACCGATGGGAGGGACCCATAGTTTTTAGTCGAATACTCGAATATGTACAGCTGAATTGAGAAGCTTTTTAAGGACACTTTTAATCTCAGCTCTTTGCCAGACGTTTGCGAGAGCTGTTTGCAGAACAGAAAATATGACAGAATTCGTTTGTGTCGGCAATTCTTAAGCTTTGAATTTGAAAAACGTATGAATTTTATCACAACGATCTTGAAAGTGAAATTAAATCAGAACACCGGTCATAACCAGTGTAAGCAAGCATATCAGGATGACAGAAAGCTTGACTTAAGTTCAAGGAATCCATATAAAGTTTAGTTTTGTCGTAAACAAGAATTTATCTCCAGTCGGAAGAGAAGTTGTCACTAAAACTAGAAACAAACTGGTTAACTGGACCGTGTGACAAGTGACAAGAATTCATTTGAGTCCTGCCAAACTCATAAAACGTCAGCCTAGATTAGGCGATGATTTGTCTTAATGGTTGTACTTTTTTAATTTTTTTTTTTTAATTTTTAACATACATAATTTAATTTTTGAATAACAACTTATAAAAATGAAAAAACATAATAGCAGTCCATGTACAGTTTCTTTCTATCGTTTCTAATCCCTCTAGTCTTTGTAATCCGATTTATTTTTTTCCCAACATTTTTCTACCATTTTTGCGACATAATCGATTTTGTTTCAGTGCCAAACATTTTGTTGTCTTAAATTTGATCATAATGCTTCTAAATTATACTAGATCTAGTCTTAGTGTTAGTAACCTAGGCGGAAAAAAGAATTGGTTTAGCTGGATTGCGTTCATCCTTCATCAACGAATGAAATTTGTGAAATCATGTTTTTTTTTTTTGTATATCTGGCAATGCTTATTACATATTCATATAATCCAATATTTGGAGATGTTGTCGAATCAATTGATTGATCTTTAACTTTCTTAAGAATGTCCCTCTATGAATGGGATCGGTGGGATTCCACTGCTCCTTGGAGAGCAGTTTTCCAAGCATTGCCAGATTTAAAATTTGATTTCACATAAAATCCATGACAATTTCATGCCATTTCATCAAACAAGCTTTTGTCACAAAAGAGTCTTCCATCAACACAAGCACTTCTTCAACTCTTTTAGGTCAATCCTTCTCGTACGACATAGTTCACCCGAAGAACAAAGTCTACGCAACAACACAGAGTAGTGAAAGTGACGATGACTCCTATCTTGGCTACTCAACTATTACGGGCGATTTTGATGGTGACGGAGAGGAAGACGTTGCCCTGGGCATGCCACGTGGTTCGGGGCTCTTGGGCAAAGTGACGCTCTACAAGTGGAACATGGTTAATATCCTTAATATAACTGGTTGGCAAATCGGTGCGTACTTTGGCTATTCGATGTGCACATCCGATGTGGATGGTGACGGCTATGATGATCTCATCATTGGTGCTCCAATGTACAGCGAACAGAATAACGAGGGGAAATACGATGTTGGACGGGTGTACATCATGTTGCAGGGAAAGAATCCCAAGGAGAAATTTGTCAAGGAAACTTTCAGGGATGGTGTCAATACAAAAGGACGTTTTGGCTTGTCACTGACAAGTCTTGGTGACATCAACCAAGATGGCTTTGGTGATTTTGCCGTCGGCGCTCCCTATGATGGTCCCAAGGAGAATGGTGCTGTTTATGTATTCCATGGTTCCGCTGATGGTCCGTTGGCTAAGTACTCGCAAGTGATCTATGCTGAGGATGTGATTGGGGTGCAAGTTCCAAGGACGTTTGGTTTTTCGCTCTCGGGCGGAATTGATTTGGATGGCAATTTGTATCCCGACTTGGCTGTGGGTGCGTATGCTTCAGATGAGGTGATAGTGTTTAGGTCTAGACCGGTGGCGGTAGTTGATGCCACTACAACGTTCTTGACGGCTTCTAAGCTGATCAATTTGGATGAGAAGGCTTGTAAGACAAGACGAGACGGCAGGGAAGTGCCCTGCACCAATGTCAAGTCTTGCTGGCGGTATACCGGCATCAATCTTCCGTCGATTTTAGGTGAGTTGTCATACCGGAGTTAAAGATTTGTTTTACTAAAAGGTTTATATTTCACAGATTTCCAAGTGTCCTGGGTATTAGATGCGAAAAAGACCAAGAATCCTCGTATGTTCTTCCTCTCGGATGAGGGCAGGAACATTCGCAACTCAACTATCCGCCTGGAACGTGGAAGAACTCACTGTCAAAATGAGACTGTCTATCTGGTGGATAATGTTCGTGATAAGCTAACTCCGCTAGAGGTGGAGCTGCGGTATCAGTTGAGAGGCAACAATAGGCTAGGCCAGCCCCTCGTAAGAAGAAAGCGTGAGCTCCTGGATCCCGTCATCGATCAGAACCGTGAGATCGTCCAAAGGGACTCGCTGAACATCCAGAAGAACTGTGGTTTGGACAACATTTGCGTGCCTGATTTGCGCTTGAAAATTGAGTTAGTTAAACCCTCACCCTTATGCCATTGGCTTCAACAACTAATGAGTTTTCCTTTACAGAACGGTCAACGAATATCTCTTGGGATCTCGGGAACCTCTTGTTATTGAGGTATTGATCTCGAATTTCGGTGAAGATGCCTTTGAAGCTGGCTTCTATATGACAATGCCTGAGAATTTGGACTTTAAGAAGATCCAACAGATCGGAGATGGGCGTGACACTCCAATCACATGTGCTGCACCAACTCCCGCCTCAAACTACACATTGAAGTGTGACATTGGAAATCCATTGCCCTCAGGCAAAGTGGTAAGTCTTCGTAGCCTCCAAGTCTTTCACACAAGAGTCCTCTATTCCAATACGTCTTTTCAGGCCAACTTCAAAGTGGTGATGATCCCATCGGCTAAGGTCGGCATGGCTTCTAGCTATGAATTCTTCATGGAGGCAAACTCTACCAACCACGAGAAGGAAGGATCCGGATTCGACAACATCATTCGAAAGAGTATTGGCATTTGGGTCGAAACCAAGCTAGCAATTGAAGGGTAAGTTGCACTTTATGTCGCATTGTATTCCTTACTCACTGTTCTCTGTCTTTCAGTACCTCGCTTCCAGAGTTCGCTCACTACAAGGCGTCCGAGTTCAAGGCCATCGAGAACGCCACTAAAGAAAGTGATTTGGGTCCTCATGTCGTTCACATCTACAACATTCGCAACAATGGGCCTTCTACGATTGAGGAAGCTGTGGTCTTCATTCATTATCCCTACCAAACCCTGGGTGACGACGTCCTAATGTACCTCCTTAATCAACCAGAAACTGATGGCAACATTGAATGTGACCCGCATATCAATGTGAACCCACTGAACCTCCAGCTGGACCAAAATCTCGCCAGAAGAAGCTATTTGGAGTCCATTGGTGCCGTAGTTCGCAACTCTGTTGCCGGCTCCGTATCCGAACAGAGGGGTATTCATGTGGAGCAATCGTCGGGCGGAACCCATACCTCCTCATCGACTGATCGTCGCACTAAAATCCTCACAGACGAAGAGAAGCGTATCTACACAGAGGAGGAGCGTCAAGAATCAACTGGTGATGCTTCATTCGTACACACTCAGCGCGCAAATGAGGCTGCTGCTGCTGCAGCGGCAGCATCTGGTGGACGTCAAAGTTATATAAGCTCTTCATGGAATAGCTCATCAATCGGAGGTGGACCATCGGTTGTAATTTCATCGCGAAATCGTACTATCTACGATGCCTATGGCACACCGCATGTAATTGAAACCAGCACCGAGTACGTACAGAATCTGGATCGACGCCCGGTAAATGCGGCGGCAGCAAGTCATGCGACGTACACCCAGCAGAGCAGTGGAAGTTCTAGTGGAAGTTCTGGTGGAACTAGCGCCGGTAGTCGTCAATGGAATCAAGATAACAGGGCACATATTGAAATAAATCGACAGGACGGTGTATTGGGCGGACAGCAGCGGGGCTCGCAGCAGGCTGCGTTCCAGCACACCTTCCAACAACAAGCGGCGCCACAAGCCAACACCCACACGTCATCGCATTTTTCCACCAGCTACAGTCCCGACGAGACGGCATATACTCGTCAAGCTGCAGCCAATCGTGGCTTCAATGATCTTCAAGGTATCAGTGCTGATAAGATTGGAGCTGGACAAGGCTTCCGGACCGGAACACTGGACTTGGGCAATCTTAATCGCGGCAACGTCGATGACCATATTCGTCATAGTGCTTCACATTCTTCGGGAAGCGGAACCGGCAGCAGTCGGACAGGAGGCTCCTTTGGTGGAAACACTTACACCCAGTCGCAGAGTAGTTTCAACCCCGGCACTGTCAATACCCAACGATATACAAGTCACAAAGAGAAGCCCTACTATGGAACTGCGGATTTCAATGAATACTACTACGATCCCGATGACAATACTGGAAACGGCGAGTACTCATCTTCGTCGGGTAATACTTTTGGCACTCGACGCACAAGGAGAGAAGTCGATGATGGAACTATCATTTTGGATAGCATAGCACCATGCAAATCTACCAAATGCGCTACGCTACGCTGTGTGGCTAAGAATCTGGGCAACAACGATGGAGTTTGGGTTGCGATACGAACGCGGTTGGTAGCCAAGACAATGGAACGCTTAGCGTCTGATGTCCCATTGAATGTTTCAACAATGGCTGTGTCGCATGTGACACGATTGCCGTACATTGGAGAGCCCAAGGAGGAGATCATCAAATCGCATGAAGTTTTCTACAAGGCTATTCCGGAGCCCATACCAGCGCCAGATATAATTCCACTGTGGATCGTGATATTGTCAGCGTGTGCTGGTGCTTTGATTCTGCTGCTTTTGGTGTATTTGTTGCATAAGGTGAGTAACTATTTTTGTTTGTCATTTGAAGAGATTTACAACATAATAAGGCGGGTAGGTTAGGTTAGAGATAAATGGGTTGTTGAGAAATAAACTTAATGATCCCCAGTCCCAGATTGTTCTGATACTGGTTATAGAATGACCTAATTGGGATAGCCTGACCAATCCTACAGGAGAACTTCTTCCATCGCTAGTGAATGAGACTCCGGTATACTTATCCACCTGTTTCAATTGGACTCCACTAACGTGCAGAGTGAATTGAACTGTCATTCTGGAGCACTTCAGATTTGTTCACGTTTACTTTATTCCCAAGTTCCTCATTGAAGTCTAGTCCAAGATGACCAAGTCATCATCGAAGTGCAAATGGCTTATATCCTTCGGCACGAAACGACTGCGCTGTAACATCCAGTCCATATATAAGTAATGAAATGAAGAGGAGACAAAACGCACCCCTGTGTTCCTGACCACCGCCTTTGTTTTTTTTATTCTTAATTTTCTAATCTAATGAATTTTGATTTTCCATTTTCTTTTAGTGTGGTTTCTTCCACCGAAATCGCCCATCGGACAGCTCACAGGAACGTCAACCCTTGCGAAATGGCTACCACGGCGATGAGCATCTGTAAACAATAAATAACTACTAATTTTACTTAAACAAAAAAATGTTAGAAACAAAATCAAAAAAATACTTTGGTCAAGTGCAAATACTGTTGAATATTGCTGAAAGAAGGAAAGAACAAAAAAAATATTTTATGAACGACTTTTGTGATTAGACATAAAAATCACAACAATTTGTTAGAATATTTGTTGAAAAAAAAAATGTTTGGACAAACACGACTTTTCTGTTTGATATAATTTTGTTTTTATTGCAAACAAACATTATTTTTAATTGTCTTTCGTTTCTTATTTTAATTTCTAAACATTTTTTGAAAATTTTCTTTTTTACTAAATCCTAGTCACGACAAAACGAATGATTTTCTTTTTTTTTTTATTTTAATTATTTTCTCTACTTTTGTATAAAAAATAAATATATGTGTAAAATAATTTCGATCCATTTCCTTAGAATTTGGATTTTTTTCGCGAATCTTCAAATTTATATAGAAATATTTTTTTATTAATTAACAATTACTAAGAAATAGTTTGCTAAAAACGATTTATTGCAATTACGAAAATTAGTTAATTAAAATGTGCTTTAGGGTGTGAATGTACAAACCAAATTGTATGCATGTCGCGAGTGTATGTTTTTTTAAATATTAAATTTAATTAAAACGAGAATCTGTTTTTTTTTTTTGTAATTTTTTTTCTAATATTAATTAATAATTTTGTTATTTATTAAATAAAAATAAAATGAAAAAAAAAAATAAATTGTGTAAATAATAAAAGATTATTGTATTTATTATTAAATAACAGCAACGCATCATAAAATGAACTATGTTAGCAAGTGAACTACTGGATAATGATTTATTTTGTTGGTTTAATTCTTCACTGCCTTTGCTATTTGCAAGAAGAAAAGAGAATTGTATTAAAATGTAAGTTTTTGTTTTAGGTGCATATCGAACGAATTTTTAAGAAAAGAAATAAAGTTACACTTTGAACGCGTTGTAAAAACAAATAATTTAGCTTAACAATTTTAGCATTGTAAGAACGACTTAAAAAGAACAGAAGTAATGAATAGGTTTAAATGTCTGGCGAACCAATAAGCCGATAGTGGTCGAATGCTGTATACTAAAATAAGTGTAAATTGATAATTTTTCTAAATAACAATAATAAATTAATCTTAGAAAAAAAAATAAAACATTGTAGTGATTGCTTCATTTACAACAACTGTACTTACAATACACAAGATCAGCAGGCAAATATAACAAATGAATAAAAAAAAAAAACTTTATAACAACTGATGAGGAGTGAGTTTTTTTTTTATTTAACGTCTATTTGTTTTTATCATTAGGTTTATACTTAGTAGATCGCTTAACGTATTAACATCGCTTATGCCGGCTGTAACGGAGGCGGCGAAGATGGGTCTGGCTGTAAATAGGACAAAACGAAGTATAAGCTAGGTCAACGAGAAAGGAGTCTCAGCATCGACGACTCGGACAAAACGTTACGATGGACAGATACAACTTCAAAGTAGTTACACACTTTGTCTACATTCGAATTTCAAACTTCGAAATAAAATTGCTGAACTAAAACAAGAAGTCTGCTATGAAAAATGTGCTTAAAAAGATCTCGTTTTTCATCACGGCCAGAGGCGGCCACTTAATCGACTTCGTAATTTCGTATTCGATATAAAGGCAATATAAAAAGCAATCGACTTTTAGCTGACTAGCAACATGTCAAATACCATAATTATTATGTACAAAAATACTTTTCACAATTCGCCCTAAAGCTCTAGTTCATGTAGTACGCTGCCGTTTTTCGGTGCCGGTGTGGAGAGACAACAGCCAGAATTTGTATTTTGTAATTGAAGGCAATATTATAATTAAAATAATAAGATTCTATATAAAGGTATAACGAGGACATTAAAAACGATATAATTAAAACAACAATAATATCCTCCGGATCCGCATTTATTACTTCTTCCGATGTAATATCGGATTTTCTTTTTATTCTTCGCTTTTGCTGATGGTTTGTCGTCTTCCTGATATTGCTGTTCCAATTCTTCGGAATATAAAAATTCAATATCGCCTACTACGTGAGATTACTTTTTTACAAAAAAAAAAAAACAACCTAGAGAGCTTGGTCGTTCCTCCATCTGGGAAATTATGTGGTTGACATCTATCGGTCAATGAAGCGACAAAGCGTGGCCGTTCTGTACCTATATAATCGTATGACAGGAACTACAAATGTAAAGCCATGGCCAATTCAAGACTGAAGTTTATTTATTTAAAAAAGAAACAGACCGAAATTATAAATATTTTAATGTCATCTTGGCGCTTTTTGGGATTTTAGCTCAATATTTTAAATTTAAGAGATTTCAAGTCAAATAAGTAGAACATGAAGACAGAGAGTTTCTGACAATTGAAATGTAAAGCTAAAATTAATGTGCATGCAATCAAATTTTGAATATTTCTGACAATTTTCGGAGTCAAAATAAAGTCATTCAATGTAATGGGTATCCCAATCGTTGCTTTTTACGAAATTTTAACAGTACAGTATAACATCAATGACAGAATGTGTTGTTACTTTTAACGAGTGCCATGATAAAGCTGGAATGAGGATTCTACCTAGATTGCAAGTATTTTAAAACAATCACCAACGACATCTCCCTTACCACTCATTTCATCCGAGCTAGTAGCTAACCTATACGGTACCCCCTCTAGTTTTATTCCGTACTCCGAATCTGTCGCATTTTCCCTCCTCTATCACATATATCTCTTCGCATTATCACCCAAAAAAAAAATCAAATTTAAACCGATCACAATTGCACAGAATCTACACACGTTCTCATCAAAAATGACCAAAGCAACGAATAATTTAGAACTAGCTAGAGGTCTATTTCACAAATTTACAATTTGGCCGCGTTCCGAACGCAGTATATTTTGCTAATTTATATAGCAAGACATGGAACGAATTACTTGTGAGCAGTGTTGTGCCGCGTAGACTACACCATGTAGACTACGCAATTGTCGACGCGTCGTCAATTACGTGTCGTTAATTCAAAATTGACGACACGACATGTCGACAAAGTTCAATCAAGCAATACATTATAGTTTTTATAAAATTAAGACAATTGAAATATAAAATAGGTAACTTTTTTATATTAAAAACGTTTTTTTTTATTTAAAATTTTGCAAACATTTCTAAATAGATGAATAAAAAAGTGGCTGAGGCGATCAGGTGTGCTTAAAAGATTTATTTTGCAATTATTGCAACTAGTTGCTTGTTTATTATTCAACTTGACCAACTCAAAGTCGTTCAGTCATTAAATTCTAATGTATTAATAAATTCCTATTAAAGCAGTCCTGTTCTGTTCCTGCGCGTATGCCTACTATTACTAGAGCTAGAGACGTTGCACTAACAGCTGTTTTGAATGACATTGACAATCCTATTGACGCCATTGACGACGCAATTAACGACATTGACGACATAGACGACGCAAAAAACGACATTGACGACATAGACGACGCTATTGTCGACATCAGAGTGTCGTCAATTAAAAACGACGCGTCGTGGAACAACACTGCTTGTGAGAAAACAACATTTTAAATGTTTATAATTTTTAATAATATATAGTTCAAAAACGCATCAAACAGCACCCTACTTAGCCAATCCAACTAATCATCGACTCAAACCAATTCATCGTTCTACATTATTCCAGCGCGCTGCAATCGCTAAGAAGACAGTCCTACTGAACTGTCAAAATCATAACGTCAAACAATGACGTCGTTTTTCACAGTATAGCAATCACAAAGCAAACAAAAGCATTTTTTTATTTGACCAGACCAGCTCCCGATTAAAAGTGAAAACGTTTATTTGTTTATCTCAAGTGCATAAACAATTAAAACACTCTACTTCAACCGCCTGCGTAATTTAAGAGTTAGTGTTGTTATTCTTCGTCTTATGTTAGCTCATTTTTCAGCGGCGAAGTGTGGTCCACCGAACACCGATAGTGAATTCCAGTGAAAAAGTGATGCAACCTTGCATATCCCCTCGTTAAAGTATTAAATGAAAATTGCAAAATTCGCAAGAAATTGTCATCGCTCGCCATTGGCCAAATGTTTACGAAGTGGAATTTACCAAATGCCGACATCCCTACATTCAGTATTTATCAGCTAATTGAAATCTAATTGGTTTGTAAAGCAGATGAACATTTTGCTCGTAGGAACTAATTTACATTTCTCTGCTAATTAAAACGTAAACTAGTAAAATTACCTGAGGAACACCGAGCCTCCACAATATGTATATAAAAAAAGTTAATCCCCAATAGATATTCCGTTTCTGTCTGATACAGAAACAGAAACTCGATAAAAAATATGTATTTCTCGGCTGGTGGCGGTAGGCAGAAGGACGTATAGATAAAGATTATTCGCAATACTCCAACAACCTTCTGGAGTATGACGTCAATGAACGTTTAATTTGCTTCCATTATTTCTCATTATTCTGTTCTAATCGCATTCAAATTAGATAACTTTTTTTTATTCAAACGTGGATAGGGATCGCCTATCCGGGGTCGGGGTTTATTTACGTGCCCCATGTTCCGTGGAACTATCGTCTTCTCGGTTGGATAAGCTGCAGTGGGTAATAATGGCAGCAATTGTGGATTAGGAGTGAAGATTTTCGTGTTTTATCGGTTCTCTTTTTGGATTTATGGGCTCGTTAATGTGGAAATTTGTGTTCTAAGGCGCTTTATCGTCTTGTTATCGTGTCAATGTGTTTTTCAATAAATCTAGTGCAACAGTGCAGTCAGTCGATACTCGACTGTATAAATAGATTTTAGTGGATTACAGGAATTGCTGTTTTGGATTTGGCCAACCTGATGCCTTAGCCTTAGGGACTACCATGTCTTTCTGGTAAGTTCATACATTCATTGTCGAAATAGAAACATTAAATATAATTTCTCTGCAAATAGTTTAGATAAAATGCACAATTGGACTTTAATGTAGTTTAAACTGAAATTGTGGAGTGAGGGTAGGTATACCTACCGCCAGAAATAAAGATATAACCTGTTAAACTTGTAGGTACGTAAAAGAAGTACGTATGCATACTTTGTATCCAGCATATACGAATACTAGTCGGGAATATCCGAAATTCGTTTTTACTCAAATAAAACTTGTTCAGGAAGTCCTCCGTGTCCATGACCTTGTCTTTTATGGTAAAAGTCATCGTTGTCCAGCGATGGGAATGAAACCAATGCTCCAGGGTCTGAAGTTTCAGATTTCAGGTGTTAAAAAACACCGAATTAAAAACCGACAACTTAGCTTTGACACCAAGTTTGTCCTCTCGATAGCACAATGACCTAACGTAACCAATTCTACAGGGAAACTGAGCATTGCTCCTCCCATCGGTCGTGAATAAGACCCAAAAATACTTAAACTTCGTCACCTGATTCAATGGGACTCGATTACCATGTTCAGTGCATTGGATACCACCATCACTTTAGATTTGTTGACGTTTTCCTTCATTTTAATCACACCGTAATCACTGAAAACTATTAATTAAATTGCATCCGTATTTAAACAAACTATCATTAGGCACTTTAACAATTCATCGTAAAACATTTTAAATAAATTGTCTTGTCAGTAACAAATTACCGTCAAAGTTGAGATATCACATCTGAAAACTGAAGCTTAGAATGTCCTCTTCTTCTCCATACAGCACGTCGTAACAGAAATGTTTGTTTACCCCTTCCACGCGTCTAATAATCTAGCAATTTAAATTCATGAGAAATGTAAAGTACAAATTTGCTTATCTAAAACCAAACGTACTCGAGAGTGGAGAGCAGTATAAATTTGTTTATAACAAAACGCGCATATTTACACGAGAATAATAATAAAAAAAAACATTTTATTCCGATTAGAAGATGAGAGCAATATTACCCCCACACACATACTCGTAGAAAGTGAACAAGATATCAGAATAGCTGTGAATAAAAATAAAATTACGACGTGAGAGGTCGATTTGAATAGGTAACCCATTTAGCTGATCGAAAATTTCCAGCTTTAAACATTTTTGCAAATCTCCATCAAACTCCGAGCAGCGAGGTGAATAAGTAATAGTTCTTCCACGCTGATTACATTACATTACATACAACGAACTAGAGCGCACAATGTGGCAACTGATGATTCAGAGAAAAAATGTTACGTATACGCCACACTGTCTGGTGTGGAAACTTTTGTTTTCTTTTTAATTACTTTGCAGCACTGTTCCATGCTGACATACGGACAATGTTGATTTCTTGCTGTTGTTTGTCGAAATACAATGTGATAACTGATTGCATACGATTGGTGTGAAGTATGCATTGAACTCTGCATAGTTAAATTGAATGAATGTAATATTGGTGCTAGCAACATTCTTACAAATTAAATAAATTTGATCAAACTATGTATTTTCAAATCATAAACATATTTATGAAATGAATAAATTGTTGGAGTGTACGATTGTCATCTTACTTACTTTTGGTGTCTTTGGGCCTCAACCAACAAACCCCTCCAGCTAGCTCGGTCCCTCGCTAGCTGCCTCCAGTTGCGCACACCAAGTTGGTTGAGGTCGTTCTCCAATTGTGTGCGCCACCTAAGGTGGGGTCTTCCTCTGCTGCGTTGTCCCTCAGGGGTGGATTCGAAGACTCGTCGGGCTGGTGCGTTGTTGTCCATACGCTCCACGTGTCCCAGCCATCTCAGCCGTTGAATTTTTAGCTTTTTGACCAGGGCAGCGTCGCTGTATAGCCCGTATAGTTCGTCATTGAATCTTCTTCTCCACACTCCATCGTCACAAACTGGACCGAATATCACTCGAAGAATCTTTCTCTCAAAGCATCCGAGAAGGTTTTCATCCGCTTTTGACAGGGTCCATGCTTCTGCACCATACAGCAGGACCGGGATGATTAAGGTCTTATATAATATCTCCTTGATTCTATGAGAGAGGGCTTTACTTCTTAAGTGCCTTCCTAGCCCGAAGAAACAGCGATTGGCAAGAGTGATTCTTCGCTTGATCTCTGCGCCGATGTCATTTTGCGAATTGATAGTGGAGCCCAGGTATACAAAGTCTTTAACTACTTCGAAGTTGTATCTATCCATCGTGACGTTTTGTCCAAGTCGCCGATGTTGAGAGTCCTTTCTCGTTGACAGCATATACTTCGTTTTGTCCTCATTGACAGCCAGACCCATCCTCGCCGCCTCCGTTTCGATGCTTGCAAATGCACCACTGACAGCTCGCCGCGTTCTCCCAATAATGTCAATGTCATCAGCATAGGCAAGTAGTTGGACGGACTTTTGAAAAATTGTACCTCTGGTGTTGGCTTGCGAGTTTCGTACAATTGCTTCAAGAACGATATTAAAGAGAGTACATGATAGCGCGTCGCCTTGTCTCAAACCTTTTTCGACATCAAATGGCTCGGTGGTGTTCTTGCCGACTTTGACGGAGCAGCGAGATTTCTCCATCGTCATCCTGCACAGACGGACGAGTTTGGCGGGGATGCCAAAACTTGACATGGCTTTGTATAATTCGTCCCTATATACGCTATCATAGGCGACTTTAAAGTCGATAAATAGATGGTGTGTATCGATCTGAAATTCCTGGGTTTTTTCCAAGATCTGTCGGAGTGTGAAAATTTGGTCGATGGTTGACTTTCCTGGTCTAAAACCACACTGATATGGGCCGATCAGGTTGTTGGCGAAAGGTTTTAGACGTTCACATAATACAGCCGACAAGATCTTATACGCGACATTCAGGAGACTTATTCCTCTGTAGTTGGCGCAGTTCAGAGTATCTCCTTTCTTGTGGATGGGGCACACGATGCTGAGGTTCCATTCGTCGGGCATGCCTTCATCCGACCAGATTTTACAGATGAGTTGGTGCATGCTCCTTACCAAGCCATCTCCCGCTGCTTTGAAAAGTTCGGCTGGGAGGCCGTCCGCTCCAGCAGCTTTGTTGGACTTAAGTTTGGATATCGCTATCCTCACTTCGTGTAGGTCGGGTGGACGGAAATGTTGGCTATCATCGTCCAAGCTGAACAGATCATTCTGCCTGACAGCGGGTTGTTGGCTGTCTCCGCCGTTTAACAGTCTGCAGAAGTGTTCTTTCCATATCCTCAGCACCGACTGTGAGTCTACTACTGTATTCCCATGTTCATCTCTGCAGGCTTCTGTTCGGGCCTTGTATCCTTGGGTGGATCGTTTTACCCTTTGGTAGAACTTTCGAACATTGCCTCTGCAGTATTGTCCCTCAATTGATTCGATCGCTCGCTTCTCGTGCTCTCTCTTTTTCCTTCTGAGAAGTCGGTGTTCCTCCCTTCTTTTCTGTCCGTAGAGCTCTCGAGCAGCTCTCTCAGCCGCTCTGGTTCTTGTCTGCAGCATTAACTGGTAGGCCTCGTTCTTGGCTGCATTTGCCTGACGGCATTCCTCATCGAACCAGGGGTTTCGTTGTGGTCGCCTAGTGAAACCCAGCACTTCGGTAGCGGCACTCCTGATGGCACGCTGGCAATGTTGCCACTGATCCTCTGTACTTGATGCTGGTGAAACTGAGGGTGGGCTTGCTGAGAGGTTTAGGGAGACGCGGTCGGCAAAGGTTTTGGCGGTCTCTTGCGATCAGCGTTGCCAACCACTTTTGACGAAAAAATGCCTAACTTGAAAGAAAAAGATGCCTTTTTCAAAAAAATAATGCCTAAAATACCTAATTTTTTTAATGTAAAGTAGAACAATAAATCAAAAATTAAACAAAAAAAAAAAAACTTAAATTATCAAATCACAGAAAAAATTCTTAATAGGAACAAAATTCATGGCATTTTAGTTTCATGTAGGTACAAAGTATTGAACACAAAACAAACATAGTTTTAGTCCTCAGATCGCGTTAGTCCTTTATTACATTGGCATACATTGATTTTTGAAACAAGCGTATGTGTGTTTGTTTGAATTGCAGATCATAGCCGTTTTTATCTTTAAAAAGCGACTTTGTGTACAGAATTCCACTTTAAGTTCTTTAAGAATGTTTAAAAAAATAAAAAGTCAGTATGTTGAATCCAAAAAAATTAAATGAATATTTGAAATAAAAAAAAGATGCCTTTTTGAAAATAAACCAGCCTTAAAGACTTAGCTATTGAAATAATGCCTAAAAGGCATGAAAAAGCCTTAGTTGGCATCGCTGCTTGCGATAGTAGCCTTGCAACGTCAAATCTTCTTACAGTATCCTCTCGGTGTTGTGGAGTGTTGGATATCCGCATCCGTACTTTGGCTACTACCAAGTAATGGTCCGAGTCTATGTTGGCCGCTCGGAACGTTCGGACATCCAAGATACTGGAGGCATGTCTGCCGTCGATCGCAACATGATCAATTTGGTTGACGGTTTGTTGATCTGGAGACCGCCAAGTCCCTTTGTGTATGTTGAGGTGTGGGAATCGTGTGCTGGCAATGATGACATTTCGCATTGTCATCACAAATTTTTAAATTTGAGTTGGCCTCGACTCCAGTAATGCGTTTGATTGCTAGATTGAACCGAAGTTTATGGCTTTTAGTAAGTGCTACTAATAGCCGGCTTTCCCAAAATTCGTTCGCTCATTTTGAGTATTTCTCAGTCGTTCTGTTTTTTGCAAGGAAAGTCAGTTCTGTAGATTACAAATGATTGAAAGACAAATAAATTAGAAATAGATTAAAGTATAGTAGGTATACGTCAATTGTTTCTATGTTAAGTTAAGAGATGCATAAAGCCGTCAGCGAGAGTGACACTTAAATATATGTAAATCTATTTAAAAATAACTAAAAACATGTAAAAGTGTTATCATTGGCTTGGTCGATGCTTTGATGGAAATGTGGGACTATACAAGTATTTCAATTTATTTGCAAAAATCACGTAAACAGTCGTCTTGGTAATGTTGTTTGGCCGTTTGGGGTGCCATTAACACCATGGACACTATGCGAAAAACTCAGAGATGGTTTAGGCACTTAAGAACAATATTGGTTAAGCTTTTCATAAAACAATGGCCGAAAGCTCGAAACCATTGAAAATATATAGAAAAATTAAGTTGACAAGATGGCATTCTGCCAAGCCAGCCGAGGCTGTCAATATTTTATAATTAATCGGAAGTTGGTACGTACACATGCGTATAATATCTCTTTTTTGTGGGAGGTACCAGAACTACTTGACCGATATAGCCCATTTTCAATACCAACCTGACGACGGTAAAAAGAAGTCATATCATTCGCCTGGGTCGATTCGTTTGGACACTATCGTGTTTTCAACAGACAGGCAAAGGACATACCTAAATCGATTCCGAATTTTATCCTGATTCAGAATATTTTGGACATAGCTCCCAAGAATCCATAATTTCATTTCAATACTCTAATGCAGTCGATACTTAGAAAAAGAGTACTTTCCAGTTTTTCCCATTAAGGATTTGAATTACTTCATCCCACGATAGCACAGACTGTTCCCATGAAAATCATTTGAGTTCATGTAAAATAGGACACCTTCCAAGAAAATGCCATATATGTCTTCTCGTTTCACTTAGGTTACACAGTGAGCTCTTCCTTTGACTTACAAGCTACGCTAATTTGCTGAACAGTATTCCTTTCGTGGAAGTAGTTGCATCCTCTAGGATGTAGTTCAGAACCCTATAGATGCACTGGCTCTCTAATGTAGTAGAATTTCGGATGAAAGATGAAACATGCATCCTTTTATCTAGGATATTCATTATATATCTACCATTGCTGCATTACTTTTGGCTTCCTGTTTCTACATATAGCATATATACTCGTACATAGTTTGGAGTACTTACTGTATTGAGTATGCGGAGATGGTTATCTGTTAAACAAAGAGCTGTAATGAATTCTTTAAAATATTGTGTTCAAAATAAAAAAAAACTATTTAATGCCAAATAGGTTCGTTATATAGGGTGGCAATAAAAAAAACTGTGAAGAGAGTAAACCTTCTGATTAATTATAAAATATTGACAGCCTCGGCTAGCGTGGCAGAATGCCATCTGTCAACCCAATGTATTTTCAATGGTTTCGAGCTTTCGGACCTTGTTTCATGAAAAGCTTATCCAATATTGTTCTTCAGTGCCTGAATCATATCTGGGTTTTGCGCATAGTGTCGATCTTTAATAGCACCCCAAATGGCCAAACAACATTACCAAGACGGCAGTTTTTTTTTTAACTTAGTGTGCCATGTAAATAAATTGGACGGCTTGTAATGTATATAGTCTAGCCACTTGGTGTTTCTAAGAAGACCGACAGTTTTGAGAAATGAAAAATGGAGATTGGACGCAAAACTAATAAAAAATAAATAAATAGGTGGCGCAACAGGCGGTAGACACCCTAGGCCTAGCTTCTCGCAACCATTCGTTTTGTGTGAGTTTCTATTTTTGGGACGAATGGAATGGAAGGGACTACAATTTTATGCCGAGTCCGAACGGCTGAATTGAGAAGCTTTTTCAGGACAGTTGTACTCTGGGATGTTTGTCAGACGTTCGCTAGAGGTAGCGCAGTAGAAAAAACCTTAAGATGTAATTTGTGTATTTTCGTGGATCGAACCTGGGATCATTCGCACAGTAGTCCAGTACACTAACCACTGCGCTACTGCGCCCACGGACGCAAAACTACTCCAAAAAATATATATGCCGGACAAGTAGAGCCAATCCATTTTTGATTTCCATAAAAATTAGGGAGATTGTTGCACCTAAACTCCATCAAGAACTCACGCCCAGTAATGTTAGGCGCTGTGTCGTAGAACAAAATCTTCATGGATGCATATTCCACAACAAAAAAAAAAAAACACATTATGTCAACAAAAACCTAAGGAAGAGCCGGAATTTCGAAAGATTTTGGAAGTGCCAAATCCAAGTTTAATTTATTTGAATTCGATGGAAAAGTGTGTTTAAGGCGTCCATTAGCTGTGTAAGGGTCGACCCTTGATCAACACGCTTATTAAAGGCTTATTAGAGAAAACCCTATTTTTCATATATGCCAGTAACAAATGATTTCTAACACCACAACGATCCTTAGCATACTCCGCGGAGAGTGAAGCAATAGCTTACAGATAAGAAAATTAGTGTTTTGAATTGACCAGTGCAAAGTCTCGACCTGATCCCAATTGAAAACTTGTGGACCGATATCAAAAGAGCATTAAAAGCCAAAAAATGCTGAAGAGATTTTCGAAAACATTAAGGAGGTCTGGAACTATATACCACCATATTAGGATGCCGCATAGGCGCAGTGTCTCAGTGGTCAGTGTTCTGGACTACTGAGAAAGGGATCCCAGCTTCGATCCCTAGGAAAACACAAATTACATCTTCAGGTTTTGTCCAGTGCGCCACCTCTCGCGAATGTCTGACAAACTGTACTGAAAAAACATTTTAAATCAGCCGTTCGGACTCGGCATAAATTTGTATGTCCCTTCCATTCGTCCAAAAAATAAAATCTCACAAATAGAGGAGAAGCTAGTCCTAAGGTGCCTATACGGACTTTTTGTTCCAAATATTTATTTACTTATAAGATGCCGGATTTTTGTGGAAAGTCTTCAGAAAAGATTGACTGGTGTTTTAAATAAATTAAGGCTATTTAAATAAATGTTTAATTTTTATAAGTTTTGGAAACTGGAATTTTAAAGTGTTTGTTATTCTGTGGCCAACTCGAAAACGATTCAAAAATGATTTTTTAATTTTTTGTTTTAATCTAATTTAAATATTTTATAAAATGCTAAAAATCACACCACATACATGTTACTTATTTTTTTCAATTAAATAAAATAAAACAAAAAATCGGAAAATAGTTATTGCGATTTCCATAAATACGAGAAATGGGATATGGACAACGAAGTGCTCCGCAAGGAATTTCTCTCCAGAAAAGTGCTCCGCGACCCCGACCAAAAAAGATTGGGAACCGCTGTCTAGATGTCAACCACTTTTTTTAACAAAGTATACTTCGGTGCTGTTTTCCGGACATCAAATTTGTCCTTAAATTTGAAATTACATTCAATAAAATTATTATTTATTCTATCTTGCAAGTGTCCAGTGCGTACTACACGAAATTGGATTTTTGGAGATTTTTTAAATAATAATTTAGCATTTTAAGTTACACTTGTCACTTCACTATCAATACTAAACCGAAGCTCAACCGACTGTCGGAATTGTCAATGACATACTTACAAAATTGTAAATTGTAAAATTTTGTCTGTCCCATGTCAGTACAAATTTGTCAGAAAATGCATGACAATTCTCGGAAAAATCCTGACAAACTTGACAATTGTCGGATATTTTTTGGCAATTCCACAAAATTGTCTAAATATTTATGAAACAGAAATTTGACAATTGACATGTCGCAATTGTCAATTTTTGTGAATAGCGCTCGGGATGCATACGCTTCTCTGGATTGACTATACGCGTGGATTATTTCGGCCGCCAAGTACAGCAATGTTGCTTGCTTACTCTGCCGCCGAATTGGAAATAGGCTTAATTTGAAAATATGATTTTTTGCGTAAAATTGTCTTCAATTTCGAGCCGCTTTAAAGCCAGAGAAGAGAAAACGAAGTGGGTACTTTCATTTTGCTTCAATTCCTTAATTTATTGGACATTGTAAGCAAATAATCTGAGATCTTTATACAAAGTTCTCCTCATGCAAAGGCGACTGATGTTCAGTTGCTGAGATATTTGACGGACTGGGGTTTATGTGCAATATTCTTCGCTAAGCAATCAGAGAACCAGCCTGAGGAATTTACTGCACAAACTTTTACGTACATCAACTGCAGTTGGTCCATTATTTCGATTCGACTGATTGTGCAGTCTGGTTCCAAACTTTCCAAATTTTTATATATTGTCATTCGATGAAGTTTTATTAATCTTTTAAATTGTTAAGAACTAAATATTTTTGCTGAATACAAGTCCAAACTATACAACGTGGTTTCTATGTTTTCAATAGCAACTTTTCGAATGTAAATGAACAGAAATAAAGAATTGAAATTTGCTTATTTAAAGTAAAGTAGTTAGTCTATGAGGAATCCACACCATCAGGCATGCGTCCTCTAGGTAGACCCCGAATGAGAAGATAATTAGATCTCCTCTACGCGTATGGGGATTGCCCTTGTTGATTTAGAGTCGATGGCGGAGAATCGAGAGTTATGGAGGGCCACTTGACCAACTTACACCAGCGACCAACTAAATGGATAAGCGGGTAATTGAAAATAAATGAATGAGGTTTTAAATGAAGTATCTCTCAAACTTATAAACTGAATCCGACTGTAAATTGTGTGGGACTTAGTTAATTTTAGCTTGTGTGAGTTAGTTCCATGTAGGATTTAGTTCTTGGCGCCCATACTTACACCTCGACATAGGGGTTCCTGCGCTGTATAGTGCCACAGAAGTGTTTTGCTTTTCAAAACAAAAAAACTGTTGCTAATATGATAGGTCTCTCCACTAAACTTATGGTGTCGAAGTAAATCGCAAAATGATGTCCACTTTTCCCGATCTTGTAAGTCTTTTCTTGAAGACAGCTAAACTGCTATTAGTCCACTTTCGTCCTACAAATAGATGCTTCTAAATATATACTGACCAGCACTTTGTTCGAACATTTTACCAACGCCAGTACGTATACTGAGGTTATATATACGAATGCGCAATGACCTTCGATTTCGTATCAACGATGTCACCCTTCCATATCTCTAACTATACGCAAATTGGCATTAATAAGCATTTTTTCCACCCCAACCCCTACTCGCAACTCGCTTCGAATACAGTCTTCAACAGAACTTACTTTTTCTATTAATACACCCGTCCTCATTTGATATGCTAGACCCTTTGGCGCCAGCATTAAACTTGCTACGTCATGGATTTTAAAGGCTTTCCTTATCTTGGCATATGTGCGATACTTATCCCACACCAACGCACTGAAGCCTTAGCTATTGAACGGTATTTAAAGTGCTTCCATTAAGCAATCAAACATAAAAAAAAATCCCAAAAACTCCAACCCATTCCAATCTCACCCAGAAACAATAAAATTACCACAAAAGGCAATCGTGAGCGAAAAGGATGCTGTACCTACCATACGGGTATACGAGTATATATATCGTATAGTTTCAGTTCGACCCCGTTCGACAGTGTAACACTTTAACACGTTCTACCTCACTCGAACCCCTTGATAAACTATTATAACCAAACAACCCAATTCCAGCCATAACATCATCCCCCAAATAACTACCCCGCCGCATTGAATTTGAAGAGCAACTCATACCAGGTTCAGCAAGTCCCTACAATCTATGTGCCATGTTCCACAGGAAAAGGAACAATTGGTGTTGGTTTGGTATACGCACTCGGTTCTTCATTGTACCAACATTCGTATATGCTGCAGGTCCTCCACAACCAAATCACCTGGGTAGGTGTCCAGAGGGAGGACACACTTCCACTAAGGTTACACATTGTGTTACGTTGTTCATATCTGCGGATAGCAAACTTGAATACCCTCCCTACTCCAACCGCACACGACGACGGGCAATGGGTGAACAAATTTCATTGTATTGAGCATGCGCCCTTTAAATGTCAAAGTTGAAACTTGGCTTGTCCCCTTTTCCCCCGGTCGGTCGGTCGGTGGAGGGGGCAACGCGGAGCGTACACACGATTGTTTAAGCTTTATCTTAGTATGGATGGGCTTGGCGTACTGTACTGAGTTGAGTTGAAATTTGTACACATAGCGGCACGTCGTCGTCCTTTGGAGTATTTGTGAATGGCCTCTAAAGAGATGAAAAGATTTAGCTTCGGATAAATGGCTTTGGTCATTCCGTAATCCCTTTTGATCGAAATTTGCGGTATTGGGGGGAGTTGGCAGTGTTTTTTTTTTCTTCGTTCTTTGTTCCTTAGTCCGCATCCTTTTTCCGACGTTTTTCTGGTATTCTTTGAATTGCAGATGTTGATGGACAGCCGAGGATGAGAGAGGGTGGACTGGGGCAAGGATGTATGGGTTCATCTATCAATTTATTTTCTGCCGAGTGTTTATTATTATTTTTTTTTCTCGTTAGGCTCGAGGTTCATTGTTTCATTTTGTTCATGGTTTTAATTTTGAATAGAGATGTAGAATGGGATACATTTACCGTAGATGTTTGCAATTTTTATTTAAATTTTAATTGCCATCGACAGAGAATAGAGTCCTGCAAAGCACCACATTAGGCTGCTTTGAAGGATTTTGTTTGCGCAATTTGTTTTGGATTAGTCTAGTTAAAAATAATGACGCAGTTAAAATGGAAAAAAACTGATTCTGATTGATGATTATAATTATTTTTTTACTCGTTATCTGGAGTGTTTTGTTTTTGAAATAAAATCCTTCAACTTGAGGACTGGACAGTTTTATGTTGCTAAGCTGTTCAGTTTATTTTATTTTTCACTGAGGATGTGTACCACTTTTTAGCAGCATGTGCATGACCCCATTCTTACAGAATTCCGCTTGATAATATTTCTACGTTCGCTAGAGTTAGATGAAGCGATAAGAATATTTTTCAACGGCAACAGAGGTTGGGACGCATTACAAAGTTTTAAATTGATACGACGAACGGTTCGTGAGTTAAGAAAAGGACCATCTTAAAAGAGGTCATCGCCAATAACTCGGGACCCAAGCAAAATTTCCAAAATTAGAAAAATTAATTATCTTTATTTCTTATAATAGACTACATGAACCGAGTTTGAAGTCGATCGGATAAAAAATAAAAATTTTCCCATACAAACTTTGACCCCCCTTTTACTCCTTTAAGGGTTAAATTGCCAAAATCGGAGAAATAAATTTTCTTTATTTCCCATAGAGAATACACAAACCGAGTTTTAAGTCTATCGGATGAAAAATAAAAACGTTCCCATACAAACTTTGGGGGGGTCAAGTCAAGCCCTTTTTTTGCCTTACAAAACTGCTGTTTCTACAATTCGAAATGAATTTATGTCTCTACATATAATCCTCTCTATTCGTACGTCGTTTCCTAGGTAGTTTGTGTTATTTTTCTGTTTGCGTTCGCGTAAGCTTCATCAGGATGTTCGCATTTTGTTCTTCCGCGTGGATTTTGGCGAATGGCAACTGATTCTTCAATTAAAGTTAATAATTTGAAACAAAATTTTCTAGCAAACAAGATTTCGATCGCCGGCGAGTTCATCCGAGAATAAGACGAAACAAAAAATTGTCAATTTAAGGCAATTTGTCTTCAGTTACATTCAATAACTCTCTTGGGCTAATTTTCTGACTTTCTATCCTGGTAATCAAACTGTCCAAAAAGTATATTTCTCCGCTAGCTATATAGTATACCTACATTATTCTTTTTGGTTTAATTGGGAAAGAGGAGGCAGGAGATTTCGATATAGACATTGGTTTCAAATGAGGAAAGACAGAGTTAGGCAAGGCTTTCCACATTCGCGTTGTATGGCTTATGAAAAAACCTGTATATTTCATAGTAACGCGGAAGATAAGCTGAATGGGCATTCATGTCGAGTTTGGCGGTTGAATTGTTAAAGGGAAGGAATGCAGCCGTCAACTTCGTTTGAGCACTGTTCGTAAAAAAAACTATAGAACAGTGAGAGACACGTTACATTTCTAGATGTTCAAGCGAATTAATAGCATTCATTGAGTCCTTCAATGAATATGAAAAGCCATTGTTCCTGTCATTAGCGAAGGAATGAATCGTAATTTAAGTTGCAGGGTTGTCATTATTTTGAGGGCCTTTTTCATGACCATACTTCATTCAACTTGTCCTTTATCTAGGTAAGGTGGCTGTCCCCAAAAAGTGTCCTTTATCTAAATCAATGCAAAAACAATTTGATAACATTTTAAGAAATAATTCCAGATGCCAGCGCAGCGCTTCACTTACAAATTAATCATAATTGTTAACCTATTTTCTCCAATAGGGTATTTTTCAGAGGAAAGGATCTCTGTGTACCAAATCCTTGCATCACTTAAGAACGGCTAGACCGATTTTATTTAGAAAGTTCGTAATAGTGGTTAGTATGTTTCACTACTATGCGAGGTGTCCCAATTTCGATCCCCGAAAATACACAAATTACATCTTAAGGGTTTTTCCACCTCTCCCGAACTACTGTCAAACATATGAGAGTATAACTGTCCTAAAAAAGATTCTCAATTGAGCCGGAATCAGCATAAAAAAAACTCACACAAACGAATGGCTGTGAGAAGCTAGGCCTAGGGTGTCAACACGTCTGTTACGCCACCTATTTATTTTTTTTAATAGTACCATAAGGTTACTGGAAGAAAATCTGGAAAAGTTGCCCGCGTAAGCGGAAAAAGGGGCGTGCCGCTTCTGATCCAAGAAAAAAATTTCAAACCCCTATATCACCGAACCGCTTGAGCTCACATTTACAGACAATCTTATGTATTGGCACGGGAGTGTTCCTGTAAAGATTGGTCAGAATTGGAAAAAGGGGCGTGGCGTCTCCTATACAAACAAAATTGCGACCGCTATTAATCGACAGTCATGGGAGCCAAAGTTTGTAAAATTTGGAACATTGATATGCATTGTCCTTATAGACAAGAATATTATCTAAGCAATACAATTTCAAAGCCGGGGTGGGTACAGCGAACACCAATCTAGCATTATTTGTCTTGGGAAATAAATTTTATTAAAACTACATATCAATAAAGTAAAAGTATTTTATGATGTCGAAATGGAATACGTTTTTTTTTAAATCCTAAAGAAAACTTAAAAGAGCATTTATGTACACTTATCGTTGACGATAATTGTAAAGGGTGTCCGAACAAGAGCGATGTCTTAATTTTAAAGAAAAACACATTTAGGTATTTTTTGAATTAAAAAAAAAAATTTTCTTTCAACATAAAGGAAAATAGTTCCGATAAAACGCGAAATACAACATCAGGCAAATGGTAACCACGAAACCTCTGGTACAGATCTTTTACCAAAATTCGTTGCATAGTGCTTCTGGAAATGTTTAATTCTTGACCAAGATGCCGAATGGAAGTTCCTGGTCTCTCGGCCACAGATTCCCTCATTGTGGCTATATTTTCGAGTGACTTGATGGTCTAGGACGACGACGAACAATGGTTTTCTGATCCATCAGCGTAAATTTGGTCTCAAATTTCGTAATTAAACGCTTCACTGTTTGGCGCACCGAAAACTTGACGTAATTGCCGAACTGTTTTCGCAAATCGTTCACCATTTGTGTAATGTGTTTTTACAATAATTAAATAATTAAAAATATGTGTTCTTACAATATTCGTTTGAATACTTCTCCATATTCGTAAATCGCGTGGTATGTACGTGACAGCTGTCAACAAAAAACACCGTAAAATTTGTATTAACAAAAATTGCGGGCAATTTAAATCCGGCGTTCTTGTTGGGATGGGAAGTTCTAAGAAGGATTTAAGCATTTATAAAGTCAGCGATAAAGCTTCGCGTTTTTTGTAATTATTCGCCTCTAACGATTGTAACAACAAATCAGTAACATCAAACATATTCCCAAAAGCAATTCCTCTGGAATCTGAAAATGAAAAATCGCCAAACTTGGGAATCAATAAAAATCACTTAAAAAGATTTTTAACTCAGCACATATACAGAGCTCTCATAAATCTTCATGACAATAAATTCCTATTACTAGGCCTGCCCATGGGAATACCACCACGAAATAAGTATGTACCTCCATAAGCAACAATGGAATTGATAACTATACTGCCCTTTGCGGCTTCGGTGGCACGACAATCCCAGTCGTCGGAAACGGAATTCCTCTTAAGCTCTGACGTAAATGCGACAGTTTATTTTTTTGTATCGTCGTCGTCATCCCCAGCACCGATTGGATTACTCGTTATATCAATCAGAATAAATACAAATTCCTCCGCAACTGCTGCACTTGTTTGCTCTGCTGAAATTTAATGAACGTCAAATGCAAATGTTTATGCAATCATCGCAGTTATAAATGCCCCCCCCCGGCACGGATCTTAACTCAAATTGAATTTATTCACGCTACGACGAGGATTACGTATATTTTGAAAGAATTATCATAACCTCTGGAGAAGTGGCGTCATATTGAGTTGTGAGCACTGAGTACCCCATCAAACTCACTCTGACTGAATGAATTTTCCCAAACGTGAAAGTTATGATAAAAGATTGACGAATTCAATTTGCAACCTGCGTACATAAAAAAGAGTACATTTATTGACGTCATAACGGAATGAAGCATCGCAAAATAAAACGAATACGTATGTTGATATTGATGTTGGCTAAGATGGCAGTGACACATTGTGAGTACGAAATGATGCAGCACAATATACGGAGGTCGCGTCGGTCGTTGGTCGGTTGCCTCAAATGAAAAGGTGAAGGGTTATGGAATAACCATGTCGTGTTGGCCCGAATCCAATTTCGAATACAAAATAAATACCTTTATAAATACCTTTATCGAACAATAACAATGTTTATGCAGTAGTTCACGTAAAGTGAACTTTTGTCAGAGTTGCGTAGTCACAGTAAGTGACTGGTAGATGGAGGTGGACAACATTGTTTCTAAAAATATACCCAATGCGATGTCAATGGACATGGAAAACGAGGAGTTATATGGTATAGGAACACTAGAAAGTTGTGATTATTTTTTGGGAAGGATGTCTCACTTTGTAGTACCTACGTCATATGAATCAGAAGCACTATTTATACAGAACGTGCTTAAGATTTATATACTCAGACTTCTCTGACGCACGTATAAATAATGAGGAACTTATACTCGTACGTTAAAATGTTGCGTATAAATAGCATATTTATTTCTTAAGAAAAAAAAGGTGTTGACCTATAAATTTCGAAATGTAAGTAATTATACAAGGCCCGTGCGAACCTACGTATTACGTTTGGCCACCGGTTACTGTTTAATTAGTTTACTATAATAATTAGACCTTAGTATCCAAAGAAACTGACTGATGCCATGCCCTCTGGGGCGTAAATTTGGTATCCACATTGGAATTCTGTCTTTTTGAGGAGACATACAGTGAGCGTCAGAAGTGAGTAAACACCGATGATCTTTTGAGTTTTCATTAGGATCATAAAATAGGTCTAATAATCAAACAATCTCTAAAAAGTTTGACAGCGAAACAACAAAAACAAAACATATTTAATTTTGACACCCAATAATATCTACTTTAATGATATTTAAAAAAAAATTGTTTCCATACTCCAAAGACAAATGAAAATGGCATTGGTGTTCACTTACTTTTGACGCTCACTGATGTATTGCCAAAGAAAAATTCAAGTGCAGAAACCTCGGCAGAAACATAAACTACAAGCATCACAATGAAAGGGTGGACATTCCAAAGTACCTATTAAAAAAAAAACATTAACCAAATAAACTTGTGTAATTCAAACGAGTTTTCAAAAAAAAAAAAAAAAAAAAAATGGTCCAACAAGTCCGTTAAGGAACCCTAGGTCTAGCTTTCACCATTCGTTTCTGTGAGTTAATATTTTTAGGACGAATGGGACCTACAGATTTATGCAGAGTCCGAACGGCTGAATTGAGAAGCTTTTTAGGACAGTTACACTCTCGGATGTTTTTCAGACTTTCGCCTAGTGCAAAAGACCTTAAAATATAATTTGCGTTTTTCCGGGGATCAAACCTGAGACTCCTCATCCTCGCACACTAACCACTTAGTCACTGCACCCACAAACAAGTTTATGTCCTCTTAAAACCTTCGTCTAAAAAGATCGGCAAAACTGTATGTTAATGCCCGCTCTCCTCCCGCATGATCAATACATGACCAATAAAATTGAAATTAAAAAAAAAAACGCTCTGTTATAATTTAAAAAAAATATATCAACATTCAGCAGGAAAATGAAAATCAAATTAACTTCCTTTCTAAATGTTAGTTTGACTCGACTTGCACCCATTAGACTGTGCACAATTTAAAGGTGACCGGAATGGCAAAGAGATTGACTTTTAATGTAAGCTCTGATGCGACAGGAATAGATTGTTCGCAGTCAACCACATTGTTTGTAGTCATTCAGAAAGTTTCATCTCGCAAGATCAAAATATAAATAGAGCCCACATCGGAATGATATATTTGACCACCATTCTATGAATGCCCCATCTACAAAAAAGGCGATCCTATGCAAGAACTATCCCTGTTTAATGGCGCATACAAAATCCTTTCTAACATAATGTGTGAACATTTTAAACCATTCTGCAACACACTAATCGGCACTTACCAGTGTGGCAGATCGAATTTAGACCAAATCTTCACACTGGGGCAAATCCTGGAAAGGCCCAACGAATTCAAGTCGAAACTCACCATCTATTCATCCACCTCAAAGCCGTGTATATGATAGCATACATCGTGAGGAGATTTATAGGGCGATATGGCTGAATTCGGAATCCCGGCAAAACTGATTCAGCTGTGTCGCGTGACGCTGCAAAACACGCGCCTCAACGTGCAGTTTGGAAGTAGCTCCTCCGACCTACATGCACCGGACTATCGCATGATAGACTTCTTCAATCTTGTATTGGAGCAGATAGTATGCGTACGGCAATTGAAGAACAGGAGAAATCCGTTGGACTTGAAGTAAATGAGGACAAGATTAAGTATATGCTATCAACAAACAAGCAGGCATCTGACCACCGACTAGGACAAAGTCACTATTGATAGCAATTTCGAGGTAGTTAAGGAGTTCACCTACCTCGGAATAAATATGAATTCCACGAATGAAACCCTTTAGTAGTCCAAAAAGCCAAAACTCGCCGACTACATTGGCTCGGCCACATTAAGCGAATGGACAATAATGCTCCAGCTAAGAGGATATTTGAATCCCAGCCCCCACGATCGAGAAGACAAGGAAGACCGAACCTCCACTTCAAAGAGCCGGGATCGTAGAGTATGGGAGCCTGCAGTGTCTCAGGCAAGTAATCTTCACGGGTCGGGAGCCCGATAAATAACTAAGTCTATGAAAGCGTCCATACGTCCTCGTTACTCGTAGTGAATCCGTCTGATCTAACCACCGCCAATATGGATTTTTTTCAATTCTGCTTGGTTAGTTTGGGACGCTGCCTGTGCATAGTCAATGCCGTCTATCCAGCTATAACAGCCATTAAAAGTTTTTTCTTTCAGATTTTAACATTTTGTGCTGTCATATTGCATCATTACGTCTGGTTTGTATTCCTTTTTCGATGCCGATGTTTTGAACAAAACATTTTTCAGTAATGAGGCGTATTTTGCGCTTAGCGGCTATTTAGACGTAAACAAAATTGCAGAATTTTAAATTTTAATATTACGAATGAAGGCTTGTCCATACCAATCAAACATTCAAGCAAAACATTTTCAAAAACGTTTTACAAACGTTTCAGAAACATTTTAGTAAAATGAAAATGTTTCCGAAACGTTTCCAAAACATTTTCAAAATGTTTTTTTTTTTTTTGTGGACGGCAAATTTTGTTTTCTATTTGCTTGTGAAACGTTTCTATAGCCGAATCAAAATGGAGAAACAAGTGTGGTGCCAGGAAAAAGTTGTGCAATTAATAAAATTATTGGAAAACAAGCCCATGTTTTGGAATTCAAATTGTGAAGAATCTAAAAATAAAATTAATAATAAATGAGTAGATAATTGTTTTTGTTTTATAAAAATATTCTTTGGCAACACTTTTTTCTCTTTTTTGTTAAATACTTTTCATGATTATAAGCTGAAAAAATTAGATTCTCGTTTGAAGACATTTTCTTAAGCACTAAAACCTCGGAACCAATGAAAAACATTCAAATGCTTTGATCAAATGCGAAAAAAAAATTTAAAACGGTTGTTCCCACTATTGTATAGCTTATGCTATGGTGGTAATACTTACAATCTACACATAGAGTAAAATATGAAAAAGAGTGAAGGCAGCAAAGCAACTTTTTGGCTTTTAGATTTCTATTTTGAGACGGTTTCTTTTTGCGATCAATCTGGGTTCTCTATAAATTCTTAAAGAAGTCTTAAAAGTAGAAGGCATATATAGGTACCTATTAACCTTTGTAGCTATCCTTAATGTACTGGATAGCGATATTACTGACAGTATCGCAGCTTTTATTGGAAAGTATTATTCACTTAGTCATTACATGTCTGTCTGTCTAGTTGAAACGGGATAGCCTCCAAACGAATCGAAGTCAATGAAATTTTGCGAGAGGTTGGTATTGAAAATGAACTGTATCCTCCCATACAAAACCAATATTAGACTCCTGTGGACGTACTAATTCACATGCCTAACATTTTGCATGACTTGTATGCAGAGAAGGGTATCAAAACATCAGCCAGGCCGATGATAATACTTTTGGGATCATGACGTAATCTCGAATGACAAAAATCTCGAAAATTTTTTTTTTAATCTCGAAAGCAAAAATCTCGAATGTAGAAAAATCTCAAATGTACAAAAACCTCGAATGTACAAAAATCTCGAAAGACTATATCTCGAAAAAATTTCGAAAATAAAAAGTAAATTCGAGATTTTTTTTTTTTGCACTCATCCCATAGCCAAACAGTAAACCCAATCAGGGGGGTTGCAGGGGGCCAGCATGCCCCCCCATACGCATCTCACTTTTTAACACCATTTTTAATATTAATTCGAGATTTTTTTTCGAGATTTTTACATTCGAGATGTTTGCTTTCGTGATTTTTTTTTCGAGATATCGTGGTAAACCCAATACTTTTACTTGTTTTTGGTTGTAACAGCCACTACTGTAGGTACGGTCAAAAAACACAACTAACGCATTCGCGATAGCTATCGTAGCTTTATAGTTTTCTAATTATAAGTGACTTGCTGAACAACAACATAAAATTAAACAAATAAAATAGATCGAATAAACAATTTTTTTTAAGAACAGTATTTTTGTTATATTTTTTATTTATTAAATACACGAGCGCGAATCCGTGCGAGTTTCCTAGTACAATAATCACGTTTTTCCTGGTACCTACATATTCGTACGTTGCAATATTCGCATATAGCCTTCAGAATGGACTACTCTGTACGTGTTCTTTGTCATTCAATAAATCAACTAATATTTTTTATTTTTTTCATTTTAGCTACAATTACTTTTTGTTAATGGACACATTTAGCTTTAGTTATGGACTGGAATAAAGCCGCAATTTATTGAGGGCGTATATAATTTTTCCGACCAACGTTTAATTTCGTTTCTCTTGCACTTTTCTCATTTTGATCGTCCATTTTCGATAAATTCAATTTCTTTTTGCTCTAATTTTATAGAACAGATCATCTTGAATTTTTATTTACGTGTTGCTATATTTAAAAATAACCTCTCATTCAAATAATATGACGTGTCTACTACCTACACGAGAAAAAAAAAACTAAACCATTCAAATTTAGCATCTGCTCAACTGCGTAAATATCGCAATTCACGCTATTATTATTATCTTTCTTATATCAGCAATTGAAGAGATGAGCAAAAGCAGAACACAAATCGTTTAGCGAACGAGTAATTTTTTTTCTTTCGAAATTGTTTATAAGAAATTCATTTTCGGTGCCAAAATTTACAGAAATGTGCGCAGAGAAACTGCGAAATCTAGTTAGTGGATCGACTTTTGGACCAGGAATAGGAAACTTGTTTTTTGAATGATTGCTGAAAATGCCATGCCCAGAGGATTAACAGTGGAGCATGCTGAAATGCCAGAGAATATTTTTAGTTAAGGAATTTGCGCTGCGATTTGGAAAAATATTATTTTATGTATATCGAACCTATCAAGTGAAGTATCTATCGTTGAGCAGCAAATGAAAAATGCTAACTAAACATAGACAAAGACAACTGATGAGGTTCTTTAAAGTGGTTCATTTGAAACGAGCTACAGACTGACATGGAATGTTCAAAGTAAATTATTAATCAAAACATTCTATGATTAATCTGAATGTCAAGAAATTAATTACTTACTTACTTTTAGGTGACGCTCAACGAACATACCTCTCCAGTTAGTCGGATATTTGGCTAACCGCCTCCAGTTGAGCATTTCAAGTTGATTGAGGTCCCCTTCCACCTAAGGCGAGGTCTTCCTCTACTGCGTTGTCCTCCGGGTTGGAAGCGAAGACTCTTCGGGACCGCATTTGCTCTACATGTGCTAGCCATCTTAGTCAACTGATATACATACTTTTCTGAGCAGGTCGATGTCGCTGTACAGCTCACAGAGTTCGCTGTTGAATCTCCTCCTCCAAAGCCCATCAACGCAAACAGGACCAAAAATCACTCGAAGAATTTTGCGTTCGAAATGACCAAAAAGGTCTTCACCCGTCTTTGTTAACGTCCATGCTTCTGCGCCATAGAGCGTGACAAGGCGTTGCTAGTCAGTGGCGGTTGGCAAGTGGAACTCTTCTTTTGTTTTCTTCTGTGACGTTCTGTCTGATTCGTCGATGTTGTGTGTCCCTTCTTGTTGACAGCATGTATTTTGTTTTACACTCATTCACTACTCCCATTTTGCCGCTTCTGTGCCAATACTTGGAAACGTACCTATACAAGTGACAGCCCACGCCGCTGCACTCTGCCAATGATGTCAATGCGTCAGCGTATGAAAGTAGTTACGCAGACTTTTGGAAAATTGTGTCCCTGGTGTTGACAATTTTCTGAAGTATGATGTTGAAAAAGTAACAACAAAGTTTTTGACATCAAAACCAAAGGCCTTGGTTATGGAGCAGCGAGCGTTCTCCATCGCATTTCTGCACAATCTGACAAGTTTGGTAGGGATGACAAAACTAGGCGTGGCTAGTCGTATAAAAAAATTAATAAATAGGTGGCGCAACAGGCGGTAGACACCCTAGGCCTAGCTTATCGCAACCATTCGTTTGTGTGATTTTCTATTTTTGGGACGAATGGAAGGGACCTACAATTTTATGCCGAGTCAGAATCAGACCGGCTGAATTGAGAAGCCTTTTCAGGGCAGTTATACTCTCGGATGTTTGTCAGACGTTCGCAAGAGGTGGCACAGTAGAAAAAACATTAAAATGTAATTTGCGTTTTTCCGGGGATCGAATCTGGGATCCCTCGCACAGTAGTGCAGCACACTAACACTGCGCTACTGCGCCATTCTAGTCGTATAAATAAATAAATAAATAAATAGGTGGCGCAACAGGCGGTAGACACCCTAGGCCTAGCTTCTCGCAACCATTCGTTTGTGTGAGTTTCTATTTTTGGGACGAATGGAAGGGACCTACAATTTTATGCCGAGTCCGAACGGCTGAATTGAGAAGCTTTTTTATGACAGTTATACTCTCGGATGTTTGTCAGACGTTCGCGAGAGGTGGCGCAGTAGAAAAAAAACCTTAAGATGTAATTTGGGTTTTTTCCGGGGATCGAACCTTGGATAGTGGGATCCCCCGCACAGTAGTCCAGCACACTAACCACAGCGCTACTGCGCACACGTAGTCGTACACATTCTAGTCGTATGCGACCTTAAAATCGATAAATAGATGGTGAGTATCGATTTTCACTTCTTGGGTTTTCTCCATCAGGATTCATCTGTCAAGAAATTATAAAACTTTTTAAGTCTGATCGCGTACGACAGCACGTTCAAGAATGATAACAAAATGTACTTCATCCCAAATTTGTGGAAACCGAATGCACAAAGAGTGTTCCTAAATTAAGCTGAGCCATAGTCCAGTGTGGATCTGGTTCTTAACCAATATGCCTTTCCAGTTAACTCAGTCCTTTGATAACTGCCCACAGTTGCACACTCCAAGTTTGTTGAGCTCCCCACTTAAGGCGATGTATTCCTTTTTTTACGTTGTTCTCTGATGGGTTGGTGTGGACTACTATTTGGGCTGAAACGCTAGTGTCCAATCGCTCTAAATGTCCTAGCCATCATAGACGACTGCCAGCTCGATATCGCTTAACAGCTCGTAAGGTCCCTACTACAGCTCCTTCCCATCAGCGCAAATACGACGATATTTCACTTTCCATCTCACTTTTAATTTGCAATTTGGGCCATAATTTATCGAGCCCGACATATAATTACCACTTCTACTGTATAGCCAGTCACACGCCCACCATTCACGCGCCGTATCAATAAAGTAACACATAAATCCATCGTGATGCGCTCGTAATGAATTATAAAAGCTCTGCGTACATTTAATTGCCCTAATCTCCGGTATAGACCATAACTCAATAAGAGCGGTATATGGATTTCTTTTGTGCTAATAATAAAACCTCCGACCTTATCTGCTGAACGAACATTAACAATCAAACGTTTATCGGCGTTTTATCAATGTAATTAGCAGGGCCATACGTCATTGTGTCGATGCCAATTGTGCATGTACTACACGTTAAAATCAGTAGCCCAAGTACTTGTTCTCTGTCATATAATAAGCATGGACTAAGTAGTTCTATATAGGTACTTGAATCTGAGTATGATATGAAAACAGTGGGCAGAGTAAGTAGTTTCTTTGAGTGTGTGCCCTATATAATGCATTATAGTCATAACAAGATAAACGGTCTTTATGTCATTATTAGTAAAGTAGTTGTTACTGGTTAGTGTACTAGAGCTAGACTAATGCTTGGGGAGTTTCCGGTTCGGCCTCCGGAAAACAAAGTTTTTTTTGTGCGTTGCCCCACCTCTCGCGAACGTCTAACAAACGTCAGAGAGTATAAAATGTTATTGTAACCAATGCAATGCACTTTAATGAAAATTGTAAATCTAGCTTGCCAATTCTACATTATGTAGGTATAGGTGCTGTCAAATTGCTATTGCCAAGTTTAAGCTGTCAATTATATGTCAAGTAATAATTACGTGCAACCAACAAATAAAGTGGTCTGAAATCGCTATTTGTAATAATTGCGAATTGTTTTATTTCAGTTGGTCCTTCGAGCCGGATATTTATATTACAAATTCACTAAAATTGACTCGTATATATAACTATTTGGAGTACACGTGGTCCGTCAGTCGGTATCCAAGCCATGTTCCCATGTTCTTTAAGAAGGACACCAAAGCACCTGCTGGAATTTAGCGGGAACAATATCAGCAGTCGTGTTACCTTTTTTATTGGCTTATTTCCGCACCTTACATCTTTAACTTGTTTATGCCCTCCATAGAAAGGTATATTCAGTTTGCATTTACATTTTTGTAACGCCAATAAGGAGTCACTGCAGCCCCCTGAAGTATAATATATTCTGAATCAGGATCACATCCTGAATCAATTTAGCCATGTCCGTCTGTCTGTCCGTTTGTGCGTCTGTCCGTTTGTGCGTCTGTCCGTCTGTTGAAAACACGATAGCGTCCAAACGAATCGACCTAGACGAATGAAATTTTGTGAGAGGACTTCTTCGAGTCGAGTAGGTCGAGTAGTTCTGGTACCTCGCATACAAAACCAATACGTACTTGTATTGTGTACGTACTAACTCACATGGCTAACATTTTGCATACCTTTATGCAGTGGAAGGTATCAAAGCATCGGTCAGGGTTTTTTACTTGTTTTTTTTTTTTTTTTTGTTAATGCGCTCCCAACCCTGCCTCAGACACTGCAGCCTTCCATCCGTTGTCAAGACCAAACGCTCTGGGTCACCCACCTTGGTTTGGTCATTGAAACAGAGGTTCGATTTTCCTTCTCGCCTCCAATATGGGGGCTGAGATTCGATTTTGCCATTGTACGTTTTATAGTGACGCTGATGAATTAGGTAGACCATATCGAATTAACATACGAGTTATCAACATGGCAACCCCAATTTCTTCTGCTAAATATTTACCTCATACACGCAAATGGGCTGAGAATGGAAATCCATAGATGGAACTTGATCAATGGAACATTCCTAACCTAATATGACCAAAGCAGGAATAGAAAATGCCCAAGGGACTTTTAAATCAGAAAATCAAGGAAATCCCATCTAATAACCACTGAATAGTTCCTAGAGTGTCGAGAAATAATGTTCGCAGTGTTTTTTTTATTGTATGGGAAGTGTCAAGCCCCTTTGTCAGATCCCGCATCAAATTATAAATAAATTATTTTGATAAAATGTAAACGTAAGTAAACGTCTATTTACAGAATTTCAAGACCAAAGCTGCTATAAATGTCAAAATATAGTGTAATTTTAATATTTAGGTATTCAGCGACATCTGTTGGAAAACTTGGAGACGTCCGAAATGTCAACGAAAGCAATGTTTCCGACAATGAGATTGTCGGATCAAGACCGACATAAGAACATTGCCCTTAAGCATTCTCCACCCGCGATTTAGAGAACATTGAAAATGATTATTATTATAATTTTTTTTTTAACTGACTCGCGAGAGCTCACACATATGATATGCCCAGCTGTTTCGTCTTTCTCGAGACATAGTCGTACTAGATTTTTGATATCGTGCCTGCTTAGATTTAGAAACTTTTTGGCATCGTTTTTGAAAGGCTGTATAGCTTTTTAGGCCTGTCTAAGACCTGGGATGTTCTCCCAATAGGAAATGTTTTTGTTTCGTTCCCAGCTGTTTATAGCAGAATTTGTAGCTGATTTGGGGATTGCACAAAAGGGTTCAGGTCCTATAAAAGGGGTTTCCGAGCCTTTTCTGGATAGTTCATCAGCTTTTTCGTTTCCTTCAATCCCCTTATGGCCGGGGACTCAACATAAACTGGTTTTGTTCCTGGTACTAAAATGATGATTAAGAGATACTAGAGTTCAAATACCAGAGAAACACCAATCATCAGTCTAATACAACATGACAGCTGATCAATTAATTGAAAGATATAGTAGCATACATATCTGTAAAAACAAACTTCAGCTGACTACGATCCATCACGATTGACTGCGAACAAATTTATCGCTAAACAGATAATAATGATGGAATGGGTGATAAAAGCCAACGATAGTCCATCAAACGCTAGCATTACCCCCTTGCTGACTTCAAACAGTCATCAGTGTACTGTACATTGTATAAGTATGTATTAATTAAATCAACACACACACACCCACTATTCAATAAAGCAAATCTAACACTAATAGTAATAAGTGTGTGCAATAAAAATCGTATTCTCTGGCTAAATACTTCCAAGTTTATTCAAATATACATTTATCTCAATTCAAGTGCATTTCAGCCTCTATACGCACACTTCAATGGCCATGCCAATCTATCATCAAGGATTAGGTCAGCTTCTGATTTAAATTAAACTTTCAGTTTGCTGCCCCTCTCTGCCTTGAAATCCTTGATCTGTTACGCCATCGTTTTATTGTTCTTCTTATCAGCACAGCCGTTCACTGGTGGGATTCCGTACTTTTTTTTTGTTTGTCAATGCTTGTGCTTATACACACATAGAGAAGGGCACGTTCCACCCAGTCTCAGCTCCTCTCAGTGCCAAAAAAAATATCCGTTGACGTCATAAATGAAAGCAAATACAAGAGTAAAAGACTTGTTCTTGAATTTTAATTTAGGCTGAGATGCTTCGGAGAGAAAAAAAAATGTGTGTACTTTCCATCCCCAACGGTGTGACCTCATGAGGTTAATATGCTTCTCCTTAACCAAGGTTATGACGTAAGAAATATTGAGGAGTACAATTTGAGGGAAAAATCCCCAAAATCACTACGAAGAGAGCGAGAATGGGTTTGTTTGGGATTCGTTTAGGTAAAAAGCTCTGCGTACCACTTTAGAAAGGGTTGCCATCACTTAGAAAATAAGAATCTGGTGAATTAGTCTCTTGTTTGTAAGCACTGACACTTGTTGAATGTTTTAAATGTTTCGAAAGCTATGGTTACAGTATTTGACTTTTCTTTTTCGAATGAGTCTACACAGCAGCATTTTGTTTAAAAAAAGGCTACCCAATTTAAATTTTTTTTTTTTTTATTTGAGTTCCCAAGTCCATAATTGAGTCAATCACACATTTTAATTAATTAATTGTTTTGTCAGTGTTTTAAAAATTAGGGGTATCGTGAATAAATTCCGATGGAAATGTTTCCCTTGTCAGCAATGTAAATCAAATTGCTGAATGGGAAACATTCCCGGGGAAATATTATTGGCGATAGGGTTGAATATATTTTTTCTATCTTTGCAGGTAAGTTTCAGACTACCTATTCTTGTTCACCGATTTTGCACACCAAACGTAAGTGTCACCCCAAAGTAACTAACCTAACATTTTACACATGCCCAACTTGAAATACATAATTGCGGCACTCACCGGTATCACTGTGGGTATACCGGGCGTATACAAAATGGTGTTTGTTACCGTATTCCCCGAAAAGTTTTTTCAAATCATGGACAAATTAGGACTTGCCCAGTCAATTAATGAATATTTTTTTGATACACTTCATAGCCATCGAGCAAACAATGGGACTGATCTCGGTAGAGAGACACTACTTCCAGGAATTTCTTAAGGGGCTGCTTATATGCTATATATTAGAGCCTACGATTTTCTTAGCAAATACGCTTATTAGAATTGGTACATTGCGGTTCACTTGTTTAGACGCACAAGAGTTAAGTTTTATTTATATTTCGTGATTTAGGTTTAGCTCATTAGCCCATAATCTGTTTTAAAGGTTTCGATGTAAATTCTGATGAAATTTTTTGATCATTTAAATATTTCCATAAGAAACTAGCGACTATCCGTGACCTTGTTTCCATTACAGAATATAATGTGCTTTTCTACGCGCTCAATAGGATGAAACCAAATGTTTCCTTATAGGAACTGAATCCTATTTTTCCAATCGTTAATAATTAGGGCCCCAAGCTAAATTTCCAAAATTAGGGAAACAGATCTTATTTATTTCTTAAGCAAGGCGTGCACTCAAGTGGTCTGCCAGTAGCGTGACAGTGCCGTGGTGACCAAGTGACATCGATAAAGCATATGTAAGCAAATGTAGACGTGATTAATGTGGACGTGGAGTGTAGGCGACGTGGCATTTTTCAGGTGGCGTGGTGCCAGTCTAGTCCCACTTGTCTCAAACAATTTTAATTTTGGAGTGGCAAGCGGGTGGTGACGACGTGGATATGTGGAGGCATACCCCTTGTATAGACTTATCATATTGCAAAAAATATGTCGACGACGGGGTTTTTGGCATTGCAACTGAGTATTTTTACTGCAAGAATTCAAGATAGAACAACATTTTGAGAACTGATGAATCGGCGGCACCATACGTTGTTTGCCACTTTAGTGCGCGTTAAATCACTTTCATACCACTTCGCCGCCATTCCATCGCCACGGATAAAAAATATACGATATTTTCCATACAAAATTTGACCCCACTTTCTGCCTTTTGGAGTTTGAGTTCTCCCAAATCGCTTCTAAGTGAACACCTTGCCCATAAAAGGAAATTTATTTCAAAATTTCAAAGTGTGATTTTTTAGAGGTTTGGTTTTGACACTGGCAATACTGTTTCTACAGATTGTCAATTTGACAGTTGAAAGTTGATTTGTGGTTAGTACGTTTTGCCATTTTACGGTGAATAGATTAACGCCAGAACAAATTGTGCAAAATTTTATTTTGAAAGCCTGGTTCGAGTCGCAAAACTTATCGTGAGCTTCGTCCATTTTACGGTCGACATAATCGTCCATCTGAGCAAGTTATTCGGAATACGATGAATCGTGTGATGAACGCATCCCCAAAGACGACAAACAGTGCTAACAGAAGAAGTTAGTGTGTGTGCCGATCCACTTTGTTTAGGATTTTACGGAAATATCTTGGTTTAAAGGCTTAGAAGTGGTTTATTTTATATTATACCTCTAAAAAAAACGCCCTTTACCTTAACATAGTGTGACTGACGAAATATCGTTTCATGTCGGATATTTTAAACGTAAATTTATTTCAAGTTGATTGTTTTCAAAATTTTATTTTGATACACAACCTATTTATATCTCACATAACAAATAACTCTGCAGCAAAATTTACTTAAATGAATAGAAGATTTGAACTAAATTATAACCACGCGCCAACAGTCATACATGTCTATGGAATTCACTGGCTTACCTATTTCCAATCAATCCGCAATGCCTGCCTTGATTTGGTTTATGCACTTTACTTACTTAACAGTTATCACCTATCTATGTTTACCTTTCCGTGTCTGAACGTCTCATCTCTATCTCTAATCGCACGTGCTTCTTTTCCAAAACAAATACTTCATTCAATTAATCTGGCAACTCTAACCGAAGTAAGCTTTCAGGAGAAACACCAAATACATTCCCCAATCTCTCAATCAACCCCAACCAAAGTGAGAATGCCACCATAAATAACCTACCCTGGCAGCTAGCTGCTCTGAAACTGAAACTGAATCAAACAAATTTCAGTTCCCTAGCAGCTTTCGGTTCGTTCGTTTTTAGATTGCAAACGCCTCCGCGCGTTTTCAAGTACAAATTGTGGAGAAAATTTATTTTTCTGGTGTTACTTGTCTTGAGTTTTGTTTTTGTTTTATGTTTTTTTACTACTTCTGTTACCCTTGAGTTCTGTGGAATTTCTTGTTCGCGTTTATTGCGTTTCTCCCTCTAAGCTCACACATACGTTGTGGATTAATCGAATTAAGCCAACAAATCAATTATAGAAACAAACGCTTCCAAATTAGTTGGCAGCTACAAATTAACGCGCAGACTTGGTATATCCCACTACGTATTCACCCCGTCCACACCCCGTGTGACAGTTGGGGAGCAAAAATAAAGTGCAAACGGAGTAATAAAATTTGTGTATAGTAAGAAAATTCTATCCTCTACCGCGCACCGCTCAAACCCAAGCGTATGGAGGGTAGTAAATTCAATGTGATTGTGTAAGCGTCTGCAAAAGTGCCACAAGTGAAGCGAAAACAACCAACAAAGGGAACAAAATAAAATTATTTTATGCAAAATAATCCCAATTAAGTAGAAAATTTGTGAGAATAAAAAAGGAAAAGGAGAAAATCCAAATAATAACAAGGAGAGAGCGCATATAGGCAGTCAAAGTCAGACAAAACAATTACGTATACGCCTACGGACTCGCACACACCGTTTGAGTATATACAACCCTCGTGTGGGGTAAAGTTGATCTAATAATACAAAACAGTGTTATCAGCCACAGACTTTCCATCGTGATATACTCGATGGTCCTGGATTTTTATTAACAAGAACAAAAAAACAAACAGTTTAAAATGCTTCTTGTCGGTTGTGCAGAATCAGTCGGAGTGTCCTGCAATTGTAAGTATAGCCATGTATCTCTACTGTTGGGAGAGGGTGTTTACACTCTATGAGGATGCTTGCCATCCTTTATGCATGTGTGATATAAGGAATGAGTGGACTACCCCATGAGCGACATTCATCGAGGTCGGAATAGTTATTAGATGGCAATGGCTGTCCGATTGATCTATTTGTGAGGGGGACTGGGCAATGTGGGTCAAAAGGATTTTCTGCACTTTTTTATTTGCAATTATTGGTAATGAACGTGTTGCACTTTTGTAACAGTCAATCTATCAATCAATTTCGGTCAATGGTGTCACAAGTTGACATAGACTCGATGGAAATGCAAGGGCAAGAACTAGGTACAGGGATGGATGTAATTTTAGTACTTTTGTCATATTAAACATTCACACCCATTTGTTGTGGCTTTAAAAATATTCACCGTCACAATTTTAACATTTTTAGGAAATCCTTTGGACGTTGGTATTCAAACGCGCTACTAAAAATGTCCCACCAAAATAAAGAGATTCATCGTTCAATATTAATGAGGTCGCTATGTCGTTCTATATTAATAATAGATACCTACGTTAAGAGTGATTGTAATACCAAATTTTGACACCAATATTATGGACTCATTGGGTTCATGAATAACTATAAGCCCCTGTGTCAAATAATTATCCTCTGCTAATTTTCTGACAAATAGTGAGTGTTGAAAAGATAAGTTTACTTCAAACTTTAAACAGAGATTTCTCTATTTTAAAGCTTTTAATTAATTGAAATTGAATGTATTATTTCATCATGCACGTTTAAGCAAATGCGAAGCAAAAAAAAACACGTCAAAAAAATTAGCCTATAGGATAATTTATTATCTACAATTTTTTGACTGCAGAAAATTCGCTTTGTACCTCAATTGTGTCAGAAAATTATCCAAAGATAATTGACACACGGCCTAAGACTGGGAAATGAGATAAGAAGCATATTTTTCAAATGTTTAGGTCGATTGATAAAGTTTCTTTTAAAACGGCCGCCCGTTAGGCACTCTAGACATTTTTGCTGATGTGTTATTTAGCTGCACTCAGTAGTTTAAAACATATTGGGTCTAAAATTGTCCGTCAAAAGAAGTATCACAAACGGAATGAAACGAAAAATTACTTAACTCCCATAGACGGCTCTATAGTTTGGGCTGAAAAGTCGCATAGTATAGGTCACGAATAGAATCTGTCTCTTTAGCGTCTACACAATTTCTGTAGTATTCCTGGCCACTTCGCATGTAAATTTATCACACGGTGTCCTGTAACGAATCTGAGCAGTTCCTGAAAATTTTTCAGTTTAATCTGATCACGAGTTTTGACCTCTTTTTGCCTATACCATTGGCCAGACTTCTCTCGGCTGCATGTATATTTCGAAATTGGTCTGAAGTAGGTTTTTTTTCTATTTAGAGATCTTTCATCCTTTCCTTGCACGTTCATCCACTTGTCAAGTGCAGGTTTTCTGGAATTGTTGTGTGTCTTGTGGCCTCAATTAACAAGACTCTCCAGTTAGCCTGGTCATTCTAGTAAAACCATTCTTCGACTCCCTTGAGGAAGTTTCAAAGAATAGTATAGTAAAACCTGGGTAAGTTGGCATCCCTGTGGTGCAGAAATTTTTGGCCAACTTAGAGAGGTGGCCAACTTATAAGGGTAGGTACCTATTTTTTTTTTCCCAAAATTAAGTTTAAAAAAAAAGACAGCACGAAAAGTATTACATAATTTATAAAAATTTAGCTGTTTCCTGATTTTCCACGAAAGGCAGAGGAATACAGAAGTTATTCACAAACTGCAGAAATTCAGTCAAATCTATCCCAACAAGATTTAACACGAACGAATCCTTCGTTACATTGGCCGCGTTCAATGTGCTTTGGCGCCTAAATATTCAGGTGACAGTTTATCATAGAACATAGGCAGAAAATCTTGCCTTACACACGAAACTTGCCTAGATTTGCAGGCAAATCGAACAATCACAAGCTCTTGACTAGCTAGGCAAACGCCTATTGAGCGCGGCCATTTTGTTCTGTGCATTTTTAAACACCCAGACGAAAAAGTTCGAACGCCAGGCCAACTTTTGCAGGTTATTTAGTACGAAAGTTGAACTGAAATATATAAATTTGTGGCCAAGTTCCAAGATAGACAGGTGGCCAACATTCGGAGGTATTTGGTCGAATATTTGTATGAAATTTTCTTGGTGCTACTATATACTGGCCAACTTCGGCAAGTGGCCAACTTACAAGGGTGGCCAACTTGACAGGTTTTACTGTATTATAGAATTAACAATCTTCTTGAATTCCACGTCCTTTTCAAATGAGTTCTGGTAACAAAACGGAACATAGTTTCCCACTTGTACTCGTTACCCCCCCTATGTGTTAAGATCGAAAACTCTGCTGGCCGGAATGCTGATGTACATAAGTTCTACATGTCCTAGAATGTAGAACCTGTATTGAGAATGACCAAATCGCTTTTTTTTCTTTGAATTGTTGCCAGGTTCTCTCTACCTTTTAGTAAAACTTTCATTCATTCATTTTCAATGACCCGCGTATCAATTAAGTGGTCGCTGGTGTAGGTTGCTCACGTGGATCCTCCATAGCTCTCGATTCTGACGCCTACCTGATGGTACGGATTTCATAGCACATAGCACGTCTTGGGATCCTGGTTGGGGACATGCGTTTAACATAGCCAAACTCCGTCATGAGAAGTAAGTGCTCGACATGAGTTCCTCACGTATTCTCTGGTGTTTCTTATACGATATATTCGGGTCACACCATCAGTAAAACTTTCTTATTTTAATTCCTGGAGTACCATCTTAATTTCTTCCATAATGCGGTCGTGACAAATTGTAGAACTCCGGAGTCGGCTCTAATCCTCTTCTTCTGTTGAATTAACTAGTCGATATTGTCCTTCAAACCAGGTGTTTCGTAGTTGCGGTTGTCTGAAACCCACACGTGGTTTGGGTGGTTTGAGGAAAACTACAGAGGGCCTTTTCCTCTAAGCGCATTTCAAGTGCGGATACGAAAGTCGTTGTCCATTTTCTAGAGTTGTCCTCTGTGGATTCGTATTCCTCGGAAGGGGGATCCCTTAAAAAAAAAAAAAGGAATGGCTGTGAGCAATTAATTCTAAGGTCCTATATGAATCTGTTTCCCCAACTCATTTCTAATACCCTAGCCTAGTTTTCTTGCTGAAAGATACTCGGCTGAATGTAACCAAATTATCCAATATCCAGCCTATATTTACGAAATGAATTGCTGTTGGAATATGGCGCTCCGATTACCTTTATAGTCGTGAAGCTTGCTCATATTATTGAGTCCGGATACAACATCTAAAAGTCTCCAACATACGGTCATTCCTCGTCGGAGGCTCCTCATCACCATTTAACACTAGTTTCTTCGACAAACAGAGATACTGGACACTAGAGCATTACGTAAAGTCTACCACGTTTGGCACTTAAAGCTTCATTCTAAAAGCTTACATACCTACCCCGTTTTTCAGCCAGAGGAACTATAGATATCACTTGATCACGAACTTCATCCTTACGCTGCTATTTCAAATGATCACCCTTATTCTGGGTGGCGTTTTACTTTCACGACGTGTGTCGTTATTTGAAGGGTTTCATTTTACAAGTTTTAATGACCATTCACATGAGAGCGAACGGATGCATTGAGATGTATTAAGAAAACAAGTTAAAAACAGTTTAAACAACATTATTTCGAATTCAAACACCCTTGGTACGAATTGTTAAAGTTTATTCGCAATCCACATGTTTAAACCACGTTCCACAAACTAGCGAATAAAACATTCGTTCGAACTCAACCTCAAATTAGAAATTGCTGGTAGAAACTGATGGCTGAAATTCGCGAACTAACGCGACCATGAAAAGTGTTCCTGTGAACGGACTGTCAAAATTCGCGAACATTTTTTCGTTCGTAGGTAGTTGGTCGCTCTCATGTGAATAGTCCTTAAAGGCTTATTATTTTTAAAAAGAATCTGATTAGTTTTAGTTACAAGAATTTAAAATAAGTTACATTTTCATTATCTACTTGGCAATCATTATTTGTTAGCGACAAAAATCATCGTTTTTCTTGCCGTTTGTGGCTTTCAACGCCTTAAAGAATGACAGTGAATTTTCTCATGACGTTCATCGTACACTAATGGGATCCACAACGAATAAGGGTGAATATTTCGATCAGTCAATACTTTCCCGATTATTTATATTAGTAAACAAACACTTTGGTTGGAATTATATACCTAGTTATTTCGAACGCCACCCCTTGTCACCAAAATCCATTCCATTATTCATTGTGTTCTTTTCCGACAGCCACTGCCATTCTTATTTCTTTGGTCGACAAGGTCGGGAATATTAATTTATCGTGTACCTACATTTCTCGTCCTATCTGTTTCGTATAACTTCAGAATGTGTGAATCATATATGTACCGAAATGACTCTATTAATACAACGATAAAGTAGTAAACGAACTGATGGCGCTACAACTACACTCATATCAAGATGTACATTAATCAAATTCCCCGCGGGAGTTGTCACGTCTGGTCTATCAGGTTTGGTTATCTTTTGAACAATTTTGCAGATTAGACTTTCCAATAAAATTTATCAACTAGCTGAACCGAAATTAACCAGAATTATGAGTTATTTCCAAAGCAAATTCTCTCCTGATATTGGCGACGAATTGCCCCCTAAGAAAAACCAGCAATTCATGCAAAGTCGTTGGAATTTTATCAGCCAGCAATAATCTGTTTACAGTCTTTCCGATTGTAGCACAGTATAACCACAAACTTATTCAAACTAAAAAAAAAATTAAACTGTATTCACCGACGCAGCCATAAACTGCGGCGGTAACGAGTACTTCAGTTGTAATTCGTCCATGGTTATGCTCTCAAACCGCTGGCAATTTGCAATTAGTAAATGGATCTTTTTATCCAGCACATGTGGGGATGGGGGTTAACTAAAACATGAGAATGACAAACTGAATGTGTAATTCCGGGAAACGAAGCAAAGCACCAAAAACGAAAGCGATACACAAAACCGAAAGAAAAAATTAAACGAGCACACAAAACCGTAATCATCCAATTAAGTGATTCCCATTCCAGCAGTTATATTATACGCTCCCCAGTCCAGTCCATCATCATTTCCATCCCATGCCGTTATGTATATGGTGAGTGGGGGCTGGGGGTGGTTGCCATCCTTTATCCATCATCTTATACTCCCCTCGGCATTTGAAGTACCGCTTGGGTCACTTCATTCAACGCCACTAGTCTCCCGTTATAGTCGACTCTGGTGGACTGGAAATGGAAAATTGGACACACACAGGGTTGGAATAAAATAAATATGCAAAAGGCGAAGCAGCAGAAAGGAAAATTGCACTTGACTACTTATTGGGTTCTCTTGTTCGTTATTGTTTTGTCGTCTTACAAGGTGGTACCTAGTGGCGGGAAACGGAGGGTGTAATGTAGGACAATGAGATCAGATAGATGTCAGGTCGTTGCAGATGTGTTATATTGTTAAAGTATGTTGAAATTGAGGGCATCGGACCAGAGACAATGACATGTTCAACACTATATGTGACGATGACGACTACTTGTCAATTTTGCTTGCATATATTAGGGGGTAACTACACATTCATGAAATGTCATATGTTCATACTTCGAACAGTTGCGGCACAAATTGCGTTTACAACATTCCTGTAAGGTCATAAAAAATAGAACTACAAAACAAATATTCAGTGAACGAATCAAGCGGCTAATGTAACGAGACCTTATTAACACTATCCCACGCTCTGGAAACCTTTGAAAAACCAATACGGTACGGATTGGTAAACCATCCCGAGATATTTACAAGTTTAAGCAGGTCATTTATGGACCTGTATTCTAAGTCCTCGAAAAAGTAACTACCAAGGAATCTATTTCTTATGTGGCAGAGCGCTGGGCAGTGGTAAAGAAAGTGGGGGTGTCCTCATGCTCCTTTCCTCATCATCGCATCATCTGCCCAGGACATCTATGCTGATTCGCGTTTTCTTGGTATGATAGTTCAGCATCTTATGTCAGTTGATAAATCCCACAAGCGAGTGCAGTGATTTCTTGTTTAATTGTAAGATTCTCTCAGTTTTCTACTTGTTTTAGATTGGCCACATTTTCCTGGTTATGCCAAGGAATCGAGCTTGCTCCATCTTTCATCTGTCGCCATAAGTATTTTGTTCCCAATCGTCTATCTGTCCGGTAGCAAAAGGTATTTTGGAGAAGAGATATCATCGGGGTTGTCAAGTCGTCCAATAGGAAATGTTTTCTGTCTTGTAGGGAGCTCATTAAGCTCCTCGGAACATCTGCCATTCGTGTTAATATTTATCGCCTTTTTCTAGAAATTAAAGAAGGTTTATTGTACCTTCCCTATCACAGCAAACTCCTAGCTGCCTACTTGTCCACAAAAAATATTCGTAACTTTTTTTTATAGGTAGGTAATCAGATTTTTACCGGCCTTGGAGACCATAACAATATATAAAAGTTATGGCTTTGTGCCATCGTTTTCCAATAATTTTTAGCTCAGATTTTATTGTTAAACAGAAGGCACTATACTATAGCCATGTGCTATAATATGTGCTATAAATTAATGAAACTCTTTTAATAATAATTTTTCTGTAACATATTTAGCAGCCTCACCTATCGGCCGAATTGTTATTGATTCCTAAATGCAACCATTTAATGAATGTAAGCTAACTTCACATTTTTTCTTTTTTATATTATTTTAAATTCTTATCTATGTTGTCTAATGTTATCTATCCTCCATGAGGACTTCGCTTCTTGCCACCTAAACTTAAACTTACTCTAGTTGATGCAGACTTAAGGCATAACTACATTCGGCACAAAGCAAAGTACTTGCACGAAAATATTTTTTTCCTTTTCACACCATTTGAAATCTGTATTTTTGTCTCAACTTTTCACAAAGTAGTAGTTACTTGAAAGATATACCTCTCACTTTCAAGTGCACACTCTGTGAAAGCGCGGAAAAAAACACCTACATGCACAAAACAAGTTTGCGCCAATTACTGATCTCGCCAATAGAGGGCCCTGATGCGACTAGAATGTCGCATTTTTGTTTACGTGTTAGTTACGACCTTTTTGGACAAAATGCAATGGAAACGAACCTTTTTGCACAAAATGGCTGAATTGAGAAGCTTTTTCAGAACAGTTATACTTTCGGATGTTTGTCAGACATTCGCGAGAGGTGGCGCAGTAGAAAAAAAAAACCTTAAGATGTAATTTGTGTTACGAAGATCGAACCAGGGGCCCATTGCACAGTAGTCCAGCACACTAAAGGACCATTCACATGGGAACGAACGAACGAATTGATGAAATGCGAACAAACCACTTTTTATGCATTTATAAACAGAAAATTGAAAATGTATTATTCCAAGAGGAGGATAATTAATTATTGTATTAAGAAAACAAGTTTATAAATAGTTTTAATAACGAAATTTCGAATTCCAAACTTTTTGCCGCGAACGAAAACACCCTGGAGCGAATTGTCAGTCTATTCGCAATCCACATCATTTAAATCGCGTTCCACAAAATAGCGAATAAAAAATTCGTTCGAACTTAACCATATTCCAAGAGGAGAATATCTTGGAATAATAAAATGTGCAATTTTCTGTCTATAAATGCATAAAAAGTGTTTTGTTCGCATTTCGTCAATTCGTTCGTTCACTCCCATGTGAATGGTCCTTAACCACTGCGCTACTGCTCAAATTTGCTTCCATTATTTCTTGTTAAACTTGGCTTTGTTCATTTATTAAAATCTGACGGAACTCAAAAACCAAAACATCCGCGAACACACCCTAAATAGTGAAATGTCAGAAATTAGTCAAGCAAATAAGATTTATAAGGGTCGGTCGTCATTCACTTATGATACATCTACATTGTCACACAAACCTATCACGGAGGGTGCGGAGGATGCCCAATACGAAATAGTGGACAAACGGTCATGCACAGCACTACGTCCGAAACATGCAAAAATGTGTGGCACATATATTGATCAGCCATCTTTTTTACGCGATACGAACTATGGAAAAGATCAGCATACTGATTTTATAGCAACGGCCTACAACGAAATATTGCTTTACTATAAAACAAAATGGTTTCCGGAAATGGTGAACGGATATTAATTTGTGTAATTTATTAATGTACGGTTGGTAACATTTACTGAAACTAGTTGCTAATCTTGTACCACATGATTTAAATCAATAATGGAAATCTTTTCAGTTGATTGCAGAAATGTTGTTCCCCGGAACTTGTGTTTGCTTCCATTTTATCTGTCTATAATTATGGGTTGTTATTGTCCATGACATTTTTAAATTATTATTTGCGATCCCATACCTACTCGTTTATTATAAAAAGTACACAGATATGGGTATAAGAAATTGCATGTGTGACCATGTAAAAGTTTCATTAAAAATTCGCATGTCTGCAATATTTTAGGACAGGTATTCAGGACGAGAGTTCAATGTTAGAATTTGCTGTCATTTGCGCTGGACAAGTAAACTTTTTAAATCAATAAATCAGTTTTAAATTTCGCTAATTAATGGATTTTTTTTAGTGACAGCTCAGAGTTACATTTTCATTTTTGATATAAAACCAAATTTTTGGGGTTTCCATGGGTTTTTGCTAGCCACGAAAATGTTTTAACACAATGCACACTGCAGGGTTGAGCTGAGCATAAAATGTCCACGATATCTACAAGGCAATTAATGTCAGTTTTCAATTTAACACCCACCTCCAAAACAGTATGAATGTCATTACTTTTAGTCGTAGGTACATATCAACGTGTATAATGAATATAAATTGAAACTTATATTTCGCTTCATTCCACTCGAGATTATAAATCAATTTATTAGGGAAGTTCTCTTTGAGGGTGTAATATCCTGACCACATCACCAATAATGATATAATTAAATTTTTGCGACCAGTATGAATTTAATTAACCATCGCTTGTATGGTGATTCTCATTAAAATTTAATTAAACGTCAACTCATTCATGAGCATGATACGCACAAATCCACCTGTGGGTGGGAATATGCGCTCAAAGAGCAAACAAACACTGACCGCTGGATAACTGAAAAACACGACAAATATTTAATTTTGTATGTTGACAGCGTCATTTTACTTTGACATTTTCGTAAACCTCAAAATCCATAATAATAGTTTTGTCGCTTTTATTTTCCTTCCTTACCCTTTCAATAACTAACAAATTCGCACACAAGTTACATAGTTAGCTAAACGTCAAATTACAACAATTTGGCATTGCACGAATTTGACTTTACAACAATTTGCCGTTACTGCTAGGTTAATAACTTTTGTGTTATATTAATTTATTATTGATTACTGTGCAATTGCATAAAAAATATTCCCATAAATGACAGTCAGACAACAAGGGCTTACGCGAAGACAACTTAAGTTTTTTTTACAATGACAGCCATGAGTAAAAAATATGACAGCATTATGCTCGGTAACCGCCACCATCACCGTTGCCATGCGATGTACGTGCACAATAACGCTCATGGATTATTAAAATCACCAGGGATCGAACAAATGACAGTGACATCGACGACCGACGAGTGAATCTGTCAGTCGGTGGTTAGTCTGTTGGCCGGTTGCACGTAAATTCCCTGACAGCTGGGTTCGTGCAGTGTTTCCTGAATGAATATATGCAGAGACAAAGGAAAAATAGAAACAACACATTGATGCCTTTAAGGCGAAACCAGAATTATGTCAGAAACGCCGCAGCACCAAAGCTGCACCATTTCTGCTCCGTGTTGACAGCAATTTGGGTCAAGGTTTGGTGTTGAGGGATTCGATGGATCAAGACTCGCGACCGGTTGAGTGGTTTCAAAACGTGCTCTTGTTATAAATACATGCAATCACCCTGATGTAAAACGTTTTTTATTTTTTCTTTCTTGTGTTTTACTGGTTTGCCAATTTTAATTAATTTGTAATGAAGATCCGTCTCACGGCACTTGAATGGCAGTGTTGCCTGTTGGCTTAAGTGGATTTTAGACGGTGTGTTGTGGATTTTAAATGGAAATTCAATTCAAGGTGAAACTAAAGTCAATTAAGGTAATCACGAATGCGGTGAAATTAAATACTTTTCGGATATGTCGTTGTAAGGCTTGAGAATGAAAATATTCACTGAATTTCCTTGTTTTTGTACAAGGACGTATATGTCATCAGGTTTTGGAAATCACAGGTGGGGTAGTTTAAGTCAATTACCTTGGTCACCAAATCAGGGAAAACATATAAATACATTCACAATTCACTCCTATTTCAGTTGTCGTAAATGATGGATATTTCAGTGTTTTTAAGTGATAGTGACCACAAATATGTCATGTGACAATAAATTTGAAATGACAGTGAACACTAGAAAGTACTTAGTAAAAACAAGTTTGGGAGAAGCTAGGACTAGGGTTTTGTACGGACCTATTGTGTACACTCTGTATTTGTTTAAATTTTGTTTTATTTAAATTTTGTTAAGTAACGAAAAAGTACTGTTCGCACATCTTATTATGGCGTATTTTATTTTATAGCCATATGACAGCTAGTGATCAATTTGATCTCTTTGAACACTACACAGTATCGATTCAGAGTCAGCAGAGCATGCTAGAGAGTTCTATTCAGTGATCTTGATCTACTCTGAACATAGCAAAAAAGCGAAAAATATTCTGTCAAAGTACTGTCAGTTGAATGTCATAAAATTAAAGTTGAAGTCTGGTTACAAACTTAATTAAGGTTTACCGATTTTTTTATGTGAAACTATTATACTTAAACTCGAATAGGTAAATCGAAATTTGAAAATAAATCAAACAAAGTTAAAAGGCTCTTTAATTGACAAAACTATGTTCTAGTGCCGTGTGTTAATACCCTACATAGCCAATTTGCACATTTTCAAGTGTCAAACGAAAGAAGCATTAAATTTATCTATATCTCCAATTTAACGTTTCAATATTTACTTTAAGCCTCTCTTGACATAGAAATTAATACGAGAGGCTACATAGTCCAATGACCAAAGTGCACCAAATGTCAACAATAAAAATTCAAAATGACTAGAACTAAAAGAGGGGCGCGTTCAACAAAGTCAATGGCAATTGTGTATGTGTAGTGTGTGTATATGTCGCGTCATGTTCATGATATAATAGTAACGTTCATTAATAAATTGTTCAGTCGCGTATTGAAATACTGACAAAGCAATTATACAAGCACGATGTACGATATGGTCATTGTGCGCTCATGTGATAAGTATGAAAGAGTCTACTCGTATTGAGCGCTTGCAAGTGGCTATCATACATTAGACAGAGGATAGGGGATGTCAGATTATATGTCTTTTTCCACTTGCTATGTGAATGCTTGTCCATATCAACCCGCTGCTGTCTGTGCTTCCTACCAGGTATTGTTCTGATTTTTATTTTTATTTTTTTTTACTTATGCACCCATCCACTCGTGCTATAGAGGGTGGCATTCGCGTGGTTGCTCCGCATCAAGAGGTTAATTAGTGCAGTGTGAGTCTTTCAAGGGCTTTGCCGTTGTCTTTGAGGTTTTCTGTTCGTGTTTGATGTAGTTTTTATTTTGTTTGTATTTCCCTTAATTCTGTCGTTTAGCTTGACTGAATGGCTATAATTATTGTGGTTTTCAAGGTGACGGGATTATAATTTTCACAGCGACAAGGAACCGTGTCATGTTGTTCCGAGTGCCCAGAGCCTTTTTTAATTTGTTTGGCTTCGTAGATGGTAGCTGGTATAATTGATTTTTTTTATTTTGTGTTCATTTCGTCGGCCATTTGCGTGTTAAGATAATTAAATGGTGTATAGCAATTTATACATATTTTTATTTCATTTATATACAACAATAATTGCACTTGAAACTCATTCTTTGTACAAATATCGGCTGAATATCTGCTGAAATTACCAAAGTTCACATGACAAGTGATCTGACAAAAAGGAAATATTATGTCAGATATATTTGCGGAAATTGCTGCGTTCCTATCGCACGCGGAGCTGCTAGTGAAAAATTGGAACGCATATATGTACATACATAATTGTTTTAAGCTTAAAGTGCAATTTCGACATTGTAGCTTTCAATTATTATGACAACATTATACAAATCTACAAATTTATTGTCGCAAGTGTATTTTAAATCGAATTTATTTTTTAGTTAACCAACTTTAGCGAAAAATGTTCCATTTGAAAAGCATAAAATGCCTGCTAAACTTTGATATAACTTTTAGCTGCAAAATAGGTAATATACCAATTACAGACCTTAAAAACATAAAACATAATTCCGCTAATGAGTTAAACCCATACTAATAGTTTTAATACAATGTAATGAAGAAATGTAACATTAAAATGTTTAATAAAAAAAGAAGAGAAATAGTGAATAAATGTCGATTCTGGTTTTCCTTAATTTTGGCCTGGAAAAAATAATAGAAACAAATTAGTTTTTCTGTTTTTTTCTGTTAGGAATTAATTTACAGTAAAGGTGTTTCATATCCTTTTAATACTTGGTCGTTGCGCCCTTATATAACTGCTTCACATCTTCGTCCCATGGAATGAACCAACTTGGCACAGGTCTTGGGAGTTATAGAGTGCCATGCATTTTGAATAATTGACCACAGTTTTTCCTTATTTTGGCTCTGCAGCCTCCGATCCTGCGCATAAGGGTGTCCCATAGATGTTCTATCGGGTTAAGATCAGGAGATTTTGATGGCCACTCCATAACGTTGATTTTGTTTTTTATGAAACCATTCTTTGGCCAACTTTGAGGATTGCTTGGGGTCATTATCCTGCATAAACTCCCATTTAATAGGCATGTCCTCTTCAGCAAATGGCAGGATAACATTGCTTATGATTTCCACGTAGTCTACGGCACACATTTTATCCTTTATCATGAAAAGTGGACCAACCCCAGATACTGAAAAACACCCCCAAATCATTAAATTTCCTCTGCCATGTTTAACTGTCTTCTTTGTATATTTGGCATCGAATTCGCAATTCTTTGGTCGTCTGACGTACATTTTCCCATCGGAACCAAACAAATTGACCATAATTGACCTTGGTTTCATCCGATCATAATACGTTATTCCAATTAGCACGGTGGAGGTGTTTGTTGGCGAAACTTAGTCTCTCTTTAGTATTTTTATTGCTCAAGTATGGAACTTTTCTAGGACTTCTCCCAGGAAGACCTGCTTCCTTTAATCTATTTCTTATTGTACGACTTGTAACGGGTGCGTTTAAATCATTTTTTTTATTTAAATGGTTTCTTCTTGCATAGTCGTATTAACAGTTTGTCAAATCATGGAGTCTTTTTTCGTTTTCTGCATCTGGTTTCTACTTTGGGACTTGAATGGATAGCTAAGAATACTTTTTAGACCTTTTTTTTAGAACACTTTACGACCTTAGCTATTTCATCCATTGTTTTGCTGTCTTTTTTATCACCTCACGCTCAGAACTGGAGCAAAGGACTCCTAGACCCTTTTTGACAAAATGTTAATTTCATAGTTTTAAGATTTTCTTCTAAAAAACACTAAATTACATGATAAACTAATTTACAACTATTTCAATTAAAACAATACCGAGCTTTACTGCAAAATCACTGATGCCGACTGTGGTAATCGTTTGTTTCTATTATTTTTTCCAGGCAAAATAACATTTTTGCTCAGACTTTTTACTGTTAGACGAAAACTAAAAGCTGATAAGAGCGAATTGCTGCAGCATTTCAAAGTACTTTTACCTAGCATTTGAGTATAGAATTGATTTCGGAGAAAGACCAAATTGTATGCAGTTAATGATGGTTCAGCATTATGTAAATACTTGTTTCTATTATTTTTTCCATCACTGTATATAGGGCTTCCGGTACATAGCAGATTTTTTTTAACGTTCCATGACAAACCACGTATAGTATGTAGACTCTCTTGTGTATTCCCATGGGAAAAAATACATGAGTGTTAAGTCTGGAGACCTGGGTTGCCACGTTTATCAGAATCCGAATGGTTTAGAAATTTAACACTAGGAACTGTAACTAAGTAAATTAAGACGAACAGAATTATTATTAAAGTACTATATGCTCCCGGCTTGTATATTGCCTAGAAATATTTTTGTCTATAAATGTTCTAAATTTTACAAAATTTGGCTTTCATGACTGTCGAAAAATAGCATTAGAAATGTAGCATTTTATTTTTGTATGGAAGGCACCACATCCCTTTGTCCAATCCCGCCAGGTTTTTGGCTAATTTTGACCAAGCTTCACAGGATTTCACTCCTTTCAGCCAATAACAAAGATTTTCTCAAAATTTGAGCAATTGGTTAAGTGGTTTTCGAGTCTTGCGATCATTTGTAGTGTATTCCCATACAAAATGGAAATTTTTAATTTCCGGCTTTTCATTAGGGTTTTCCGAATTTTCTTTTTTTTCTAAAAATAAAAGAAGAATCACCCAAATCGGTACAGCCGTTCTTGATTTTTATATAGATAGATTGTTGTGTTTTCGTTATATTCGAAGATGCTCGATGAAGGGTCCTGAAAAGAATGGAAACGTCAGGAATTAAAGAAAAAAAAATGTTTGAGTGTAAAACGTTTTATTGTGCTTTCTTAAAATTGACAGACGGCAAAACTGATGACAGCCTCTGTCTTTCGCTAGTTCTGGAAACGTTCACATATACCTAATGCAATAGTATTTTTCAAAAACTATGAATACAACAATTTATTTTATTAATATAATTGTAACTTTTATCATTAAAAAAAAAGTATTTATTATTTTTTTTTTTCTACTGCGCCACCTCTCGCGAACGTCCGACAAACATCCGAGAGTATAACTGTCCTGAAAAAGCTTCTCAATTCAGCCGTTCGGAATCGGCATAAAATTGTAGGTCCCTTCCATTCGTCCAAAAAATAGAAACTCACACAAACGAATGGTTGCGAGAAGCTAGGCCTAGGGTGTCTACCGCCTGTTGCGCCACCTATTTATTTTATTTTTTTTTATTTATTATTTATTTTATTTATTTATAAAAGTATTTTTTCTATTTAGTTGCCCAATTCTCCCGCTCTATCAGATTTTTTTGTATCGCTGTCTGTCGTCCAACTTAGTTTTAGCATTTTTTCGTTCGCCATGGATAGTTCGAACACTGATGTAGTCAATCAATTGTAGGAACTATGATCGAGCCTTGACTAGTTTACTTTTACTGTTTGGAATGTCAATGAATTTTTGTTTCCATATAGACGTTTACCGCATACAATTTAAGGCTACACAATTCCCAAACTCCTTCTTTTCCTTTATATTTAATAAATTTTACAAATCCCTAGACCTCTTCATCACGTCGAACCACCATCCCTTGGAGTACACCACTTTCCCAAAGCTTATTTTGAAGAGCCATGTGTCACCATCTAAATGTATATCTATTTTGATTAATGAAAAAAAAGGTTGCATGTCGTAAAACACGATCCTAAAGACACGTGCTTTCCATTGGTCCGAATGATGTTTATTGTCTCCCACTTAACCGAATTAAAAGTCGGCACATGAAAATAATAAAACCCCTTTCAAAATGACGTCAAGAGTCGATACCGTCATCTTCACTTTTTATGGGTTGCCTATAAAACTGATTTTGAATACTATATACCTTTAGACTTGTTGTCATTACCCGCAGTAAACATTTAATTAAGGATATCAATTCAAGTATGCCGCCCATTTCATTTTGAACAACGTCATAACTCGCCTGTTTTTTTTTAGGATTCCAATTTAATGAATGCTCAGGCCGCCCCAGAGGACATACACTCATAAATTTGTGTTGGGCTCTTGCCATTTGTCGTCATACTCGACATTTTCATCTCTCCACTCTGCCACAGTTAGTTAGTCGTCCTGCGAATGTCAAGGAAAGGGAGATTCTTAGCATTTATGCAAACAGCTGAATTCTGTCTGTCCTTGTGAGCCCACAACTATTATGAAAATTGCACAGCCAAATAGAAAGATAGTCCTTGAGAACAATTTTGTGCTCCATCAACACCATTAGGATTAAATTGATTCTCAATTTCTAACCAGCGAGCGCACTTAATATACAAAACACAAACACAGATTGAGAACAAGGATTCGTATTTAATTATTCAAAGACTATGGGTGAAGGATTATTCCGCACACACAGTCTGTGCGATTGTGTTTTTTTTTTTTTTTTTGTGTATCTTAATCAACTTTTGTTTTATGTCGAAGAAAGGCACTTAATACACAGTCAAGTTGCTTCTTTCAAGAGTTTTTTATATGGGCCGTCACAACCCCCCTTGGGAGTGTGTTTGTGTTGATATCCTTTGATCGCCCGTATCACATACCATCATCGCTCATTCAATTATCGTTTAAAATTAGCTTTTAATCGATGCATGCTCTGCAGTAGAATATGTCCCTAAAGGTGTAATTTTCATTCAAATTTGGTTTTCTATTTCTGTCAAATGGATAAGTACGGATTTTTTTCATACTCATTCCGGCAGCGATGGGAACCAATCATATGGCAGGTTTATTACGAGCGTAGCCATAAATAGCTATAAATATCATAATTGTCGCAGGACATTAAATTAAGTGTAGGGAATTATCGTCTTAAATATTTTATCGGCCATTAGGTGAACTGATTGTGTAAAATGTGTCCTTTGGGTAAATATTTAAAAATAAATTTAAAAATAAACTGCCATAAATATAGAGTTATGACAGTGATTTGTGAACGCAGGAAATTTCATTAAGTTTGATCAATTTTGTGGTGGTATGTAGTAGTAGCTTATGAACTACTAAACAATGGTAACTCTTTTTAGAAAAAAATTTAAGAAAAATTTTAACCGAGATACTGCATGTTTAAAGGCGTTATTTTGGATTCAGTCAGAAGTACTCAACACAGTATTCCAAGTTCTTAGGTATTCTAAAGGACATCTAAAATACCCATCAATTCCGACAGAATAATTTGCAATGAATTCGAATGAATTCCTTCAAAAGATGGGGTTATACTCGTTATCTTCACATAAATCCAAACAGATGTTATAAAGCACTAGCTGTACCCGCCCGGCTGTGCCCGTTCACATGAGTCTTATTGCTTAGGTCTTAAATAATAACGTTTTTTCGTAAAATGCGAAAAATGAGAATAAATCGATTTTCTTTAATTTTCCTTCTGCGTAAACAGCAACACGAACAAAACAAAAAAATAATCATGAAAATCGGCCCAGTGGTTATTGAGTTATAACGTCATCGAGTTTCACCCCATAGAAGATGATTTTTGTATGGGAGATGCCACGCCCCTTTGTCCAATTTTGATCAATCTTCACAGAAACACTCCTGGGCCAATACCTAATATTATCTGTAAATTTGAGCTCAATCGAGTCGGTGGTTTTCAATTTTTAAGCAGCCGGACACAAATCACGATCCATTTTTATAAGATTACTTTGTGGGGATCGAATCGGACAATTGCAGAGGAAGTGGAGAATGGTCGCCTCCTCCTCTTCGTCCAAACAACTTCTACAAAAATCGTTTGAGAATACGCCAAGCCTTGTTGCATGCCTGGGTATAAGGCAGTGTCCCATGATGACACCTATATTGCGGCGCTGATATGCCTTCTGTTAAGACAGATATAAAGATAGAGATTTAGAGATAAATTCTTAGAACGCGTAAGATCTAGCTTTGACCAAATCCGTTTGCCACTTGTCAACCTAAGGTTTGTTCTTTTGAGCATCCAGCTTTATTATGAGTTTAATGTGGCGATCGGAATACCTAAGGTACCCTTGGTTGGTACGATAGGTATAGTGTATAGTTCCGAGTTTGACAAGTTCATCGGCCTTACAGTTTCCTGGAATGTCTCTATGCCCCAGCACCAAGCAGATGTGAATTTTGAACTGCTGCAGATAACGTCATGGCCAGTTTTTTTTTGCTGGTTCACTGTGAAATTGACTTGTGTGTCAGATGTCAGATGAAACAGTGCGAAGTGCTCCGCTGATACAAAATCATGCTGTTTTTTTTTTTTTACTTTGGCTATATATTGTCGCGATATATCGCTTTACCTAGGCCTAGGGCAATCCACCAGACAACCACCCCGTATGTAAGTATCGGCTCTATGACCGAAACCTATAGCCAGTGGAGAATACGTGGTTGTAGACCCCATTTATTTCCGATTGCTTTTTTACAAGAAATAAGTTCCACTAAGCTTTCTGTCTAAAATAAGATCCGACTACTTCAAAATTGATCTTCGAGCAGCTATACTTATATGATAGGGAACAATAAATATAAGAGCAGAAACGATTGACACTAGCTTGTTAACGGGGTTATGAACTTTTGAGTTGTAGACAACCAGTAAATCAGTCTTATACCTTTGGTTAAGCAAGGTTGTTGACAAATTATTATTTTGCCACTTTCAGATTTTTTTTTTGCAATTGTTGTAACTTCAAAAATATTCATATTTTGGGTCACAAATTTGTCTTCCTTGTTGCATTAAAAAACTTGTCCAGTTGCCTGGTTGGAGCTAGAATGTTGGGCATTTTTTTTTGTCAACCAGGCAACTGGTCTAGTTTTATAATGCACATTTCTCTTGTGATCACACAATACCCATCCCTACCATGCGAAGGTCTCTTCCTTCCAGTGGCCATTTGTTTCCCCATTATAAATGTGACAACTACTTGCCAGTGACAGGAACTCCTTTGAAATGTCCCTTTACAAATTACTATGCACTCAATCTGCAACACAAGTAACAGTCACTATAATGCAAATGCCATCCCAACAGCACAAGAGGGATCAGTGCGCAGCCAACGAGTCGAAGGCAAGAAGTCCAGATAACAGTACCAGATCCATAGGTCCCAAAGTAGGTTATATATAGTAGGTATACCACCAACCCGCTGCTCCACCATCATGAAGGATAACAATACAAACCAGAAGTATGGTAAAATTGTTGTTATCAAGTTAAGTGACATCGTGTCCAACTCTACTTCATTCAGCTGGGGGTAAACTGAAAACGATGCCTGCCAACAATAGGTACCTATAGCCAGCTACTAACGTTGCCGATAATGTCGTCCTTCCACTAAAAAGGAGGATGGCACACAATACACACAAGACACAAAGTAACTACATTCCCTCGAAAGGAAGTTGATGTGACCACCGATGTATACCCCCAAATTGGATTGCAATAAACATAATTATCGTTGAGTAGGTGGATGTTATTGGGAGGAAGGAGCAAAGTGAAATAAGGAAAGTGCTGTATTTTGCGGCGTTAGCTTGTTGAAAAATAACAACCGACTGACAGGAGGGATTTTTTTCCTGAAAGCCGAGAATGATGATAACTTTGTTGCAACAGCATCTCCCTGCAGCCTAAAAAAGGATAACGTATCGACGACGTATTATAATATGTATATTGGCAAGGCAATAAGCCACCCTAACAAAGTTTATACTTCAGTGATGCCGTTGTGTTGAAAGGCGCTACTTGCTACTTGCCAGTCTGATGCATGTCTGTTAAAGCCAGACACAATTACGTTAAATTTTCTAACGTAAAGTTAATTTTCCTTACGAAAAATAACCGATGTATGCTTTCATCGTTTATGAATTCTTAATGCACCATTCTGCGAGCCTCTAAGTGGATTCATAAATTGCGGACTCGCAAAGTAGATGTGTGAGTGGGATTACACACTCGGGTAGGTGTACTCGAGAGCATAAATACATGCTAGTATGTTATTGTGACCGAGTCTTATATATAAGACACTAATGTGGGGAAACTTGGAAATGCATAATTATATGTAATTAAGTGGATACATGGGGGAAGTGGGGAGCCAAGAGGTGCGCTGTAAACCATATTTGTATATGGAGAAACTTGAGACGCTCATAAGAGACGATGTAGATGTAGAACAAGGAAAGGCTAGATGGGGGTGTCCTATTAAAAGGTTTCTTTAATAGTTGAGTAATTTGTTATTCTTGTAATTATACTTACCATCAAAGGGTAATGGTTACGTTATGGAGGATGATCATATGGGTAATAGTAAGAATCTAAAAGTTAGGTACCTCGAAAAAGGTAAAAGAAGGTGCACATTAAAGATAGTCCTAATTTTTATACGACCAGGATTCAGTGGATAGATCGTTACTACGCATACTAATCAGTGAAGACTGTGGTAGTTTATTTACCAATTTTACATATATTTTAACTATACAGTCAATGGACAGATTGTCTACTGGTAAATATTGGAGGGTAACCGTAGCAGTCTGCCTTCCCGTTTATTTTCTTTGGCAATAAGCCCATAAGACAGAGACCGGTGCTAAACAGAATAGCTTGATTGAAGCACTCCACCCGACTGCTTGGTACCGAAAGAGAGGTGGCAGTTTGTCTTAGGGAAAGACTAAGGGTAACCAAAACAGTCTACCTCCACCTATTGTATCTGACAGTAAGTCCGTGAGGATTGAGAGACTGTTGTCGAGCAGAAACGAGATATCGAAGCAATCAACTGCAATCAACTGCTTGACACCGAAGAGGGTGACGAATAATATTTCTTCAATAGGTAATTGCGTGTTGATGTGTCAGTGAAGCCAGTTGGACTTTGTAACGAACTTACTGATGCAGCAAATATCAGTTAGAGACAGGTCGCTCAAATATTGTTTAAGAAACCAACTTCCTCTAAATTGTCGAAGAAGTACCTTCCTAGGTACCTTCTAAGTACCTTCAGAGGTGCTTCTTTCTGGTCTGAGCAATGCAATGGCTTCAGATTCACAGAGAAGATGAGTAAGATCCTCTGCCTCAGAAAGTCTGCCCTTTTCGTTACCCTCAATATCACAGTGCCCATCAGGTACCCAACAATATCTCACATGGTTCTTTGAGCACAAGCTTATGAGAATTGTGTGTCAGTTCCTGATTAGTTTAGATTTGATTATGTAAGACTCTAGCGCCTTTAGCTCAGCCTGACTATTAATTTAGATTGTGATATTCGTATTGGATATTGATCCCATTTCAAGTATAGTTCCGTAGCTTTGAGTACTACCAGAACCTCTGCAATCATTGCCACGTGTAGGTCTATATCTCTAGAGTATAAGCCCGACTGCGTACACTCACCAGTTTTGAAAGCATCCGTATAATCCTAAATTTTATTTTATTGCCAATCTTCTCTATCAGGGTACAGTTCTTCGTAGGTATAGTATATATGTCGAAGTCAAGTGGACCAAGACTCCGCTGTCCTAAATAGTCAGCTTGGAAGAGCCCTGTGTTAGGAAGTTGAAGCGCACTATAATCCTCTTGTATTTTCATTTCTATTTCAGAGGTAAAGGATACATGAACGCCTCGAGTGCAACCGTCGGGCGTTGTGAGTAAAGGACGCCGTTCCTGCCACCAAAGAAGAGCCCATTGTATAAGGATTGGCCTGACTATTGGATAGTCCTTGTTGCTTTAAATAGACACTTTTTTCCCGCTGTCCTCTTAAAAATAGAGAGAGCATTTTGAGCCTTATATGGACTTTTTCCTAAATATTAAGTAGAACTATCCGAAAGGGAAACTCCATTCCAGCAAGTTTAGGTACTTTGAAGGGAGATATCTTGTATTTCATAGTAAATACTACCTTTTTCGGGTTAGCCCGAAGCCCGCACTCTTCAGCTTATTTTCTAAGCTTGCTAAGGGCCGATTGCATCGTTTCACTCAATGGATTTAGGAATTCACCCTGAAATAGAATGGGCACATAGTCCGCATGACGCTAAACCCTGCGTTGCTAAGTTCTTTAAGTATCTCGTCTAAGACAAGAACCCATCAGAGGAGAAGAGAGATAGCTCCTTTATTGGGAGTGCCTCTTCGGAAACATACCGAATTTTGTTACAAAAACCACATTCATCCTGCTGTTCTTCTCTACAGCAAAATTGAGTCCTCTCCCAAAATGTGGAATATTTCGTATTTTTTTTTTTAACAACTTTAAACATAAATTCCATTACGCTAACAAATTTTCTATTTTATTCCACTTTCAGAAGCAAATATGCCTCCAACTGCTAATCACTGTCTAAAAAGAAAATCTTGCCAAGAATTTTGAGAGCAAAATTATCCAACAGAACAACAAACCTCGGAACCAGCTTATTTACAAAGAATCTCAACTCTAGGTGCTATTTGTATTCCTGCTTGCTTAAAAAATGTTAATAAAAGAATATCGGATACCACTGCCCCTGACAGTTGATGAGTACCGCATAGCTCAGCTGTATATGATAGCTGTATGTGTTAAGCTCCTTATCCTAAAACTTTAAAGTGCACAAACTTTTCTAATTATTTTGTTATTTTTTTTTTAGAAAAAAAGTCGTGAAGAAAGTCATGGCGAAGGCAGTGGAGTTGAGATTATCATCAACGAACCCTACCAAAATGGCCCCGGAGGCAATGGACAGTATACGAAGAAAATCTACCATGTCGGAAGTCATCTGCCAGGATGGATTAAAAGTAGGAAGTTCTCTGGAATGCGGAAATTAATAAGAAGTTCATTTTGTTTTCGTTTTTAACAATTTATAGGTCTTCTACCAAAGAGTGCCCTTACGGTGGAGGAAGAAGCATGGAATGCTTATCCATTTACGAAAACTCGCTACACTTGCCCATTTGTGGAAAAATTCTCATTAGACATAGAAACGTATTACTTTCCCGATAATGGCCACCAAGAAAATGTGTTCAAACTGACTGGCAGTGAATTGCGCAACAGAATTGTGGGTATGTATATAAATTAATAATGGAAACTAGTATATGAACATTGTACAAGATAATTAAAAACTAATTAAAGTTGGTAATAACCTATCTGGTTGTAAAAAGTAGTACCTATGCCTAGAAAGTTTTCCAATTAGCAGAGACTTTTTTGACCTAGTTAGTTTACTGCTCTTTTTTCGGTTGCATGTACTTTGAAAATTGCATTAACTGGGCTGAAACCTTGGGATACAGTTTGTGAGCATCACATATACAGTTTTTAGAGTTCAAGTTAGGGCGGATGCTAATTGAAGTTTGTTCGCAATATATTTGGCTGTCAACGTTACTCGATTTAAAAGTAGATAAAAATGGTAGTAGGTATAGGTACATACTTATTGTAGAAAATAGGAGGCGTGTTAAATTTTCAGGGCCTAGTCATGTAAATTTTAAGACGATCGCCATTAGAACTATTCATAGTGAAGTGACTATTCAGTGGTGAGGCCAAGGGGTTTAGCCCATAAAAACTTGTCATTAAAACTGACTTATTATACCCTCCACAGGAAGGTATATTCACTTTGTCATTACATTTGTAACGCCAAGAAGGATTCACCGGAGACCCTATAAAGTACATATTATATATTCTGAATCAGGATCACATTCTGAATCGATTTAGCCATGTCCGTCTGTCTGTCCGTCTTTCTGTATGTCTGTCTGTCCGTCTGTCTGTCCGTCTGTCTGTTGAAAACACGATAGCGTCCAAACGAATCAACCTAGGTGAATGAAATTTTGTGAGAGGACTTCTTTTTACCGTCGTCAGGTTGCTATTGAAAATGGGCTATGCCGGTCATGTAGTTCTGGTACCTCCCATACAAAACCACTATTAGACCCATGTGTCTCTCTGTTTCTTGAAAGCACGATAGCGTCCAAACGAATCGATCTAGGCGAATGAAATTTTGTGAGAGGACTTCTTTTTATCGTCGTCAGGTTGGTTTTGAAAATGGGCTATGTCGGTCAAGTAGTTCTGGTACCTCCCATACAAAACCACTATTTGACCCATGTGTCTCTCTGTCTATTGAAAGCACGATAGCGTCCAAAGGAAACTATCTAGGCGAATGAAATTTTGTGAGAAGACTTCTTTTTACCGTCGTCAGGTTGGTATTTTAAATTGTCTATGTCGGTCAAGTAGTTCTGGTACCTCCCATACAAAACCACTATTAGACCCATGTGTCTCTCTGTCTCTTGAAAGCACGATAGCGTCCAAACGAATCGATCTAGGCGAATGAAATTTTGTGAGAGGACTTCTTTTTATCGTCGTCAGGTTGGTTTTGAAAATGGGCTATGTCGGTCAAGTAGTTCTGGTACCTCCCATACAAAACCACTATTTGACCCATGTGTCTCTCTGTCTATTGAAAGCACGATAGCGTCCAAAGGAAACTATCTAGGCGAATGAAATTTTGTGAGAAGACTTCTTTTTACCGTCGTCAGGTTGGTATTTTAAATCGTCTATGTCGGTCAAGTAGTTCTGGTACCTCCCATACAAAACCACTATTAGACCCATGTGTCTCTCTGTCTCTTGAAAGCACGATAGCGTCCAAACGAATCGATCTAGGCGAATGAAATTTTGTGAGAGGACTTCTTTTTACCGTCGTCAGGTTGGTATTGAAAATTGTCTATGGCGGTCAAGTAGTTCTGGTACCTCCTATACCAAACCAATATGGCATGGCAAACATTTTGCATGACTTTTATGCAGTGGAGGGTATCACAGCATCGGCCAAGCCGATGATAACACTTTTACTTGTTTTTATTTTTATATTTGATTTGATAGACCACCAGGGCCCTATTTCATAAACATTGACAGGTGACAATTCGACAAATTTGTCGCACTTGTCTGACAAATTTTCATTTCATAAAATATAGACAGGTGACATAATTGTCAGTTAAATACCACGACAAATTTGTCATGACTTTTTTGTCATTGTCAGATTTTGACAAATTTGTCGCGACAAATTTGTCATGACTTTTTTTGTTATTGTCAGATGTTGACAAATTTGTTGTGACAATTTGCTCATTTTCAGATGTTGACAAATTTGTCGTGACATACGCAACATCAACTGTATTTTATTATCCCCTATGATTGATCTGTATTGTATAACAATCAAACGTATATTATACAGTACTACCTCGATAATGTGAACTAATTAAAACGTGGGCAGTTCACATTTTCGAGGGGTTCACATTTCTGGATACGAACAAATTCGTTGCATTTCATGCTTTTTGGAATGATCTGTGACTTGATTTTTGAAAAATATATTCCGCTGCTGTTTTCCCGACACGAAATTTTTCTTTAAATTGAAAATCACTTAATGCAACAAAATCATTATTAATTCTTTCTTTAAAATGACGATTGCGTACTACACGAAATTGCATTATAGATTCTTCATCACTTTCACTTGAAGAAAAAATATTAAGCATTTTAAATCGTACTTGTCACTTCACTCTCAATTCTTGACCGAGACTCAATCGCCTGTCAGAATTGTCAATGACATACTGACAAAATTGTCAATAGTACAATTTTATCTGTCCCATAAAAAAATTGTCACGACAAATTTGTCAGAGATTTCATGACAATTCTCGAAAAATTCCTGACAATTCATTGTCATGACAATTTTTTATGAAACCAAAACGTGACAATTGTCGGCTATTTTGCGACAATTCGACAAAATTGTCTAATTATTTATGAAACAGAAATTTGACAATTTTCGGATTGTCAGTTGACAAATTGTCACCTGTCACCTGTCGAAATTGTCAATTTTTATGAAACAGGGCCCAGGTCGGCAAAAAGCTTGACAGAACTCAATCAATGTGCGCACACCAGCGACAGCGACCCGCTGTTGGTGGAGAAATATTCTGTATCCTCATCTTCCTTTTGATATAGTTTATGAAGAAACTAGCATTTATCCGCGGCTTCGCGCCCGTTACAGAAGTACTTGGTTCGCTTTTGCTCATACAAACTTTGAGCCCCCTATTCTCCCTTTTTGGGGTTCGAATTTTTCCCAAATCGCTTTTAATTGGTCACTTAGTCATAAAAGGAAATTTGATTCAAAATAAGTTCTTCCTAGGTCTTCACGACAAACTGTTTTACATAGAGATTGAAGTTATGTTAGGGCCTGGTGGTATGTTTACTAAAATCGTTGAGTATAGGTACTCAAATAATTATTTGATTATAATTAGATCGGAAAATTTTAGCTGCTTTCTGCACAGCTCTATTTTATCTGGCCGCATCCCTTTTTTTTTGGCCTCAATCATAATGGTTCTTCAACAGCCAGCTCTATCGATTTCCAGCTACCTCCAGTTGCGCAGGCGCCTTCTAACTACATATGTGCCCTTGGGTTAGGTCATTTCCAACGCGTATTGTCTGTTTGGAGTGTAGTGATTATTCTCCTGTCCAGACTCCTTCAAACACAACTAGTGCGGGTTCTATGCTGTCCAGTTCATGCTGAGACGATAGATTCTACTATCTGTTCGTGAAATGACTGTATAACTCAATTATGTAACTCCTTAGCCGGTAGAAAGAACTATTTGCAGTCACCATGGTAAAGGCTGTCCCATAATTCACGCATAATTTGAATTTTGCGCCATTTAATAGTACATACAGTGATGCCAAAGGAAAACCAGTAAGACAATTATCTTCGACTATGCCGAAGCTCAAATACCCGGTACTATATTATTGTAAAATAAAAAAAATATTTTAGTATTAAAAAATTATATATTTGTATGGGAGGTATGGGTACTTTTTATTTGACCAAGCTCATTTTTTGTCAACAATTTTTAAATAAAAATGTTTGACAAAGTTTCTTCGAACAAAATCATCTTCAATGATAAAGCTCGTTTTCATCTTGATGGCATCGTTAATCGTCAAAATTGTCGCATTTGGTGTTCAGAATACCTATACCCACGAGTAATTGTTGAGAAACAAATGCATCCCCAACGCGTGGCTGTTTGGTGCGGATTTTGGGCTGGAGGCATTATCGGACGGCAAGCTGCAATTCGATTGCCGCAATTCAATGGATTGTCCTTCCCTTTGGATTCCATTATGATCACCATCACCTCCAACTTTGAAAAGCTCAGAGGATAGGCCGGCAGCTTTGTTAAACTTTACTTCAAATATTGTCACTTCGTTTGGTCAGGTTACGGGACTCTTGCATTTTATCTAACCAAAGGTGTCAGATTTTTTTGCCTTTTGTCGGCTCTGGCCCTGGTTTGCTGCATTGGGACATAGGCCTTTTTCTTATCTGTATGTGCTCGCCTGAACTCGTCACCCTTCTTCTGATGTATTTCTGCAATTGACTCATGCAGCAAGAAACTTTTTGAGAAGTTTGTAAGAAACAGAGGTATGCCTACTGAAGGTAGTACCAAAGATGCCAACGCCAAGATACACTTGGACAGAACACTGCTCTTATATCGTCTTCAGGTATTCTTCCTCTTATTTGCGATGTCTTCTTTACGCCTTTAGCGTACTATGAGTTGCCGTTCGCTCATATGTCGAAACTATATGCTTCCAATGTCAAATCCGGATCTGAGAGCAGCTTTGTCTCGTTACAGTTGTAGCAACTTTTCGTACCCCTTTTTCGCGGTCCATCCCATACGCATCGTACTTCTTGGGTGGCGGTGATGTCAGCTTCGTCAGCCTTTAAAGCATTTATTAGTTGGTCAGCAACAGGGCATACTGTCTTCGCATCACTGCGAAGTTGTTTTCATAAATACTTCGTAGAAAAGGAGTAGGTACCTATAAACTATAACCGCTCTCCGATGGAGGTTAGATTTGCACCTATATTGTTGTGAGTCGTAGCCCTCTGCAAATATTCCTCCACTTTTATCCTTAATATTCCATTTGCCTTTAAAAATAAACAATTTCTCCTCTTATTCTTCTTAGATGTCATTGACATTGTTAAAGATCAACTCTACGGCAACGACTATGTCAAAGAAGAGGATCCAAAACTCTTTATATCAGAGAAAACCTGCCGTGGGCCCTTAAACGACGATTGGTTAGAAGAATACTGGCTAGAGGTAAATATTCACAATTAAAACCTGAACCAACCATAACTATACCTAGTTATCCCTTTTCTGCAGGTAAAAGGTAAGAAACAGCCAACTCCTCGAAACATGTCGTTGATGTGTGCCTATAAAATCTGTCGGGTTGAGTTTCGTTACTGGGGAATGCAAACCAAATTGGAAAAGTTCATCCATGATGTTGGTAATAACAATATGACCTCCAATCGCTGCTTCCACATATAGTAACAAATACATTTTCTTCCTCAAGCCCTCCGAAAGACCATGGTACGAGCTCACCGACAAGCCTGGGCATGGCAAGACGAATGGCACGGATTGACCATCGATGACATTCGTGAAATTGAACGTCAAACCCAGCTGGCTTTGGCCAAGAAAATGGGTGCCGGTGAGAGTGGCGACGATGAAGATGATGGTAAACGATTGAAAACCAAATCTTTTGCAGAAAAAAAAACATTTCCTTACTTTTACAGATCAAAGTCAGTCCGAGAAAGAAATGGCTCTCGATGCTCCGCCACAGAAAAAAAGTCTACCCCCACCAATTGTCAAAGAACAACCACCCAGCGCCGAAGTCAGTTCCGAAGAAGACGACGATGAGGACGACGTGGAAGACACCTCATCTCGACAGAGTATTCAACTATCCAAATCAAAATACGGTTCAAAAGGAGCACTTCACTCGCCTGTTGGTTCGGCCCACAGCTTCGACTTGCAGGTGGGCATGTTTAACTTTTCACGACCAGACTGATTACAAACGGTCTGGTTCGATCTCATTTTTATGGGTGGTAGTAGTTAATTAGTTTTTCCAGTCAATCTTGGTGTGGAGCCTTAATTTACTTATTTTCAAAATACATATATATTTTAAGTTTTTTATTTTTGCATTTTTTTTTTTATACGTATTTTCTTTTTTAATTTATATTTATAAAATTTCTTCCAACAAAAAAAAATGTTTGTTACAACAGCAGCATGCTAAAGCTGTCCAACACAAGAACGTAAGTATAGGTATCCTAAGTGTTGTGCGTTTTTTGTGACTTAGCGGGTATATAGACAATCATAGTCATAGCTTTGTCTAGTGGCGAGGAAAGGTCTTTCGTGCAGATATGTATGAAAATCTACTAAACTTACCGCAGTGATAAAAATAACGACACTGTAACGACACTTGGTGAAATTATTAGTCTTATGGTCTCGTTGTTTGGTAAAAGTTTTAAGAATCCACAAACCTTAACATCTTGCAATCACTGCGAAGCACAGAAATAGTATAGAGTACAGAACCCTGAGGTACGCCAATCTCATATGGTAGAAAACAGCGTTTGTCTACTGTAGGTATAAGTGCATAGCCGCACTCTCATCTGTTTGATTAGATACAAAAAAACGTGTCATATGTATATATGACTCTCGGATGTTTGTCAGACGTTCGCGAGAGGTGGCGCAGTAGAAAAAAACTCTAAGATGTAATTTGTGTTTTTCCGGGGATCGAACCTGGGATCCCTCGCACAGCAGTCCAGCACACTAACCACTGCGCTACTGCGCCCACAACTTCTATCAGTAAACATCTAAAAACAATAGTAGCTCAACTAACTTTTGTAGCTTTTTTCTATGAGAACTTGTAGGTCAATAAAAATATATTACTTTTCATACATACTCGTATAGGCACACAAAATGAAAGTCTATGTCATCCGATTTTTTTTTTGCATACGCAGCATAGCACCATTTATGTCACAGAATTAATAGCTCCATGTCATATGGACACAAGTGCATGTACGAGTCGAAATGTAAAGCCGTTCTCGGCCGTACTATTACTAGGCTTTTTAGATGAGACATTAATTTAAAACTTGATTATCTCATCAGATTTATAGTGCCCTATCTACGGTCACTCAAATGTCATTATTGGGTCTTCCCGGAAGTTATTTTTAAAACAAAAATAAGGAACTTATAAATGAATAATCTAACCTGGGGAAATAACGCCTATAATCGTATCTGCAAGAGCTCCTTTACCGAGATAAGTTATCATTAAAAAAAATCCCCAAAATCTGTTTTGAAATATTGACGGTTGCTAAAGGATCAACCATAATAGGATTATGTGATCTCTTAAATAGTGTCAAAAATGGAAGGGAATATTCTTAAGTTAGGTCAGACGATTGATTTTATTCAAACTCCGTTTCCATAAAGTCTTTTCTGTCAAAAGAGCCACCAAAAATGCCATGCAAAACAACTGTTCTTCAAATTTCTGGTTCAACGCGTTCCCGTTATTTTACATCCCTAACAATTTTAAGCCGTTAGGGGAATATAACATTTATCCAATATTGGGCCAATAGGTGTGAGAGCAGACCTCACGCATTATAGTCTTTCACGTAGAAGTATCAAAACTTTAACGTCTGTCAAAATGGGCCCTACAAGCAACACCTCAATGGACACTCAAAATCTGTTTCCACGACCATGTGAATGTCGTACACTGTGGAAACCCAACGTAAAAAAGAAACACTGCAAATCGATTTCTACTTATTTACTTGTGCGTAGACACAAGTTGATGACATTTTTGATAGCGCACACTATTTACCTATTGCGCACACAGAATGTGCGTTTGCATTTACGATGACATAAAACGTTGCCAAAAAAATTGGTTGCCAAAAAAATTACCTTAGGTATTGACTTACAAGTACAAGCGTAAGTTTTGTGATTAGTTCGGGATTAAATAAAAGTTATTGCTGCTCTCTATACAAAATTAAACTTTTAACATAACCAAAACGCAGCTATTAAATTTTAAAATAGAAATAGACCCTAAATTTGAAGGTTATTATTTTTTATTTTGATTTGAATTTTTTCATTGCAACGCCCTTTTGTGCGCAACTCTGCTATGTTATGTATGTATATGTATGTATTTGTATATGAATTGTATGATTTTTGTACCTAACTCAAATTTAATTAAAGTCGCATTGAGCTTAGCGTTTCCTGCTTAATTTTATGAGTTGCTGTGATCAAATGCCATAACCTAGATACGCCTCTCTATCCCTAAGCTTATCATATATTCATATAACCATAACTCGCTTAAAACCGTCATTAATTTAGAACGCAATACTTAATGCGTTGTGAAAAGAAATTTTGCGTGCACAGATAAGAGCGAAGGAATCACACGGTCATGCAATCATGTGTGCGCAAACAATTTTATGACAGACGACCAGATCAATGTGCGCATTCTTTGGGAGAACTTACATAAAACCACACAATGCAATCTTTCTTATACACACGAACGACCTTTCCTCAAATCTATAGCAACAAGCATGTCAAGCTGCATATTAAACTCTCTAGAAAATCTCATACTAACAGCATGCGCTATCCCAACATAAATTTGAAATCATTATCCCATTTCTAGGTGGCAAATTGGCGAATGGAACGCCTTGAAGTCGACTCCAAATCCAACTCCGAGGAGGAGTTCTTCGATTGTCTAGGTAAGATTGACACTTTCTTGGATATGCAACCATTCTGACCATCCCCCTCAGATACGAATGAGACAAACTCCTTGGCGAAATGGAGCTCATTAGAGTTGCTCGCCGAAGAGGACGATAGTCCACCACCACATGGTACGCAACTGGATGATAGTATATTCAATCAAGCCTTCCTACAGAGGGTTGCCTCTGAACGTGGTACGAAAAGACAACTACAACAGTCGGCTAGCATAGATCGCTCTGATCACTCCCCACCAGGATCACCAGGCACACCATCGTGTGCAACATCCATTTTGATATTAATCGTTCATGCCGGTAGTGTTTTAGGTAAGGACTTCTTTCTCTATGCTGCTGATAGGCGTTTCATAAAGCTCCTCTCTTCCAGATGCATCCAGTGAACTAACGGCAAAGAAGTCGGATGTAACAACATTCCGAGCCGCATTTGAAGCCATCATGCGACAGCATTACCCAAGTTTACTATCGCATGTCACCATTAAGATGGTTCCTTGCCCATCAATTTGTACAGATGCTCTAGGCATACTCTCTAGCCTAAGTCCATACTCGTTCGATGCATCACCCTCGGCCGCAGACATTCCAAATATCGCTGATGTTCCTATTGGTGCGATTCCACTGCTCTCGGTGGCATCACCAGAATTCCTTGATACTGTGAATAAGACTGTTGCTGCTGCCAATATTGTCTACCATGAGTTCTTGAAGAGCGAAGAGGGACACGGATTCTCTGGTCAGATATCAATGTTGGGAGATTCGATGGGTTCTTTGTTAGCCTATGAGGCATTGTGTCGGACAAATGGTGCTAGTAGGGACGAAGATGAGAGGTTGCTCGATATCGAATTGGATGCAAAACGTTTGTTGGTGGCACCGTCACCAAGGAGGCGACGATCTTCATCTTCCAGTGATACTCGTTTACCAAAGTTGGACTTTGAAGTCTGCGATTTCTTCATGTTCGGCACACCACTCTCCATTGTGCTGGCATCAAGAAAGCTTCATGACTCTAAACATGGTACATATTTCGTGCATCTTCTTATACTCTGTAACTTTGTTAAAAATTATTTCTTTCTTTGCAGCTTTGGGGCGACCGAATTGCCAGCAGGTATACAATATGTTCCATCCTACCGATCCGATAGCCTCGCGACTTGAACCGCTACTCAGTGCAAGATTCTCAATGTTGTCCCCAGTGAATGTACCGCGATATGCTAAGTATCCACTGGGCAATGGACAACCTTTGCATTTGTGTATGTTGGCATGTCTTACACATCGTAGATAAATATTTATATTGAGTTGTGTTCTTACTTTCAGTGGAGGCAATAGGATCACATCCGCAGCAGTTTAATGACAGCTTCTCAAGTGGTCGCCGACTTTCGGACGCTTCTATGCAAAGTACTATATCGGGTTTGGTAGAAAATGTATCGCTTAGTACAATTAGTTCGCGTAAGTTCATTAATTTGTATTCAAAACACTTAGAAGCTATTGCTTGTGATTTGTAAGTTATTTTTTATCATTTTGTGCTGAGGGTTCATTTGCAAGGACCATAAATCAGTCATTCTCATGTACAGCACACTTTTTTAAAACAATGAGTCTCTAGTCGGATAAAACAGTACGCGAGTTGCTATAAACTTGTAATCATTTGAGCTATTCATCCGTTTGCTCAGATGATTGTGCCTTTTCTTCGATCTGTCTGCATTTGTAATTGCAATTGCTCACCCCCAGATAAATTTAAATAAAAGTTAATTTCGGAGACTCACTCTTCCCATTCAACTACCTTCTCATTTCGAGCTCTTGCAATTTATTGTATCGTCTTGCAAATCACACATAACCTCTTTATGTTTGCCAATATAAAAATACTTCTCTTATTCTTCTCCTGCAGTTCAACACAAATGGTGGGGCTCAAAACGCCTCGACTATGCTCTCTATTGTCCGGAAGGTCTTAGCAATTTTCCTGCTCATGCGCTGCCACATTTGTTCCATGCAAGCTATTGGGAAAGTTCTGATGTCATTGCGTTTATCTTGCGCCAGGTAAGTTAAGCTCAAGCACACAAAAAACGCCCTTCTTTAACACATTTTTCTTTTTCTAAAGATTGGTAAATTTGAAGGTCTACCATTGGTTGGCGACGACGACAAAGACAACTTATCATTCCGTCCGGGTCAACCACGTGAAAAGTGGATAAAGAAGCGTACGTCTGTGAAACTTAAGAACGTCGCCGCCAATCATCGTGCCAATGATGTCATAGTCCAAGAGGGACGCGAACAACGGATCACAGCACGATTTATGTACGGTCCCTTGGACATGATCACTCTAGCTGGTGAAAAAGTCGATATTCATATAATGAAAGATCCACCAGCCGGTGAGTGGACATACCTCTCCACTGAGGTAACAGACAAAAGTGGACGAATCGCATACACTGTTCCGGATGATAAGAACTTTGGCTATGGTATCTACCCCATCAAAATGGTCGTTAGAGGCGACCACACCTCGGTTGATTGTTATCTAGCCGTGGTGCCACCGCTTACTGAGTGTGTGGTTTTTAGTATTGATGGCTCGTTTACGGCGTCCATGTCGGTGACTGGAAGGGATCCAAAAGTGCGCGCTGGAGCAGTGGACGTCTGTCGTCACTGGCAAGAACTGGGATATTTGTTAATTTATATCACCGGCAGGCCGGATATGCAACAGCAACGTGTTGTCTCTTGGTTGAGTCAACACAATTTCCCTCATGGGTTGATCTCATTTGCTGATGGGTTGTTGACAGACCCCTTGGGTCACAAGACTTCCTACCTAAATAATTTGGTACAAAATCATGGAATCGCTATTTGCGCTGCATACGGAAGCAGCAAGGATATTACTGTATACACGAATGTGGGACTGAGGCCGAGCCAGATGTTTATTGTTGGAAAGGTACAAATCTCTCTCTGAAGTTTTCAAATATTTGAACGTCTCATTTTTTATTTAGGTGAGCAAAAAGCTTCAAGCCAACGCCACAGTTCTGTCGGACGGGTATGCCGCACATTTAAGCGCGCTGATGGCTGTTGGAGGATCAAGACCAGCTCAAGGCAATGCCAGAATGGTTATACCGCGTGGCTGCTTCAATCTACCTGGACAAGTAGCAAATCCCCGGCGACGAAGGTAAGCTTAACCAGATCTTGTCTTAAATTACGTTACAGAATTTGTTTTTTCGTTTTTGAGTGTACTTGATGGTGTGTTTCCTTTGGTGTTTTTGTTTTGTGTGTGTTTTTGAAATGTCTGTGTGGTGTTTTTTGAATTTTCCTTTAAAGCACATAAATTCCACCAGACGTATTCCCAACTCGACGTGTTTTTTGATTATTTTCAACATGTATTTTTATTTTATATTATTTTTTTTTTTAAATGTGTTTTAATAAACATATATCTGTGTGTTTTATAATTTGATGTTGGATTTTCTTTTTTTTTATTTCTTTCTCTTTTGTGCTTGACCCACATTTTATAGGTTGCATGAGCCGGAAGCTTAAAGTAATTAAATAAAAAAACACACACACGCAAGAAAGACAAAATCACAACAAAAAAAAAATTCAAACAAAAAAAACTACCAAAAATCGATATTTTCTTGCAGCAAAGAGAAAGCACTCTCGTCGCCGAGTCGTAGTGGGTACCTGAAGCGTAAGGCGTACTTTAGTAATGTTTAAAATGTATTATTTTTTTGAAGAAAAACAAAAATATTTAAAAACAAAAAAACACAATAACGTATTTAATCGTTAACTGTCACGCGGTAAGTACTTCTTTTGTTTATTGAATTGTTTTTAGCTATATTTGTGTGAGTGTGAAATATTTAGAAGAGATATAAATACAAAAATAGAAGAGTTGTAGGTAAGGGAAGTTATTTTGTAGGGGATTTAGTTAGTGACTCTTCCAAGGTTAAATGCATTCATAATTTTTAAATGGGCAAGTATCGGAAGTATGCGTGCAATGTGCATGAGTTGAATTTGCTAAACGTGCAATAAAAAATTGAAATAACAGCAAAACATAGGTACTTGTAATACAATATAGGTCTATTTAATGAAGAAAAACAGGAACAGAACGGGACAAGCTAGTGAAAACTTTTAGCACATCTTCCTATTGCATGAGACCACCGATATTCTACCCATTCAGCTGTTGAAATGCAATAACACTGATATTTTTTGACGAGTGAACACTCCCGGTTAGTCTATTACCATTTAAAGAAGGAAGTTCCACCGAATCGATTGAGCTCAAACTTACAGATAATCTTAAGTATTGGCCCTTGAGTGCTTCCGTGAAGATTGATCAAAGTTGGACAAAGGGGCGTGGCACCTCCCAAACAAAAAAAAACATTCAAAATCTTATATCTCGATAACCACCGAATCGATTGAGCTCAAACCTACAGATAATCTTAGGTATTGGCCGTAGAGTGTTCCTGAGAAGATTGTTCCCAAACCAGAAAACATTCAAAATCGTATACCTCCTATACCTATCCAAAAACATCTTCTATGGGGTGAAACTCGATGACGTTATATCTCGATAACCGCTGGGCCGATTTTCATGAGCCTTTTTTTGTTTTGTTCGTAGTGCTGCACTTCATGTTTAGGTTTAGGCAAAAAGAAAGTTCCAGCAAATCGAATTATTCTCATTTCTCGTATTTTACGAAAGAACATCTGTGCACGGGAAAAGCCGGGCGGGTATAGCTATCTCTATATACAGTGAGCGTCAAAAGTGAGTGGACACCGATGATCTCTTAAGTTTTCTTTAATGTCTTGAAAAATGTCTAAGAAACCAACAATCTGTAAAAAGTTTAATAACAAAATAACAATATCAAAACATTTTTCATTTCGATAAAATAAAATAATTTATAGAAATTTCTAAAAAATGGTTTCTAAACTCCAAAGACAAATGAAAACAGCATTGGTGTTGACTGTTGACTCACTTTTGACGCTCACTGTAATAAAACAAAGTGGAAAAAACTGTATGTTTCCCTCTGTCGGCCGTAATTTTCAACCGATTTAGTTGATTTTTTTTTAAATGTCGGTAATCACGGTGATTGATAGCCAAAAAAAATTAAAAACCAGTAAGACAATTATCTTCGACTATGCCGAAGCTCAAATACCCGGTACTATATTATTGTAAAATAAAAATATATTTTAGTATTAAAAAATTATATATTTATGGGAGGTGTGGGTAGTTTTTATTAGACCAAGCTCATTTTTCGTCAAATATTTTTAAATATTATTCAAACAATATGTGCAAAGTTTAAACTTGCTATCATTACTGTAGCTATTTAAATTTAATTTTTAACATCAAAAAGCTAAGTATAAAAGTATAAAAAATTTAAAATTGAAAAAAGCAAAAAAAGGCCTGGCGAAGCCGGCCGGGGTTCAGTTAGTACATATATATATATTAGGTATATATTATGTATTATAATGTCATCTGCTTAAAACAATAACAGCTCTTAAACGTGGGCGCAAAACAAATGGGTGGACGATTTTGGGAGACTGTGTAACTATACTTACTAGAATCTAGAAAAGAAAACATAATGCCAATTAGAGACTTAAACGGAATAGTAGGAATCACGTTCCAAGAAGTCTGCAAAGTTATACGAAGCAAGCTAAATAAAGCCCCAAGAGACGATCGCATTCCATATTAATTTTTCAAGTAGATACTCTACGAAGGAATTCATAGAAAAACGTACGGTCGTGTACAACTTGATTTTTAATGTGGGGGAAGTGTCCCTCAGTTTCAAAAGAAATGTAATATTCCCACTCTTCAAAAAAGGAGATCGCAACGATCCTAATAACTACAGGGTCATAATCTTTCTGAATATCTTGGGACAGCTTGGAGCGGTTAACCTCAAGGCTGTAGATAAATTACCTGCTTAGTGACTTTCAAGCGGGATTCAGTAAAAAAATATATATATTTACTTTGACCAATATGACGAGTACTTAAATCTACAAGAAAAAAACAATTTCCGCGTTTTTCGTGGACTTCAAGGCAGCTTATTTGTTTGGTAATTGGCTGAATAGCCGGGTAGGTTGTTTTTTTTTCCTCGTCGTATCTTCATTCTTCAGTACGGAATTTCAAAGACTGTTCTCTAATTCACATACTTTACTTTAAATGGCGCATACAGTCCGGGATGGACCACTGGCTCAATCACTATAGCCCGCCCATCCAGCTTGGTACCTAAAAAGCTGCCTCCAGTTACGCATACAAAAATTATTGGGGCGGTGTCTTCCTTATCTTAGTTTTCCCTCAGACGTTTACTTAAATACTCGTCGGGCTGATAACTTGTTACCTATACGATACACCCGACCTAGGCACATTTGCCGTTGTGTTTTAAGATTTTTGACCAGGTCAATATGGCTGTATATGGTATACGTATACCCCATAAAGTTTGCCGTTGAATCCACATTCCACTGTAGGTATGGCAGTTGTTGTAAGTTAGGTAATCGAAGAGGAAATTTTTAGATCCAGCATGTGAAATTCACAAAGGTTTGAGACCTCCTCAAGGGAGACGAAGAATGGTTTACCTAGAGATCGCTGTCTAAGCCCTGTTTCTTCGCTTCTGCAAAATGTGAGCTGATTCCGCAAGTGAAAAGTCGAGAGCTGAACCTTGCCGTGTAGATTTTGCCAATCTAATCTTGAAGGGCATTCTACTTCGAAATTTGTTAAAGCGTTAAGGTCCATTGAGTCTGGTACGAGTTCTCCTGATAAAGAAAGCAGAATGTTGCTATTGCCGTAGGGTGTCGCAGACCCCTGAGCCTGATTGCGCTGTATGCTGAAATATTTGTAATGTGAAGGTTTAAAGGTAAAAGATACAGAAGGGCTGTGAGGGAGTATCCATTGTTACAAACTGGACCCGAAGAATTTGTTTCTCAAAGCGTTCAAAGAGGTTTTCATCCACTTTCGACGGGGTCCATGCTTCCGCACAATACAGCAGAAACGGGATGATTAAGGTCTTGTAGGTCTTGTACTTCTTAGCCTGAAGAAACAACGACTGGCAAGAAGGATTCTTCGCCTGATCTCAACGCCGTCCGATGTTATTTTGCGAAGTAATTATAAAGACTAGGTAGGCAAAAGCCCCAGATTATAATATAGGAAGAGCCATTAAATTTGTATGCATTTGCACTATTTTACGAAGGAGGTAAAGTTATATTGGCCGTGCTTACTGCTTGTCCATTAAGTTTATCCCATTTAAATTTTTGGTGTAAGTAAGTTTTCTCCTAGAAGGAATTAAATCTAGTTTAAGAATGCGTGAGTGCTAACCTACCACAAGACTTCCTATCTTAAACTTTTGATAAAGATTTTTTTTACAATTTCAACAGGTACCTGGCTAAGAAGACTGTTTCCTCGTGTTGTTTGTTGGTGTTTCAAACTACCTAACTAATCAAATCGACATTTTAAGCAAAATTGTAAAGCCTGAAGCGCAAAATTATAATAAACATGAAATCTCTAAAATTGAAATTAAAACTTAAATTATTTGTAAAACTTGAAAAGAAAAACAAATAAATTATATTATCCATATACATGTCATTATGTGCTAATTGCATTAGGAATCAGTTGACTAAGTCCCAACAAAATTATTGTAGCTAATACGTAATTAAAATTGTATTTTCCAAAAATATTACCTTTGAAAGAATTTTAAAAATCTATGTCTAGTTAAGCGTTATTTATTTCTTAAAACCAACACTCTAATATTGTCTTGAATTAAAAAAAAAAAACAAATCGTGTTTAATATATAAGTTTTTTGTTTTTATTTGTTTTTGTATTCGATCCTAATAATAATTATTTATTCGTTTTCTTTTGCATTTTTTTTTAATTATATCATTTTTAATTGCACTGTGATAGAGTGAGCATCATCATAATTAAAAGAATACAAAAATTTATGTTTGCTTGGGACAAACTAAAATTAAAAAAAATTATAAAAAAAAAAATAAAAAAATTTCCAAATTCCATTCATATAAAAAATTAAATTATTTTCATGTATTTAATTGATAAATTTAAAATGAAATTAGAACAATAAAAAACAAATCCTAAAAATTATATACCTACATATTTACTTGCTGGATGCATTGTACCTAAGCTAAATTTTGTGTATAATTGGTGTTAAATTAAACAAAATAAATACAATAAAACAAAAATAACATTTGTTAACATTGAGTAAACAAAAAAAAATTATAATAATAAAAACAATTTCTATTCAGATAAGGCAAATGCAAAACAAGGTCAACAATAATTGGATTGTATATTTTTCTACGTTTCTTAAGAAAATATTTACAGAAACTAATATTAATAAAAGAAAAGAAATCAGAAAACAAAACTGCAAACGCATGGCAAGATATTTTGGTACCTACTATTAATTATGAATTAAAACAAATTCTGTAGAAGTACTTCGATATTAAGGGAAATTTAAATGAAATTTGAAGGCACTTCTATAACACCTACTACATCGTGAACACAACACCTTTATATTACATATATAACGATCGTTCAGACCAATGCACTGCAGTGTAATATTATTACAGCAAAAAGGAAGAAAACTCAATTGGCCCAAAGTTCTTTTCTTAGCACTCTCGTATCTATAGGTATTAACTAGAGATGTAACGGATATCTGGTTAGTATCCGTTATCCGGCCTATCCGGCCTCTTTTCTGATATCCGGCACATTGCCGGATAGACTCTTGGTATCCGGCTAGTTGCCGGATAGTCGTTGTTGTAGTAAAATACAACAAAAATCGTTTATCTCAAAACTGTTCCGATCACACTCGCTGAATTTCCGCGACTACGTTTCCCCCTTAATTTGTTCATTCCAAATTTCAGTTCATTCATCTACCGTACATGGCACATCCAGTTAACGCCGCGTCTCCCGAGCAACACTTCATAGATCATAGCCTACCATTTGTCATTTTTCATAGAAAGAAATAACGATAGTCTGACATAAGATGTAGCTGTAGGGTGGGCATTTCATAGCTTACTATTTCCACAGCCATCAGTCGAAAACACATGAGTGTCAGACAAAAAAAATATAGCCCATAGGATACTATCCACAGCTAAGAGCTGAGCAATTTTTAGAAAGACATTTTTTATAGAATGCTATTTGTGGGTCTCTGCGAGTAATTCTCATAGCATACTATATGGCTGAGTTCTTTTTGGAGGATAAAACATGAGTGTATGCTTCGCAGTATGCATTTCTTCGGCCAGATATCCGGCCGCCGAATATCCGGCTATTCGGTTTACCGAATATCCGGTATCCGGCTCAATCACTATCCGTTACATCTCTAGTATTAACTACCATTAATTCGCTGATGACACATGATTGAAATATAATGAAATTACAATATTTACGCTCGTTGTTATATGATATGATAATGATATATATGATAATGTTTTTCCACTAAGCGAACAAACTGAACAACATTTATATAGATGAGTGTCCTGAATAATCTGCTCAATTCAGTTTTTCTGATTTGACATCAAATTTAAGGTCCCTTCCATTCGGCCCAACAAATTATTGAAATAGCTATTTATTATTTTGTTTTTCTCAATTCTGTATTAGATCAATCCCCCTTCTAAAAATGTTTGCTAGAGTTGTAGCAGTTTAACGTATCACTAACGATCCATCTAGTAATCTAAAGGAGAGCGGGCTTTAAGATAATCGTCAATCGACAAACGCATAACTGACACTTGCAGCAATGCAGCCTTTACTTACGTAGTAAAAATGAAAAAGACAAAGACTGTCAAAAAGGCAGTGGTGTAGTAGAGATGAATTTTCTCACAGGGAACGCTTTTGTAGTAATCTTAATGAGAAATAACAGATGCATTTTGTTTAGCCATAAATTACAGTATGTGATATTTTTGTTTTTTAATTATTGGGTTGTAATTACCAATATTAGCTGATTCATCCAGCGGCCAAATTGTTTCGGAATTAATCGAACTTCTTTCTAATGAAATCAAGACATAAATGGGAATAGTAATTTCACTCATAATGCCAAATAGGTCGACAAATTTTAAATCAGCTGTCAATTGTCAAGTGACTGATAGTTTTTTTTTTTTTTTCCAATTTTTACTACAGGAAAAGGAAATTTGGTGAGTAAAAAGTAGTAGTTAAGATTCTCAGTGGAGGAAGTTAAGGAACGACATTGAGTAGGAATTCGTAAGATTTAGAAGTAACGGAACAGACCTATAGTTAGTAAAAATATCTTTCCAGAAATACGTTTAAATGTACCTACAAAGCTTAAATAAGCTTGCATAAGCAAAAACGCTCTGCATGAATGTACCAAATCTCCATGTGAATAGCTATGCGTATTATTATATGATATAGTGCCTACTTCAACTAGGCTGACCAGACGTCCTCTTTTTATCTAAAAAAAAAATGTCCCGTATCTTTTTTTGGAAAATGTGCCTCTTTTTGGTGGGCATAGATCTGGTCACCCTAACTTCAACTAGCTTTATGTGGGGTAGGTTAGCAAACGTGTCAACTTGGCCTGTCGTTGTCCACTTGAACTTTTAACTATGGCACCATTCCAATTTGTTTATTGTGAAAGAAAAAACAATTATTGTCCCAATTATGTAAGACAACTAAAGTTGAGTTGTCACTTGGTTTTATTTAATTCAAAATTCGGTATTGTCTGTATTGTAATACACAACCTTGATAGAAAAGTAGTCTGTCAAAACGCAACAAAGATGGTAGTGGTTGTTTATAAGTTGTTGCGTTGAGTTGTCTTACATAATAGGGGCATATGTTCATTTAATTACATTGGGAACGTAAAACTTTGTTAAAATTCGAAAATTTAAACTGATTATTTAGTCAGGATTTTCTTAATTTCATAGGTAGGCTATCTATCAGTAAATCTCAATTGAAAGTTGGTCATGTCATAAAACTGGACCAACCTAAAAAAGAGTCAAATGAGTCAGACTTCTCCCAGACTTACTAAACTAGAATTCCTAACGCCTCCATTCTTAAGTAGATTTATCGGTCAACGAAAAAAGCTGTTCACATGAACTTAGACACAACACGTCAGCCTGCTGTCAGATTTACTAAACCCCTGTTTTGAACTTTCCCAGTTCCCGAGTAACTTACTAAACAATTGTTGGTTTTTTTTTTGCATTCTGTCAGGAGGACCAAATAAAACGGGCCATTTTATGAATCCCAAATTCTATAAGTGGCGATGCTGGCAAACGTCTGAGAGATAGCTCCTGGCTCGAATGGAATTGACTATCGTCAAAAATTATTTATTGTACCTAAACCGAAAGCAAACAATGTGCAACATAACACTACACACAAGAAGAAAGTCTTTTTCTAACAAACGAATCTGCTAAATTGGAGCTGAAAATAATGAACGTCACCTTACGATACGAGGTCCAGTACTAGCTTTATAATGGATCCATTTTAAATGTCTGTTGCATAATCTACCCCTATCGTGGAATCCACCGGGGGGTATTATTCACGGAAAAGAATAAGAATAGCAAAGTGTACAGTTCCCCGTTCGGGAAAAATTCGATTTGAACGTTTTTAACCCCTACAGTGAAAGTCATTCACATTATCCACACGGAGAACTGTACACTTTGCGATTTTGACGATACCGAAATATTATTTTCCGTGAATAATTCCCCCCGGCGGATTCCACGGTAGGGGTGAATACTTTTATGAGAGTGCACACCCATAATTGTCAAACCACAACCCTTAACAAAATTTGACATTCTCCACAGATTTTGATGTCATTATGCTATTCATTTCAAAATATCTCTTATCCCTGAAAACTCTAACCACTTTACATGCACAGAAAAATAGTTCCCAATAACCTATTATAAATATTGCAGTTAACAAATTATAAATCCCACCACTTACACATAAAATTAAAACAAAACAAAACAAAATCAATTTTAGTACAAAACCAACAAAAAATAAAAATGTATCAATATTTTTTTACAATTGTTAAATAACAAAACAAAATAAATCATATTTTTTGTAAACGTTTTCCAAATACGGATATTCACCATTTTTTTTCCTCCCTCAAAAACCCATCAAAACAAAAGGTTTCCTCTTAACTAATCCTAATAAATTTACAAAAGCTTGCTAAAAAACAAAACGGAATGCAAAACGAGTCTATTGTATATTTCCACTTGTTGCATTGAATTTTTTTATAATCCGTGTTTAACTAATGTGAAAACTTTTCTTGAAAATTGTTTAGAAATAGAGGCGCGCTTTAGTACAACCGACAAAATAATGTCAGAATTCACAGCTTTGAATTGTGTTGTTACTGACAAAAGGATAAGAAATCCACTCTAGGATGTGATTGGTTCAATAATTGTCTGTTGTAATAATTTATGTGCGCCTGATTTCACACAACAAAAATTTGTAATTTCTGCATGTAAGTTACATAACACAAGCACTTCATGGAATAAAATAAAACTATTCTATTAACAATAAAGTTAACTATAGAAAGTTAAAGAATAAAAAAAAAGTGTTGCATAACGACAATCTCACATGATTGAGCGCTTAACTGAGAAAAAAAATATTACAAATATTGTAAATTTTGATGGAAAAGAAATTAAATTATGAAATTAAAAGTAAAAATTACGTACCTACATATAGTATAGAATATTTATATACATATACATATTTGCAAAATGTGAACATTTAGATGATAAATAAATAAACCTCTAGAATCTCAATATATAGTTACTATATTAGAAAAGCATGCATTAAACAAAAAAAATAAATAAATATTAAAAAAAAGCGTGATGTAAAATTGTATTTCTTATGTATAAATATTTATTTAAGTAAACATTATTATTACCCTAATCACATAAACATGTGGCGACAGAAAGTATACATAGGCAAGAGGTAATACTGTCCAATGCTCGTTAAATTAAAAAAGAAATAATTATAATGAAATTACTGAGTGTTATGCATTAATATTAAAAATTACATACTGTATTCCTATTAGAGAGATGAATAAATAAAATTTGTGTTACGCATTCATTTTTTGTGGAAAAAAGAATATAATATATATATATTTATATGTCATGTATTTATGAAGGCAAATTAAAAATTGTAAGTTATTGTTGTGACTTATAATAAAATAAAAAAAAAATTAAAATAAAATGAGAGCAGAAGCAAATGCGTATTTTAAATGGGAAATATATGTGAATTAACAAAAAACGTTGAATTGATTTTTCAATTGTGTATCAGTCTGAATGATCGGGAACTTATAAGGGTCCCGACGAAACAGCCGAAACTATTAGGCAAATCGCGAGCAACAACAAATACAAAGCTCCAGTAATATTGCCGCAAATGGAAAAGATGGCGAAGTTGCTGAACCATCACCTAAGATGTCAAAAACGTCCAAACTGATGACGAATGAATCCGCTGAATCGATTTAATTGAAACTTACAGACAATCCTAGGTATTGTTCTGTGGCCGTTTTATTTAACCGATGTGCCCGGACTGATTCTTTACTCCGTGTGCTTCGACCAATATTTCCTCAGACGTGTGCCCACGAATTGTATTGTCCAGATATATTTTTTCCCACGATTGTCGAAGAATAGCGCTTGAAATATTTTTTCGAGAGCTATCACGCCCTTTTGTCCAATCCCGCCAGGTTTTGTAAAATGTCTCAATCAGGCAACGTTCAGATATAGTGATTAAAATAATTTTGTTGTAAGGGTGGTGCCATGGCCCCTTTTACAATCCCACCCACCTCTCGATCGGTTGTTTGTTTAGACAATGCACAACATGTCTACAATTTTACAACTTCAGCTCCCATTGGTGTCGAGAAATAGCATTTAAAATGTAGATATATTTTTTTTATACGGGGGGTATAACCACAGCCCTTTGTCCAATTTTGATCAAAACACCTTTGGGCCAATAACACATATTTGCTTAAAATTTGCGTTCAATCAGTTCGGTAGTTTTCTAGATATAAGATGGTTTTTTTTTTCGTATGGGAGATGCCACGCGTTTTTGTCCAATTTCCACCAAATGTGAATCTAAACCATCCTTGGACCCACTCAAACACACACACAGAATTTCATTAAAATCGGTCCAGCCTTTAGGAGGAGTTCGATTACAACACACGTACTATAATTCTTCAGTCTGAAAAACAAACCTACATCGAAGCATTAGCCTCTAGAAATAATATGAGCCGTAAACAGGACATCCAAAACATATCGTCAGTGTAGTGTATTGTTCCGATTGCGACGTGCGATTTTTATTTTGATTTTGCGACAAGAATTCAGCTTTTGCGATATTGATGTTTTTCGCGCTTTTTGTGCGATTTCTGACACATTTAGTGCTTGGCATATTATATAATAAAAAAATAAAATTCAAATATACCTCAAACATTTTTTGGAACAAATTTCATATTTTTCACCTGAACTGCGTCCAGCATTTAGGAAACTCCCCTTAGCATTGTTAGAAAGAAAAGAAGACTGATTTCTGTTAATTGGCCAGAGATATTCTTTCCCGAAGAAATTCCCAAAGACGATGTGGTTAAGTTTTGGGCGAAAGTTTCTGAAACAAAAAATGCTGTAGGTGAATTTCAATTTGTTAACATCTGTGAATTAGCCCTATCTGCACTTTCTTTATCATCAAGTAATGCGGTTGTGGAAAGAGCATGCTATAAAAACTATTTTTATTATTATTATTATTATAATTTATTAACATACAATATAAAATATATAAGTTAACATAACTTGATTATAAAAACTAAAAGCCGCTCCACGTTGGTAATAGATTCATTAGATGCGCTAATGGGTATACGCATCCATTCTAATTTAAACTCAATATGCTGCAACACATTCGTTCCAACAATTGGGATGATAGATAACTTTAATTCAAACATGTACTGAAGTTCTGATCCTGATGAGGACGAAGTTGCACTAAACTCTTTATTTGAAAGTTTAAATTTTTAAAGAGTTGTATGGAATTAGGCTTAATAAGCGATTATTCTTACATAAACTTAAATACTTCATATAATATAAAATACAATAATATGAAGCTTATCAAGACTGAATAATCAAATGTGAATTTTATTTAATTAGGTATCTCAATATTGAAGAAATGTTAATTTTATTTATTTATTTTTGATTAAAACTTGCGATACCTATGAATGTTATTTAGATAGGTACATAGTTAATTTTTGTGTTATATTTTACCATCACCAAATGAAATTGTTCCTTTTTTGTTAACTTATGTATAAAATAAAATAAAACTTTAAGTTTTTGTTATTTTTAATCTTGTTTCTCCTACTTTAAACGATTTTACATAGTGCGCTTTTTTGCGATTTTTGATGTCCAATGATGCGACACGACCACTTTGGAATCTGGCAATTGGGGTGTTATTTCCTTTTTTGGGACCTTAGGCTACGTCCATAGTGAAACCAGCTTCTCGCTTTCTCACCCTAGAAAGCTGGTTACCGGCGTCAACAAGAATTAAAAATGCATTCCAGTAAAAGCTGGTAAGCGAGAAGCTGGTTCACTATGGACGTAGCCTTATTTCCTTATGAAAATTGGGGTTTTATTTCATAATGAAAAAAGAAATGAAATAAGACCCCAAACGAAAACTTGGGTTTACTGTGAAATGTTGGCCCTTATTTCATCGCAGTGGGGTCTTATTTCATTTTCTCTTTTGGGGCCTAATTTCCTGCAGCAAGTAGAATTGCTGTCAATGCTGGAGTTCTATAAATAAAATAGTAATTCATTATTTGTCTACGGACATGGAATTTAATTTGACATACAGCTAGTCGATCCCAAAAATTCAAACGATAGCGAACGATTGCTAATTGACACTAATGTCGATCTCGATCGAGACTTAAAATACCTACCAAAATCACAAATCGCCGATAAAAGGTGTTTTAGGTATTCAAATACAAAGGTCTTGCTCTAATATTCTGTCAACCAAAGTCCATAAGTATAGGTATTCTTCCATATATAGGCAGAAAGTTTAACAAATCTTATATAGTCCACTATAAATTGAATCTATCTGGCAACGCTATATATCGTATCAATATATTTATTCCTAAAAACTTTAAGATACAAAAAAAAAAATCTTAACCATCCCCTTCTTTTGCTCAAAATTAGTCATTAGACTTAGGTCAGCTTTTAGCGTCTTCGTGCCTTTCGCACAAACGAAAACATCTACGAATACATTTTTGTGTAGCAAGCAGATATCTAATTTCTAACAAATCCATGCTAGATTCGCTCTCGTACACTGTGCGGTACTCTCTGCCAAAAATATCCCAAACTTATCTCACACATAGAATAGGTATTAGATTAGAAAGAGCGCAAGTAGGTATACTTTGCGTACTATCTCAAACAAAGGCTCTTTTCATTTTCTTAGTAGGTACTCTAAAAACACTCTCTTTTCAGATTGACTTCGTCGGGTATATTCTTATATTCTGTAATCTGTAGAGTGTAGGTACCTCCAAGAGAGTGAAAGCAAATATGAACTCTATTCAAGAATAGCCAGCGGCAGACACAACGCAATGTTCTACAGAACAAACAGTCTACAATAGATATTTCCATCGTTCGGTCTGCGTATTCCTATGGTTGATATAGTTACCTGCCAATATTCTATTGCTCTACGTGAATTTTCGATTTTGCGCGTGTATTCATACCTACATATTGTTTTCATGTGAAATAGTGTCCTTAATCTCTAAGTTCTTGGCCATTGAAATGCGAAAGTGAAGTGAAATTATTTTCAGTGTCAGTGTCGGAAAATACCCAGTAAAAGTGCACAATTACCTACCTACTTTGCAGCTGCTAGTGCAGTGGATAGATACATTCAAGCAGAAATTTTGTAGCTTATCTGGTAAGATCTATAATATTATATTAGCAATCAAAATAAAATAGTAAAAAAAAAACACTCCTAAACATGCGCGTCACAATCTCTCTTTACACATGGCAAATCTTAAATGAGGTTTGAAAAATGCAAACAAAAATGTATTGACAGAGTATTTCAAGAATTATCATATCTATTGACTCAGAACTCACAAAATTTGCTATAGAGTATAAAATAGCAACAGATAGGAACTTGTACAGTCAACAGTGTACATTGGTGATGAAATGAGATACAATCATGCCCCCAACGAATTTTGGCAGATGAGTATAACTTTGTGAAATTTATTTCAAATTTCATTCATATTACGCTCACGTGAATTTGTATAGGAACGTTTTTATCTGACATCATTTAAGGGTTAATGTATTGATATTTGCCGGCAGTGTTGGCACCATCAGCTGGCCCTCATTTTCCATATAATATCCGTATGCGTTATCTATTTTCGGAAACTAGTGTTGCCAGAGAGTTTTTATTGAATTCCCTTATTTTTGTGATGGTTTAAATAAATAAAAAAATTTAAATATTGTGTAGGTATAAACAATCTGTTTTTTCGCAACATATTTTTTATAGGTACTGGGCCACACATGCCTTGCCATGAAAGTCGTGTCAGGCGAGACATGTCGATTTTAAGTGAGTAGAAAAGAGAAAGAATTTGCTGACATATTTTATGTTCAGAAATAACAAATGAAAATTCCAAGATCTGGCAACAATCATAGTGTCGATACTTTTTGTTTTATGTAAGATTATTTTGCCGCAGGCGCCTTTTAGTGATAAGGTGGCATTTACGTCGCCCGACCACATAACACTATTTTGATTTAATTAATAAACAAATTCATTAATGAACGATGCTTTGCACTTCATTTTATTGAAAATACTAAAAGGGACCTATACCTACATTTTTATGCCGAGTCAGAACGTCTGGATTGAGAAACCTTAAGCTACCCTCGTGTATTTGTCAGACTTTGTCAGCGAGATATGGCGCAGTAGAAAAACCTTAAAATGTAATTTGTGTTTTTCCGGGGATCTATACTGAGATACTGGCTCTATGGATCTCTCATTTTTGGCCGAAGCTGGTGGTCTATTCTCTCTGGTTTGTGAGCCTGCCCAAATGATTAGTTTCTTTGCGGAGGTTATGGAAATAGTAGCTATCTACTTTTATCTGAGAAGACCACACAATGCTTCTACTAAGTCCAGGTCACATGTGCGCGACAAAAACGAAGGCCTGGTGCTTTTCGAACCGGGTGACTTATTTTTGATATTTAGTCTTTTTATATTCATAACATTCGAAATACCTAATGCGAAGAATAGTTGTGAGACTTGTTTTAATACCAATTTTTTCCGGATTCAAAGTTACACTCATAACTTAAAAATATGGAATGGCTCCTCCCGATTTTCTTAGCTAATTTGACAATAAATGGGCGAGCGACCTTTAAGCTTTGATTTGTCCTTTTTCCGCCTCGGTTAAGGCTTTTTCTCCACCCATTTTTTTTTTTTTTTGTAAATTAAATAAAATAAATTCAATTTTTTCGTGAATTATGGGACACCCTTTACCTAGGCACTAATAAAGGAAATTGAATTACCCCTTTTCCTCTGAACAATTCGTCGATTAAACTCTCAAATTGAAATATCACGTGTATTCATTATTCGTCTCCAATATTGAAAGCTAAAGCTATTATCTTTGGGTTATATATTATATCACTTAATAATTGATTTGTGAGCGCTTTTCATTTAAGATTACATTTCGTTGGTACCAGGCAATTATGCAATTCATTAGCACCTCTCTATTGATTGTATTGCCTAACTATTTTGTTTATACACTAGTTGGAATTTAATGTACGTTACGTACCTATAATGTTGTTATATTGTGTAAGTAGGGGTTATCTGTAAGTTATTTAAATGCCTTACTCTCATTAGAAAAGCATTACAATGGTTCCACAAGGACCTAAGCGTAGACCTACCTTTAGGAAATTTCTGACAGATCTTACACAGGTAAGTTATATAATAAGAAGGCCAAAAAACACACCACAACGCCTTCAAAATACATACCTACACCAAATCACTGAAAAAAAAGTCAAAAACGCCACAAAAAATGTACTAAACGTCCTGAAAACGCCACAAAAAAGAGAGACCACGAGTATACCACAAGTATTCAACACCTATGAATCATGCTATTTTTAAATCTTGACCAAGAGTAACAACACATCACAAATTCAACGGCATTCTCCATGCCCGCCGGCCGCCGGCCGTAACCTTGCGACTCGCTTTGCCCCCATGCAGACTATTTAACGTATTAAAAAATCTAATTGAATGCCTGTAATGCTTTCAACGACATATTTTTTTTAACTTTAAATAATTCGTATTTCTCTTGAATATGAAGGAAGATTGCGATGAAATAAAAATCAAATACCGCTCCATTATGTTCTATATTATGCCTGAGGGATCCATACAGATTGGGTGATTAGTTTTAGCGTGATGCCATAAGGCGATAATGCCACATACAAACAGAAAAACGGTTTTATTAGATACTCCCTCCTATAAGTGATAGAATTTGAATACACACTATGATAAGTGTGCAGTATTGAGTGCAGATAGGCGCGATAAAAGATAAACACTGTAAAGACAACAGCCAGCGCCACCTATCGCATTGTATTCAACACTATAGTCTATGCACTACCGCACCGCCACTAACAATAACAAACTGCTAAATTTTGTAGTTTTTGAACATGGAATTTTATTTAAATACATAATAAAATAATTTTTGACAAAAAATCTCAGCGAAAAATACAATCATTGCCAGCATCAAGCCACTTAGCAAACAAAGCCATGCAAATTGCAAATGTCGCAAGGTCAACGAAACTATAACCTTGTCTGAGGTGCGCACCATTGAAATTAGACCAGCTTCAGATGCCTGCATCACAGTGTCAGCCTCCCACTTTCGCATCAATCCCGTATCCGTAACTTGGACAATACAGTCATTTAAAATCTCCTCAAACGGCGAATGTTTGACAAATAAAAATCCCAAATAATAATTAAGCAAGCTTTCACGAATCGTATGGAACGTAGGCTTGGAAAATCGTCTCTGCAAGCCCACAAGGAACTCTGCCTTGTCCATAGCTGTGGAATAGGCAAAACTGGTGTTCATTGAATCGTGTTCCCTCAGGAACACGGCATTATTGACTTGTTTTATAATTTTCTCAAAGCCCGCAACATGCTGATCTGGATTTGAAATTAAACTCCAATGGTAATCGACCATCATAACAGTGACATTATTCTCGATGAGTTCCTGTATCGTATCGTATTGTTTGACTCGTATAAATATCGTCAAAAAGGATGTCAAATGAACATTGTAAAGGTTGACTAGAATAAATGCGAGCACTATGATCTGCACATGCATTCTATAAGCATTGGTAATAGGAGTGCCCGACGATAGCGCGAGGAGTAACGTAAATGTTTGACGAAAATAAAGCCACAGATCGACAGGATTGTTGGCATAAAAGTCTTTAATGCTGTGCATCAGGATGACATAGACAATGGTAATGCCAATGAATATCCACACGTTTAATGTAAACGGCCTCAAGAAGTACTCATCCGAATGGATAAAACCATTTAGCGGAACCATAATCGTCCATCGTAAGAATTTGATGGGGTAACTCAGATCAAGCTCCTCGGTTGGCAGGTATGTGTTCATGCTGATGTCGACGTCACCTTCGCGTGTTGCATTCACTACTCCCGGTATGAAAAGCTGCGACGAATTGTTAATGATGACTTCAGTGAAGGTTGCATTATGCTTCTGCAGAAAACTAAGATATAACTGTGCAACGTACCCGCCGATTGTCATCTGACCCTTTCGGTTCTGGTACCAAAAGACTCTGGGAAAGTCGTTCTGAATGGTCGTGCGAAAGCTGAGTCCATTTAAGTCGCTCAACGCGTTCGGGAGAAGATCTGTTTTCCCGACTCGTTGGACAGATATGTCTGCATAGGGCAAGTAGGCAAATTGCACGCCATTGACTATTCCGAAGATTCTCGTAAATTGGTTGTCCTTAAAGTAGATAAAATATTCTTCGAGAACATCGACGCTGCTGGCAATTATTATTGCAAACTTTCGAACTTGCAGTGAGAGAATAAACTTTTCTATCACGTCGTAGCACTGACGGTTTCCATCAACTTGAACCACCAAGATGATGCTCTTGTCAATAGACTTAAGTTCGCTTAATTCACTTTCGAAATATGTATAAATTGTTAACGGGACGGGTAAATCCCTTTTCCGAATTTCACTCAAATAACCATCAGCCACCCCGATACAATATGCTGTCGACGGTTTAATTTCCTTGTGAATCCTTTCGATAAGTTCCCCGAATTCACTGTAATTCCCGCTAATGCCGACTACCGATGAAAGCCAAAGCGTTGTAGCACTTAGGAGGTGCATTCTGAAATGCATCGATCGAAAATAAGCGAGTCCTGCTGTGCACTATATTATTTGTTTGACGTAATTACTTTGGTGATGTGTAATCGTTACACATCAAGTGAACGCCCCCCCCCCCCTTATTAGGGGTATTTAGTATTTACACGGCAAACTATTTTTAAATTGACTCAATGTATAGGTTATAGGATATAGAATCCTAACCAAGTGTGATTGCTTTAATATGTTGTTGCTTTATGTAGGTAGATACTTACACCATTGACGGACACGTAAATATTAATGCACTTATTTAAAATAAAAATAATGCACAAAAGAAATAAATGTATTGCTTCTGTAGCTTGAGGTTGGATCTTGTAGTAATAAAGGGTATTAGACACTAATTGACATCAGCCTGGCAATGACCAATAATCAACTATAATTACATCTTAGGCAGGTTTTTTTTTTTTTTGAAACCTCGTCAGCCAGCAGTTCAGGATAATGGCCAGCAAGCTGAAGCCAGCCGAACTTATATATCACCAAGCTGGTACATTTGATTTCCTTTGTGAATGGATACACGATCATGCGTATGACTTTCATTAATTGTTATAATTATACTGCCCATGGTGCAGGTCTTGTCCATCCTCCACACGACTAGCTACAGTTATAGGCTTACATGGACTTCTGTAAGAAAATATTTCATTGTCCAAAACAAAGGTAAATTAGACAAAATGTTCAATAAAACTATTTAAGGAGACAAGCTTCAAGTATGCAAGCATTTTTAATAAAGTGGTATAAACTGGTATATTTTGTTGTAGTTTTGACATTTTGACGCTTGGGACTATTAAAACTCAATGGGCCTTACCAATAAACAATCACTAAACTCGTGTTTAACTAATTTCGAAATTAACTTTAGCTTCGACTTTAACTTTTGAGCTACCAATAACCAAATTAATCGAAAGTTTTACTAAAATCGACTTTAGTACAAATTCTAGTACAACAAAGCTAGTACGATTTTCGCAAAACTGACATTTTATTCGAGCGCCAATCCAAATTTCAAATAAATCATAATTTCAGATTTTTTCCTTTTCCTTCCACTGTATATTAATCTGAACATTAAGTAGACTTAAGGTGTGCCAATTTTATTTTAAAATGGTAACAAATGTAAATGAAAGAACAGCTCATATCCGATTTGCCGAGTTCTAGCCTATTCACTGACATTTCATGGCAAACTTAATGATTCTTTCGGCCACAAATACGGCCACTGCCAGTGTCAACCCAATTGCCAAGCATGTCCAAGCAAAACGTAAATGATGCAAAGTCAGCACATTTAACACTGACTGCGACGTGCGTTCAATATGTAACAGCCCCCCTTCGGCGATTTGTCCAATCGCATCACGGTCCCACTTCTGCAACAAACCCGCTTCAATAATCTTGATAATGAAAATATCTAAAATCTCTCGAAACGGCGAATGTATGTCCAAAAGAAAACCCAAATGATAATCCTCCAAACTTTCACGTATCGTATGAAACAAAGGTCTGCCGTATTTTCCTTGCAACCCGATAAGGAATTCCGCTTTCTCTGAACCCAGCGCAAAGGCGCAACTTGTATTTATCATTGAGTTCCTCTCTCTGACGTATACCTCATTATCCGCTAGCACGACGATATTTTCAAATCCTACCGGAAGAAGTTGCGGGTACGTTATCAAGTACCATTCGTAGTCGATCATCATCACTGGAACATTGTTTTCGATCAGGTCCTTTATCGTATGGTACTGGTCAACCTTTATAAATACCGTTAAGTAGGATGTCAAATGAATAGAATAAAAGTTAACAAGAATGAATGCAAAAATTAGGACCTGACAATAAAACCGATAGGCGGATCTGACTGGCCTTTCCACTGACATATTAAGCATTATCAGGAATGCACGACTAAAAGCGTGCCAAATATTTACCGGTAGACCGAGAGAAATATCCTTCAAAACATCCATCGCAATAATGTATGCCAACGTCAGTCCAAGGCACGTCCAAGCTGTTGGTGAAAATGGCCTCAGAAAATATTGATTGGGATCCACATAACCATTAAGCGGCACCATGATGGTCCAGCGTAACATTTTTAGTGGATGACTTTGCCCAAGTCCCTTCAAGGGTGAGTACACATTCATGCTGATGTCGATGTCGCCGTCTATGGTCGCTTGAGCCACCGCAATCATGAAATCATTTCCCATGTACGCGGTTGAAACATCATTGAAGGTTGCATTGTGCTTTTGTAGAAAACTGATAAATAGTTGACCAGCATAACCACCAACCTTGCGATGACCATATCTGTTGGTGTACCAAAAGACCCTTGGAAGATCCGAGATAACAGTGGTGTTAAATATGAAACCATTTAAGTCCTTATATGCATCGGGAAGGGAGTCACCCTTGGAGAACTCCTCAAGTGGATTATCTGCAAAGGGGAGGTATGCATACGATTTGTTGCCTGCGATTCCAAAGATTCTTGTGAACTTGTTCTCCGTGAAGTAAGAAAAATATTTTCGAAGTTCCTCTAGGTTGCTCGCAGAAATTATAACAAATTTTCGAACTCGAAGTCGTTCGATGAACTGCTGTAACATTTCACAGGACTGGTTCTTCTCAGTTTGAGGCTGCACTACAAAGATGGCGCTGCTTTCAAAGAACTTTTTGTTATAATCACTGGCTAGAGATGTAAATATTGCCACGGGAATGTCATTAAATATTTTCACAAAGTGACCAACAAATTCGTCATCGATTCCTATGAATTGCACCGCTGTAGCTGCATCACTTTCTCTGTGAATCCTTGTGATGAGCTCACCTAATTCGAGCAAATTTCCACTGCCAGCGGTGACTATTGGTAAAAACGTTAGTACTTGCAAGAGTAACATTTTGCAGTGTGGCGACGTAAATTCGTCAAACAAATTCTAAGCCCTGTCTAATTATATAGGTACCCGTAAAATGCATGTTGTCTAATTTGCATTTTGATAATTTGATGATAGATAGACTAATGAATTTCATATACCTAGTGAATTTGGCAGCACAACCAAACATTTAAAATTCAGCGCATATTTGGGTGTTTTGTCATTTTCAGACAGTTTTAATAGGTACCTAGTTGACCATTAATCGAGGGAAATTTGACATTTACGCTGCATTATTAGTCGCAGGGTCCTGTTTAAAACTAGCATCTTGTTCTCGCACAAAGTTCCAATCAAATGCAAGTACACTTGACGCTATTTATCCAGTGAAAGCCTTATCACATCAACAGAGCACGTATAATTGGCTTAAATTCTTGATGCACTAGTGGCAAGTTTATTGGTGACATTACCCAAGGTGGTGCACGAAATAGACTCATCAGTAATTGAGTCGTGAATGTAATTTTTTAACGAGTATTGAATGTAAATTCTTTATATTTTCAAGAGAAAAAGCGTCATAGAAAGAATACACATACACAAGCTAGTGTATGTTATGCGAATATGCGAATATTCTGAAGTTCAGCCATAAGCTTCTATATAATAGGTACGAATTTATGAACGGATTGATTCGAGTCGGGTTAATGCTTGTACTTGCGGAAGCTAAACACTTTCAGTTGCTGCAAGTTGTTTTTCAATACAGACAAAAGAGATTAGCGGCAATTGTACTCAAATGAAACGTATCTTTAGACCTTATTTCTTAAGCATTTTCCCAGTATATTCTCTTATTCATATTTAGATTGCTAATGGCCGGTTGAACAGTACAGAGTTAAGAGTAATTCAAGTTGCCACTCGTATATTGCGTATCACAGTCGATTGACAATACTCATCCCAAATGGCACAAAAAACTTGAACAAGCGAAAATGAAATTATTTTTTTTCCAAATAAACTTGTCAAATGGTTGACATCATTGAAGATGATTTTGTTCGAACAAACTTTCATAATTTTTAAAATATTGGTCAACAATGAAAATGCTTTGTTCTTTCGTATAGCGCTCCATTTTTACTAACCCCGAACTGTCAGCTGTCACATAGTTTTTTTTTTGCGTTGGCATCACTGTACTATTACAAGACGCAAAATTCAAACTTTGCGTAAATTATGGGACACCCATAATTGATTACAATTGAATTGCTATCACTCTCTCTCTGCCAAACAGTGTTGCCGCACCAAAGAAAAATGTATTACGTCGCCAGTAGCAAAAAGCATAAAATGATTGTTAAAATAAAAATGTTTCCAAATTATTGAAAACAACATTTTGAAAGTTCCTTTTCAAAACCTAATAAGTACGAGTATACATATACGGAACTCGAGACTTATGAACTGGCATAATTGGACAAATTTGGTGTTCCAAATCACATATAAGAAAACCATACAAAACCGTATGGTTTTAAGTGATTTGGTTTCGAAAGTAGACTAACAAAAACCTTTGTAACATTTATTGCCCTTGGCAAATTTAAACAAATTGCATTCAATAACACCTATACACATGTAGGGTAATCATCCTTCCATCAATGAAATCATATCGTGCAGCACGAAATGTGTCATAATGTATGCAGCAGCGTCATACTAATAAACTTATTTTTAGATTATTAACCAATTTAATACATACTACTTTCTCCTGTTATCGCAATTATATCTCAAATAGTCAATACCAAAGCAATATTGTGTAGTAGTAATATCAAGTTCAAAGTCAGTAATTTTGCAACATAAATAATATTTGTATCTAAGTACCTAGTTTATATCATTTGCTTCTAAAGTTTATCTATTGAATGAAGACCACAGATGTCCAAATAGGTTTATGTATCGCATGTACAGTGGCCGGCATAAGTATTTTGACAAAACTAAAGTTAAGTCTGCTCATAATTTCAACTTACCTCATGTACATTTTGGCATCAATGGAAAGGTCATTTAAATTCCGTTGGAATTTCCTTAACCCATTAAGTACCCATTGAAAATTTAGAGCTTTTGTGAAAGTCTACTTTTTTGACTTTTTTCCTCGGTCCAAAAATGATATGATCCATATAGATCATCGATTTACATGCACTTACAACAACAACATGTGATCCTGCTTTTCATCGAGATCACGAATGATCTGAATCACATGATCTGAAAATTAATTCAACTATTTCTCGTTGTTGTTTCGTGGCGTTGTTTATTTCATTCACTAAATGTTGGTGTCCCTGTAAATTATTGCCACATAGTAATGTTGCCAGACCAAAATATGAAACACAATTAACAACACTAAAAAATCAATTAGCATTTTTTCAAATTCGAATAAGTTACTACTCCGACTTTCGATATGTTTTGTTTCGCTATGTATCACAGAAATATAAATGGAAATATTAGCAGTACAATACGGTTAATTATGATGCATATTTGAACATAACGTTTGAACATTGTTTCCAAAAAAAAAATATTGAATGCTAAATGTATGCAGATTTGTATTCATATGGTAACACCCCGACACTACAAGCGAAATGTCAAACTCACGCATTGTGACGTCACATTGTACCGTGTGGCTGCAAGATGGCTGGTGGAAATACGAAATTTGTCATGATTGGTATTGGATTTTATATGTGAAAAACAACTATTGCCACAAATCGATCAATGATCCAGTTTGTTTTATTTTCATGATCTGATCCGGATCAGATCACGCTGATAATAAAAAACGGACAATAATGTAATTTGAACATAAAAAACATCAAATGGTAAGAAAATACCATTTCGACTATGCTGAGTGTTTAAAATGGGTTGGGTACGTTTGCCTGCAATCCAAAAGCCTGTTTTCAAATGCCCGTTTCCAATAGCCCGTATTACAAAAGCCCGTATTTCAAAAGCCCGTAAAAAATACTATTTAAGTCCGTAGATAGATAGATATAATTTTGTCATTCATTAAGAAGCTTCCGATTTAAATGGGTTTTATTACGACAAATCAAAACATCTCATTAGGCACTTAGATGTTTGACATAATTTTAAGAATGTTGCGAAATTGAGTCGTTACGTTGGTAAGACGAAGTGCACCAAACCAATTATTATTAATCACCAAAGAAATGTTATCTAAAATTAAATAAGTAGGTACATCTATCAAAGTCCAAACTAAATATCTAAGAAAATTGAAAATTGAAATGACGTAGCAATTTATAAGCTTTTATTTAGATTGCTCTATCTGCTAGCTGTTTAAAATATCTGATCTATTTTACAACCACTTCAATAGATTTTAAAAATGTTATTATACCCAACTCGTATATAACCAATTTGTCGAATTGGCGATAAGTATTCTATAATAAAAGTACGATTAGATTGCATTCCAATTATGCATATGAATGACTACAGATAAATGACCAGATTTTCTAAAATTAATTTACGACACAACGACAAGCCTCGGAAATGGATGATAAAACTGTTGAACCTAGCAAATTAAATAAGAACAACGAGCTTCGGATAATCGGATCTGTACGTGGATTGTTCGGGCGTTAACCAGAGTGTAGCCAAGTTATTGGTCCTGGACAGGTACAAAAAAAAAACCCATTACAGATAGCGAGATGGGATGGGGAATGCCTAAGAAAGGTACAAAACAGTGTGACCTATACTACGGTGACTGCTGCATGGAGCAATGCCAGCGTCTATATAAATGCGGATTTGTGAAATAGAGGAACACTTAAGCAAGAAGTCTTAAAAAAAAAAAATAAATAGGCGGCGCAACAGGCGGTAGACACCCAAGGCAACCATTCGTTTTGTGTGAGTTTCTATTTTTGGAACGAATGGAAGGGACCTACAATTTTATGCCGAGTCCGAACGGCTGAATTGAGGAGCTTTTTCAGGACAGTCATACTCTCGGATGTTTGTCAGACGTTCGCGAGAGGTGGCGCAGTAGAAAAAAACCTTAAGATGTAATTTGTGTTTTTCCGGGGATCGAACCTCGGATCCCTCGCACAGTAGTCCAGCACACTAACCACTGCGCTACTGCGCCCACAAGAAGTCTTAATCTTCGATAATATAAGACATCAGCTAGTCAGAATCCGCATCAAAGCTAAATAAGATAAAAAAAAAACATCACCCTGATCTGTACGAAAGTCTCCACAGATTAGAAAGATGACTCGGTCAAGCATGCTTTCTATATGACCTTCTCGAGAAGACGTACGATAAGTCTCCGAAGTACGATGTCAAGATTGATCTTGGCGACTTTTACGTCAGGATCGGAAAGGAGGGCATTTTCAAGTATATGACGAAGCTATTGCAGGCAACATTCTACTGGAGGGTAAAGCGATATTCCCAATGATATTTAAGGCCCGAACAGAAGCCTGCAGAGATGAGCGTGAGAATGCAGTGATAGATTCACAGTCGGTGCTGAGATCTGAACTATGGTAACATTCGTCGAGTTGATGTTTACTACGAGGTGATGTGTTAAGTTATTCTTACGTTTATAGATTAGTTAGCATACACTTAGGCCGTGCGTCAAAAGACCGGATTTCCCTTGTTTCTGCGTTCCGGTCTTGGAAGCCAGTTGCTTGGAAATTGGGTAAAATGTTGTTTCTTCACGTTAAGGGATTTTTTTTCTATTTTCGTTGGTGATTTTGACGGCCTCTTTTCAGATGTCGCGGTCGTATCGACCACTTAAACCAGTGGTTGTCGGTGTGTTAGGTAAATGTAGTTTCTTACTCAAGCGTTCTCTGTAGTTTCTGGCTACTCCACCCAGCTTGTGGGAGTATTCTGAATCCAGGGTCTGAAGTCAGGGTCGATGATTGCTTCTCGGAGTGTCTACACCGTACATATTGAGATACATTGTGTACCTATCATTGATTAGCACATGATGTACTTCATTTGGTAAGAACCTCAGAAACTTACTTATCATCATATGCGTATTACGAGGAACTTCTAAATTGATTATTCCGTGGCCGTTATCTGATGTAGTTTCGTGAAAGCTGTTACGAACTTCTCCCCCGTCAACTTTAGCTTAGCGGCCACTACTGTGTCACATCGCCAAAAACAGTCGTCGAAATTTGTAATTAGCTTCGTGGGGACATACTCGTGATTCTAGAGTATGGAGTAATTTTTGAAGAATTATTTGGGGAAATAATTAGTTTCCCCAAATTCTACCAACCATTCGTAAATAAACAAACTTCCGACAGCCATTTTGTTTGATAGTAAAGCAAAATTCCGTTGGGCCGTTGGGACTAAAATTGGCTATCAAATTGGTTGTCGCGCTAGAAAAAGTGTTGCCAAAAAAACAAACCTCTTGAAAAACACCTTTAAGATTTTTTTTTTTTTTTAAGTATGTAGTTAGTTAGCGAACACACTTTGTTAGTGCTAAGTATTACTATCAATATTTTAAAGTTATAAAGCAGCATCGTAACATATCTAATGTGGTGATCATTACTGATTTAAACCCGCATCCCCCCCTCATCGGTTAAACGATAATTCGCAACCAAGTAACATTTTGTTAACAAAGTCATCAACAATATTTACCTAAACTTTGAAAATATGTTGATCTATAAAACCCATCTTTTGATCTAAATTAGCGTACAAGCGTTAAATGATTGGCTGTATTTTTTTTAACTATTTCTTTTGCTTACTTATTGCAGAGTACGAATTTGTGCCCTTTACTATGTCAAACATAACAAATGACACAAATGGCCAGAATGGATCTACAACACCAAATTGGAATATCGATCCAAATACGCACAAATCATTGTATCTTGGTGATGTTACGCCTACTACACCTCCAGCTAATGGCTTCGGCACGAGCCCATCGATGCGACGAAATAGCAGTTTTGGAAACTTAATGCCAAATCCCATTAAAGAGTCCAAAGTGAGAGTGATCTACACTGGTGGAACTATTGGCATGGTGAGAAACGAGAATAATGGTGAGTTAGGTCAACTTTGTTCGAAATTAGATTTTTTTTTTAAGTTGTTGTTTGTTATAGAATGAGTGCGATGCTGACGCGATAGCCATTGGTTGGGTTGGTCGAATTTTTCAATTGTGACCTTCCATAGATTTAAATATATTTTATTAAAAAAAAAAAAAAAGAACCTGATGGCAGCTATCATTGCATTTTTTTTTAACCCACCACCTCCCTCTTTAAATGTTTGAACTTTGAAGTGAGGAAGACACCAAGAAGCACGATAAACGCATACGATATCTCACTCTAACATGAATCATGGAGTAAAGGCCCCGACCCATAGAATCCGTCGCATCCGTTGCGTCGACGGATTGACGTATTCGACGGAACGAACAGTCCCATAGAATCCGTCGCATACGTTGACAGCATATACGTTGTTTTCTGCAGAATTTTACAGATTCTCTCTTTATCTCAATATTTCCACCAATGAAAGTGCTTACTCTCACGCTGTGCCAACTGTCAACGGATGCGACGAATAGAAAAGTAGAAAGTAAACCTACTTTATCCGTCGCATCCGGCACGTACTTTGCTTATGGGTCACCTTCCATAAGCTGCTGTGTATTCTATCAACCTGTCAGTCGAATATGTTGCCGCAACGGATGCGACGGATTCTATGGGTCGGGGCCTTAATAAGCGAAATATCTGACAGGCGATCTAACTGTGCTTGTATTTTCTGTCGTAATGATAAATGTGAAAATCAAGGTACATATTTTTCACGCGGGTCCGCGTTTGCGTGTTACAGTACTCACACCTAGATTGGGTGATGCACACAAGCAGGCGGACACGCTGCGGGCCCGCGCGGTAAAAAAATGCATGTGTGCACCGGGCCTAAATGTTCGCATTTTGTTCTTCGCCGACAATTCTTCCATCGACATTCGCCGGGAATTTAACCATTTCACACGACACGACATTTCACATTGCCTGGAATTCTTAGACGAACTGATCGACGAATGAAATCTTCTTCCGGGGAACTCGAGGCGATCAAAATGCGAATCGCTTGGTTTGCTGGAATGGCTAGGTTGAGGTAGCTTTAGGTTTAGGCTGTAGGTATTTTTTGCTAAGAATTGTCAACTCTATGGTGTATAATGTTCATTTTATTTCCCTATCAGTTCTCGCTCCTATACCGAATGCGCTAGTAAAAATGCTTCGCCGATACCCGAATATGCATGATCAGGAGTATGCAAAAAAGCGATTTGGACCATCAGCCGGAATGGCCCCTTTAGTTCTGCCGTTTGTCCAGGGTGTTACAAATCGGGTCGTGTACACCGTAACCGAATACGATCCACTTTTGGATTCGAGCAATATGACAGCAGATGACTGGATTCGCATAGCTAAGGACATTCATGTACGAGGCAACACTTTATATACATACTTTATGGATTCTAACGATTTTTTATTTCCAGCAATCCTATGAATTCTTCGATGCATTTGTGGTGCTACATGGTACCGATACACTCGCCTATACCGCTTCAGCATTGTCATTCATGCTGGAAAATCTTGGCAAAACTGTCATTATAACCGGTTCACAAATTCCTATTTTTGAAACACGAACCGATGGAAAGGACAACTTCGCAACAGCTCTAATAATTGCTGGCAACTATGTTATTCCAGAAGTGAGTGTGCTCTTCGGAAATAGGCTTATGCGTGGCAATAGAACTGTGAAGAATAGCTGCGATAACTTGGATGCTTTTGAATCGCCAAATTCTTCACCGCTTGGACGAATCGGAATAAATTACGAAATCGATTATCGGTTAATCTATCGTCCATGTACGATCACCCGGTTCGAGGTACACACTGAGATGGACGTTAATGTCGGCCTATTGCGACTATTTCCAAGTATAACGAGTTCAACATTCCGGGCTTTCCTGGCGGCACCTATGAAAGGAGTCGTTTTGCAGTCCTTTGGATCGGGGAATATCCCTTCGAATCGACAGGATATTCTCGATGAGCTTAGAGCGGCATCGCAACGTGGAGTTATAATCGTTAATTGTACACAGTGTCCGAATGGCTCTGTTGCTGAAATTTATGACACGGGGAAGGTGCTCAGGGATTTAGGTGTCATACCGGGATACGATATGACACCAGAAGCAGCGGTTACAAAATTGTCATATGTCCTTGGAAAGAGCGATTGGAGCTTGGAATTTAAGAAACAGGTTAGTTTACGACTTGTAGTTGGAACTGTCATCTATTATTTGTATATTTTTCGTTCGATTTTAGGTTATGCAATCGAATATCCGTGGGGAGCTGACTTGCGAAAACTCATCAATGGAAGAATACGATCTCATTGAAGCCGTGGCTAGATCGCTGCATTTATCATCACCTCAGGAGCTTTCTCAGCTGGGCGCTACACTGTTTCCGGCTATGTTGAATGCTGCTGTTGTTGCGGGTGATATTAAAAAGGTAGACAGTGTTCTATAGCAAAAATAATCATTAAAAAAATATTGTTTTCTCCCCGCCTAGATCAACAACCTCAAGGCATATGGTGCAGATCTGTCTGGGGTGAATCACGACAATCGTACTGCCATGCACATTGCATGCCATGAGGGCAATCTGCCAGTTGTAAATCTTTTGTTAAAAAATGGCGTTTCAGTTCACATTCGTGATCGATACGATCGTACTCCTCTCATGGAAGCCGTAAGCACTGACAACCATGCAGTTATTCAAGTGCTTTTAAGTTGTGGAGCCCATTTGACGGGATCACTGAGAGCTATCGGAGAACAATTATGCTCTGCAGCTGCCAGAGGCTCACTGATTAGACTTAAGTCGTTTGAATTGGCTGGAGCTGACTTGGCCCAGCCGGATCCTTCTGGAAGGACTGCTCTACATGTTGCTGCAGTTCATGGTCATGTTGATGTTGTAAAATACCTATTGCGAGCTGTCGACGATATTGAATCTAAGGATAAGCTCGGACTAACAGCCTTAGAATACGCTATAAAAGCGGAAAATCCGGAAATTATTGAGTTGCTCAAGAAGGAATCTAATCGCGTTTAGCCGGAAAGATCTAAAAAGCTGGATGGACTCAAAAGTGTGTAGGTATACAAACATTTTTATAGCCACAACTACCTATGCATTGAATAGGTAAATTTTTTTTGCGAAAAGCTAATTATTAATCACAGTTTGATTTTATTCTATTCTTGTGTAACATTTATTTTCAGAATCTCAATACAGTATTTTCATCTCCAAAACCGAACATCCCTGGAAAACACTGAAAACCACCAATGAGGCAGCAATCTTTTCAACATACTACCTACTTTGTCGCTGTTGCTTATGTTGTACCTACTAGTTTTTATTTATATTTATAAATCAGACTAACAAACAAATTCTTACAAATAAAATGTTGTTTAGTGTTTAAATATTTTTAATAAGTTATTTAAATAAATAAAGGAAAGAGCTATAGGCTTTTTGAGCCTAGATGGTTGAATGATGAATGCATTAGTGCAATTCGAATATACATGTTTTACTGGATACTGTCGAAATACCAATGGTGTTACCAGGTAAGTGGTATTCAAAGTCTAGTGTTGATTCTAATCCAATGTAACTTTGGGCCGCTAAGCCAACCATGGAGGAATCGTTAACATCGCACACCAGGCCCTACTCGCTATTTCGTTCCGAAAGTCAATCCTATTCGAAACTGCTTTTCGTAACGCTTTTGAATTCGTACTCTGTAATACTTTCGATTTCCGTATAGCAATGTCTTTGACATTTGGAGATTTCATTCCGCTTTCGAAATAGAGAGTCCCAATTATTCGTTTTCGGAAAATTTAACTTTCGGAACGAAATACATCGTAGCGGCTCGGCAAATTCATGATGTGACGACGACGATACGAGCCGTGTGCGGAAGGCCTAAGTTTTCCAATCTCTGACGATCTGTTTTGAGTTTTATAAGCCTGGAGGGGTAATAGGGATTGTTTTCTGTGCACGTTGGTGGTTCGTCCGATCAATCATAAAATGTCTACAAGCATCAGAATTAATTTATCTATGGAGATTCAATACGTCCAAAAAAGCAACAAACACAATTTTTTTCCATTTCGTTTAATAAATCTGTTCTTTACCACAGTTCTTGAACACAACTGTAAGGAAATTCATAACAAACACACCTCAAAATCTTCTTTCGTATCCATCTAATACAACAACCACCATCAAGTTGGCAAAGGCAAATTCCTTCTATTCATATTGCCATGTTGGTATTTCTGTAAATTTGACGTTTCATCAACTGCTGACATGGAACTATTTTGTGTGTTTTGTGTAAAATTTTGTACATAATTTTTTTGGTAAATTCACCCAATTATACACCATAAATTATAAGCGAATTTACTGTGAAATTATTCTTCCAATACATCTGCGTGTAATTGTGTTAAAATTCATTAAAATTCCCCCATTGAAAATAGTTAATTTACACTCCCAAAACAATGTGAAAAATTCCACATCACAAATTAATTAAGAAAAAAAAATCATTCTTCTCTTTTCAGTTTTGTATAATTGATTAAGTTGTTCCCCCTATTTTAATTAAATGAATTTACGAAACGTGCATTTAAGTGAACAAATAAATCCATAAGTTCAGCAATAGGAAAACGTTAAATTTCCATAAAAGAAAGCACCATGTCTCAACACGAAACAGAGGAGCACCCCCAACAACAGCAGCAGCCATCGGATATCACAAGTTTACAAGAGAATTTCAGTAAACAGCAAGTAAGTTTTCAATCAATTACAAGTACGTGCCACTTGGACAGACTCGATATAATTTATTATTGCTTGTTGTGTATGTATGTATCTCTGAAGTTGAAATTGAGAGTTGTTATTTTTAGTTTGCATTCCCAATTCACTTTTCGGACGTAGGTATTTTTTTTTTGTTTCTTTGAGGAAGGCCTCATTTGCATATCCCAAAAAAAATGGAATGATCCCAAGAAATTCCCTTAAATGTTTTCCAATTGGAATTTAGTGCAGTAGGTAGTTGGCAGCCCAAATAATTCAATTTTAGGTATTAGCAGCTCGAAATAGTGACCCTGACTTGAACACGTCACTATCTATAAATATTTTCATTGAACGCTTTTGAAACAGCGAACATTGGGAAACCCGTCTTATCGCTTGAACTTTTCACGCTCTATTGCTGCATATTTTGCTTCTGTTATTCAGTGATCACTTTTGTTATTGGAAGTGCAGACATGGAATTCAAATTGGTTTCATTTCCTAAGTGCCTGTTGTTTGCACCCATTTTGATTGTAGATCGCAAAGATCAATGTCTTACATTCGTTTAAATAGTGAGAAACTTTACGGAGGACAGCTCACTCTTACAATACAGCATTCTGCATAATATAATGTAGTAGGATAGGGACCAACTGTTCAAGCTGTCAAATCTTCATAAATGGGCCATACGCTCTACTTCATTTTGTATTGCGTCAACAGTGCATTTAAATTGCAATTTAAAACACAGTTCTTCTTTCGAACTCAAAATTAATCCTCTATGTGATTACAGGAAAAAATATCCGCCCTCAAGGAGCTCGTACGAAAATCCGAAGCAGCACATGGCAAATCAACTTCCTCGGCGCAAGAGAAAGTCAAGAATATTGCCCTACGATTAACGAATTTGAAATCGAAAGCTCGATCCCGTCAAAACCTCGACTCATCTAGCACCTCCCTGAACGATGGACAATTCCAATCGCAGGAAAACTTGCACCTCCTACAATCTCAATGTAGTACAACTACCGATGCTGGTGGTGGAGTCATCACCCCGAGTCGCCCCAGTTCGGCGCGTATTGAAACGCCTGGAAGTGAAAAAATCCTCCTCCTGCGTAAGCAAATGGAGGAGAACAAAGTGAAGATGGCCGAACGGGAACATAGTAAACGTGAAATCGAGCATATGGTCACCCAGTTGAAGGCGAAGTTCGATACAACGCAACAGTGTTTGGAACATTCCTCTGAGCTGGGTCGTTCCATGGGCGATCTCAGTGCTTTGTCGTACAGTTCGACAAGAGACAAGGTGAGATCTGCAACAGATTTAGCCTCGGCCCCATTCAATTTAGACAAGGAGCGGATAAAATTCCTTGACAATCGCGTTCGTCTGCTCGAGAAACAGCTGGAAAAGGAGAAGAGTTCGTCGGATGCATCCAAGCGCGTAAAGGAACTGGAGAATAAGATTCTCGAACTGGAAGAGGGACTTAAGGAGAAAAGAACTCGAGAGTTGGTAGCTACGCTAAACGATCACGAAGTGGAAGAGAGCTGGCAAATTGAAAATGATCGCTTGAAGACAGAGCTAGAAGAGAAATCAAAACGAATTCTCCATTTAGAGGAGGTAAATGACATCCTGGAAACAGCCAAATGTGATTTGACCGAAAAGGCGCAGGAACTCGAGGCTAAACTTCGAGAATCGGAAGAAAAGCGAAAGAAATTTGAGCAGGAACTGGAGAAACTTAATGCGTCGGTTGACATTCAGAAGTTTGAAATGGTGGACGATGTGGAAGACCAACAAGTACAACAAGAGCTGACCCTACAAGTTCAGCAGCTGGAGACAAAGATTGGTGAACTGGAACAAGATAACGCTACACTTCGACAGGAGAACGAACATCTTCGCAGCACAGAAGAAGAGGGAGAATGTGTCGACAAAACTGAAAGTCTGGAAGCCACAGTTGAGTCGCAGCGGGAGGAAATCCAGAACTACCTGGAGCGAGTAAAAACTTTAGAAGAAGAACTGATGGAGAAGACTATTGAATTGAACGTGCTGAACGCCAACTTTGCCGTTCTCGAGGAGAAACTTAAGCAGCCCAGTCGAAAGCCCCTTTTTGCAACCATGTCCGACGATGACGTGGACACTCTTAAAGACTTACTGGATAGCATGAAAAAGAAAAACAAACACCTCGAGACAAAGTTGAATGAATTCAAGCGAATGTCCGATCTCCATGCTTCTGTCGCAGAGCTGACCGACGAAAACGAAGAGCTACAGCAAAAGATCACCGAACTAGAGGACGAAAAGGGTCAACTGCAATTGAAGCTTGTTAGCGGCGAGCACACAACAATTGTGACCGAAATAGAAATTGAGAAGAAGATTGAGTACCTCGAAGCGACGTGTCAAAACCAGACGTCCGCTATTCAACTGCTGGAGGAGCAGAAGATAGACATGAAAGAGAATCTACAATCCACCAAGTCGGAGCTGGAATCGGCAAGGGTAGTCTCCGAAATGGAATCCATTCAATTGGAGGAGCAAGTGACGACAAATCGTCATCAAATTGAAGACCTTCAACAGGAAAACGCCAGCCTGAGTAAGACTATCGACAAACTGCGCGAAGAGAAGGGCTGTCTGAGCAAGAAAATAGACCACTACGTGGCGGAGAATATGGAGCTGCTTGATAAGATCGAAAAACTTAGCAAATCCAGTTCTTCAGCTGAGTCGATTGAGATTGTTGAGCGACTCACTCAGCAAGATCGCCTTGAGATTGAAGCGTTCAATAAGCACGTCGAGCAGGAGGAAGCCAAGCTACTGACCGAAGGAGGTCAACAAAACGAAATGGATCAGGAACTCAGCGATAGTCTGCTAAAGCTGAAAGAAGAAAGCTCCGAACTGATGCACAAAATCGAATTGTTTACGACAGAGCGAAAGGAGGTCCTGGAAAAGATGGAAGCGCTGACAACTGAAAATCACGAGCATTTGCGGACGATTGAGCAATTAACAGACGAAAAGGCCGCCATGGAACGATTAATCGACGAAGCCAACGCCGAGAGAGATACTCTGAAGCAAAGATACAATAGCGTCACAGAGGAGAAAGAAACTATTCGAAAGGAGATCAAGGAAATCTCAGCTGAAAAGGCCAAGATCACGGCTGAATTGAATAGCATGATCAAGGCGGCTTCAGTAAGTGCACCAAGTGATGCCCAGGGTTTGGTCGACAAGTGTGAAAAGAGTCTCGCCAAGTTGAACACCGAGTTGGAAAGCTATCGCAAGGCAAACGACAAGAATGCCAAGTTCAACGCGTCCAAGAAGCTATCAAAGGAAGCTAAAAACGCACATCTGCAATTGACGGAACTGCTGGAGAAAGTAAAGAGCGCCGCAGAGGCGCCACCATTACCACCCACAGATGATGTCAAAATCGAAGAACTTCAGTCCTTGGTCACTGATCTTCGCGAGGAGCTAATAAATATCACCACCGCTTCTGAGGAAAAGGATTCGCAGATCTCCCGGCTCAATGAGGAGATCGCCTCACTGCGATCCATGTCTGAAGAGTTTGACCGGCTGATCAACGACAAGGAAATGGCCCACGAGAAACAAATCGAGAGCCTGACACGTCTCCGTCGTGAACTGGAAGGCAAGATCGAAACCTCCGAAGCCGAGATGAAGATCCTTCAAGAGCTGATCGCCGAGCAAAAGCAACAACTGATCGAGGCATACACTGACAGCGAAACCGAACTTGCTAAAAAGATCGATGAGCTGAATGTACGCGATGAGGAGATCTGTCAGCTGAAAATTCAACTAAAGACATTACAAGCGAACAGCAGCCAAGTTGGCCAGCAATTCTCCAGCGATCTTCAGTTGGAAGTGGATAAACTGAAGGAGGCTCTGTCCATAAATAAGGGTCTGCTGGCCGAGCAAATCGATGAGCTCTCCAACAAGCAGGAGACCATCGATACGTTAAACGACCAAATCATGGAACTCTACAAGACCATGGAAGAGAACGCCAATAAGGTGATCGAGAAGGAGGACGAGATCGTCAACGTGCAAGAAAAGCTGAACGCTAACAAGGCCGAATTGGAGAAACTAACCAAAGAGAACGAGGAGAACAAGCAGGTCGTCGATAAGTTGCTGCTGGAGCTGCACTCACAGAAAAATAATTTGCAGAAATTGTCGCAGCTGCCAGCACTGGAGGAGGACAATCTCAAACTCAGGGATGAGAACCAAACACTGGAAGAGAATTTAGAAATTGCCGAGCTGAGGTCTAGCCAATTGGAGCAAAGTGTCAAAGACCTGGAACACCGAAACAAGGAGCAGCTGGAAAAACTGAAGAAATACGCCGCGAATCTGAAGAAAAAAGTTGCACAATGTCAGGAGTTCGAGGCGAAGATAAAGAACCTTGAAAAGGGCGCCCTTGATGCTGAGGCCAATGAGAAGAATCCCCTAATCGAGACCTTAAAAGAGCAGCTCCAAGAAAAGTGTACCCAGCTCGAAAGGGCATCCACTGAGCTAGAGTCGATGCAAGCGGCTGCAAATCAACAGCGGGCTCACCTGGAAGACTCCGTGTTTAAGGTCCAACGGGCCCTTGATGGGGTTCAGCTGGAGATGGTGACACTGCGCGAGCAGTTGCATGAGAAAACAGTTGAGGTGGATGAACTCAAATCTGCGCTGATTGAAAGGGACTCCGCAACTGTTATTCTTCAAGGTCAGCTAAATGAGACTAGTAGCAGAATCCACGAGCTGAATACCACTTCGCAATTACATGGATCGGCGCAACAAGAACTCAGAGGACTGCAAGATGTGCTGAATGAGAAAAACACAGAAATAAATACGCTGAATGAAAAGCTACTAGCCGCAGAAGGACTGCAAAATGAAATCAAAAATCTGCAGGACCTCCTGAATGAGAAGAATGCAAGCATTTCCGCTCTAAATGAGGGGCTAATAGTCGCAGAATCGTACCAGAGTGAACTGTCATTCCTGCGCGAACAGTTAAGCGAAAAGAATTCAGCTCTCCACGAATTCAATGAGCAAAATAATCAGCTCGCAGCGATTAGAGAAGAGCTCAATGCCAAGGAAAAGGAGATTCAGAAGCTGAATAAAATACTTGACAGCACGGAGGAACAATTGAACTCCCTGCAAGAAGAGCTAAACCAAAAGAATATCCAAATTCAACAGCTGAACATGCAATGTCAGCAGATGCAAACTGAAGGTCAGTCATCGGCGGGTGTACAGGATGCATTGTTAAGTGAAAAAGACGCCAAGATCGACGAGCTTACAAAGGAATCCAAGGCTAAGAGCATCAAGTTTGAAAAGTCTAAGGCAGTAATCAAGGAGAAGAACCGCGAAATCCAGCGGCTTAATCAGCTCTTAAGTAAGCAAGTCGAAGAAGAGCAAATTGTACCAATTGTTGCCCCGGCAGCGGTGGCGGCGCAGCCACCATCCACCAATTTGTTGGCCGAATTGGAAGACTTGCGCAGGGAGAACGCCAAATTGCGTGAGGAATCGTCAACGGAGCGAGCCAACTTCCAGGAAACCATTTCACGGCTGGAGACGCTCCACGATGGCATTCAAGCAAAACTGCAGGAAGACATGAGCTATATTGAAAGCCTCGAGCATGAGAATAACAATTTCAAGGACAAAATCTGCAGACTAGAAGAATGTGTTGCAACGTTTGAGGATCGTCGAGCTTCGATGGAACGCCGGGCAAATTTGCTGGACGCCCAACTACAGACTCGCGCCGACGAGCATACAAAGGCTGAGGATGAACTTGTTTATCGGCTGAACATGCTCTCCGACCACGATGACATAATCGGTCAGCGCTTGTTCGAAGCACAGGAGGAAAACGAGCTCTTGTCGAACCGATTGGATGCCTTGAAAACGGAGCATGGTACCCTGGTGGCCAACTATGCCAAACTGGAGAAGGAGTATGCTGCTTTCCAAGAGGAGACAACCAGCAACCTGGACACCGAGAATCATTCATTAAAAACGCAAGTCTCCGCAATGGATGTTGAAATGAAACGCATGCGGGCTACGTACGAGGCCAAGTTGGCTGCCAAACACTCGGAGATCGATGAGCTGGAAAACGACCTGAGCGAACAGTTGCGGGTGATCTCTGATGAAAAACGGTCTCTTAACGAGGAACTAGAGCGCGCTAAGGATGAAGTCAGCGAGCTTAAGGACGAGCATGTGCGTCTGAATGAGACAATCAATTCACTGGAGCAAGCCAAGGCAGATTTGGAGCGTGAGTCCACCTGGATCAAGATGCAAAATGAGAATCTATCGCAAGATCAATTCGAACTGCAAGAGCTACGAATGCAATCGATGCAGGATAAGACAGAACTGGAGAATCTCAAACACCAGATAGACACGCTTGCGCAGAACCATGAGATAGAGCTGAATGCGCTGCGTACGCAGATAGCCGAATTGGACTCGATGAGGATGCAGGTCGGCCAAAATCAGACAGACGATCAGGTGTTTATCGAGACCGAGAATAAGCGATTAACGGACCTGCTCGCGGAGAAGGAAGCTGTTATTGAGAATTACCAGCGGCAGAACCTGCAGCTCCAGATGAACGCGTTGGCCGCCAGACAGCAGCCAATGGATCCGTTTGCCTCACTCACGCAGTCCGATGATGGCGCACAAGTGGCGAATCTGCGTGAAAAATGTGACCGCCTCGAGCGAGAGCTGAGCGACAAGCAGCGGGAGATTGAACTTCTGCGGAACGAACCCCAACAAGTGGTCGTACCTCCACCAGTGGCCTTCTTTGGGGCCGATCAGAGCACGCCATCTGTATTCGATGAGATTGTAAGCGTTCGTCATGTTGATGGCCTACATGGTGCCATTCACAGTCGAACGATGCCGCCGCCACCGCCTCTAGTTGAGGAGGAGCCCATTGGCAATCAGCAGACAATCGAGGATCTCCAACGAAATGTGTCCGATCTGGAGAAACACGCTCAAGATCTGGAGAATAAACTCGCTCACCGCATCGCAGCACATGAGGATAGCATACGGCAGCTTGAAGAGCTACGACGGTCGTCCGAAGCCCGTTTGAAGGAGTACGACGAACGTATTAAGGAATTGGAGCTGAAAGAAACCACTAAAGCTATAGATTGCCAAATTATACCAGCGGAGAAGGTGCCTTCGTTAGACATGTTCTTTAGAGGCGCCCCCGAAACATCTCCATTCGAAAGTATCATCATTCCTCAGGTCTCCTCCGAACCAGTGGTGGAAGAGATAATTGTTCCTACGAAAGCCTATTCCTGTCAGCCCTCGGATCAGTTGGAAATGGACGAAGGCTGGGGTTGGGGCTCAGAAGAAGCCGCCCTCGAAGCGAAACACTTTGCCACCACCAGCAGTTCGTCGCTAATTTCGCCGCAACAGCAGTTGGAGCTGAAACTGCAAGAAAGTCACGAGCGGATTCAAGAGCTCGAGTTGGAACGTGATCGCCTCGAACAGCAAAAGCAGGAAATGCAGGTCAAGTCGGGCAAACTAATGAAGAAATTGAAGGAGTACAAGACGAAGATTGACGATCTGAATTCACAGGCAGCCTTCCGGAAGTCGTCATCGGTGGAATCTTCCGATCTCGACATCGCAATCCAAGAGGAGATGAAGTCTCAACTCAAGCAATTGGAGGAGAAACTCGGCGAGGCTAGAAAGCAAACCGATGGTCACGCGCAAGAAAAGGAGAATCTTCTGAGGCGGATCGATGTGCTGACGGCCGGAAATGAACGAATGACCGAAATGAAGGAACGCCAAGACAGTGACGTTCAAATGTATCAGTCGCGCATTCGAGATCTCACCGAGAAGGTGAGAAAACTTGAAGAATGGGGAGGTGAACCAGCTCCAGCAGTACCTGCAATCACGGCGGCTAGTCCTGCTGCCACTGAAGAACTAGAAAAGTGCAAACGTCTTTTAGAGCAGAGGATTCTAGACTTGCAATCAGAGATCGAGGATATTTCTGGCGATAGAACGGAGCTGCAAGCTTTGTTGGACGAGGAGAAGGCCAACCTGCAGCGAGCCGAGAACATCATCAAGAGTTTGAATGAGAAAGTCACCCGGTTGGAGAATTCAGCGGGCTCCGACAGTGCCGATCAGAAGTACCAACTGAACGAGATCAAATTGGAAAATCAGAACCTTAAGTCTCAGCTGGCCGATGCCCAAGAAGCTGTTGCGCGCGAGAAGAACATCAGAATAGAGGAGAATAGCCTATCCGCAGCTCAAACTGAGAACCTCTCTGCTGAGATACACAAACTGCAGGTTGATTCGGCAAAGGCTAAGGAACTCGAAGTAAAACTCGAGCAAGTCTCCGCCGAGAATCACAGTCTAATCAAGGAGATGGAAGCACTTCGCATGGATCTAACATTTGCTGCGCCACCAGGTGACGCTGCAGCTGAACTGGAAAAGCAAATCGTCCAGATGAACTCGGATCTTAACTCAGTCATAATGCAGAACCAGGATCTTGGAAGAGAAGTCGACAGACTAAGATTGGAAGCAAAATCGGCCGATGATTTGAACCGAAGGAACCAGGAACTGGCACAGGAAATCATCAGTCTGCGAATGGAGCATTCGTTTGCTTTAGCAGACACCCAATCAGAGTCGTTAGAGGCGGAACTTCGCTCAGTCAAGCAAAGAAACGAAGAACTTGCGGCGGAAATCAACAAGTTCCAGCTCGAGGCCACATTCAGCCAGAAATCTGATGGCAACTTCCTCGAATTAGAGCGGCTAACTACCGAAGTGCAGCGCCTAGCCGCTGAGCTTCAATCAGCGAATGCCAAAAATGGAGATCTCTCCAAAGAACTGGAAAGTTTGCGCCAACAGTCATCGTTCGACAGCGAAATCGATCGTCTTACGCGGGAGAACCAATCTCTCACAAATCAAATCGGTCGCTTGCAACTGGAATCGTCCTCTGCCACTGAAAAATCCGAGCTGGAGGAGCTAATCCAAGAGAAAGACTCTGAGATAATGCACCTGAAGCAACGAATTGAGGATCTAATGCGCGAGGATCAAACCGAAAAGCTGGTCCTCGAGATTCTAACCAAAAATCAAGAGATCCACCTGCTGAAGATGCAAGTTAAGAACTTAGAAGATGACAAACACGACCTAGAGCACAACCTCACCATACAGATCACTCAGGAAATGAACACCAAACGAACAGCTGATAGTGCTAACTCGGAGGAAAAAATCCAGCAGCTTGAGACCGCTATAGAAACTATGCGCACCGAAAAGCTCCACATGGAAGAGGAGCTAGAAGTTCTCAACAACCACGTTATGTCTAGCCTGCAGAACGAAGAAAAATGGAAAACCGTTGCTCTGGAACTCGACATGAAAAACATTGAAATCGCCGAGCTGAGGAAATCCTTGGAGGCGGTCAAATCCCAAGAACCCTCAGCTCCCAATGACCAGTGGGAGGCAGTGTTGGAGCAACGCTGTAGCGAAATTGCCAACTTGTGGCGACAGCACCTTGACAGCCGAGAAGCCGAGTTTAAGGAAATCCAAACCAGACTCGAACAGGAGATTGAGGCATTAAAAGCCGGTCGTTCATCGCCGCAGAGCAATCCCGATGAAGATCACAGCTCCGCGTCGTCCTCCAAAGATGTCACCTCCGACGGGGATACTATACAAAAGATGCAGCAGGCACTGGAAAATCAAGAAATGGAGATTGTCACCCTCAAGGAACAACTGGCGATTAGAAGTGCGGAATATGCTCGACTGGCGGCGCAATACGATCCCTACAAGATGCAATCGACGATGTCGCACAGCAGTGGATTTAGTTCCGATGGCGGAAAGCGTTCCTCGGACACAACGACATCAGTTGTATCCAAGTCTGAGCTTGACTTGGCCCTGTACATGTTGCACCAAAGAGACATGCGCTGTGAAGAGCTCACACTCGAGCTAGTACACCTGTTGGATGAGCGCGACACATTGCAGCTGAAATTGTCAAACACATTGCGCCAAATGGAGACAATCAAGACAACGCAACTTGTCGAATGTAAGTCAAAACAAATTCCAATACAGCAAAGCAAAATAAACATTTCCCGTCCTTAGCTGTCTCATTGCCATCCGAGAGTCCCGAGAAAGCTCAATTGCCGCCTGCCGTGGTCACGCCTACAGACGAAACAGACAACCTGAATCAAAAGTATGATTTTGCCTCTATCACTAAATTGTTTTATTTCTATTTCTGACTCTTTTTTGCAGACTATCCCAACTCCATTCGGTAAATCACTCTAAGGATAAACGTATCCAGGAGGATCGAGATCAGCGCATACGTCAAATGGAGAAAATTCAACAGGATGTTGCCAAAATGCCATCGGAAGCCTTATCCGAGCTGGTTGGCAGCGATTTATGTAAGTATCGCTGATATTGTTATGCCGCTGTTGAAACGCTTTAACCTAATTTCTCTTTTAAGCACAATCGAGTCAATCACCATCATCCGTACTACTCAACTGGCTGTGGGGCAAACCAGGACAAAGTTAATATTCGCGATCAGTCTCCTCTGTTGATCACGAGGAGAATCAGCACCCAACTTCCACTATAGCTACATGCTACCGTCACCAGCCGCAGCAATCAACAGCAAGCACCACTTGGTGCTATTAAAACATGCATATAAATGTTGTCTATCGATATTGTGTGTCCAACACACTTACGTTAAAATAGGTACCTTAATTTGTTAATATCGTTAACTTTGTAAATAAATCAGTTCAAGTGAATTTAGATGAAGTAACCAATTATTCGATCGTAATGTAAACAAAAAAATGCAATTATGAATTAGTTTCGGAATCGTTTCCGTGACAAAAATATATAATTGAACAGCAAAACCGTTTTGAGAAGTTGTTTTGTTTTGTTTTGATAGGACAATGATGGTTGGAAATTGTTTGGCGAAATTCAAAACTGATGGAAAAGAAGGAACGACTGATGCAGCACAAGTGGGTATTCTCATAGGGAAATCGCAAAGAAAGCAAAACGATTGCTGTGTCATGTCAGTCAACAACTCGTCCCAACGTTCCAACGTTCATAGTTGAGTTGGTTGGACAATTAAAACAACTTTTTAGACCTGCTGAATATGATTTGGGAGAGGACATACACCAACCCATCTCCAAGATTTGGTCAGATAATACTATGTCTGAATGGAATCTTTGGAAACCCCATCAGCTGTGCCAACTACAGGGGTATCAGCGGCTAAAATGGGTCTAGCGGTTAACGAGGACAAAACGAAGTTTATTATGTCAACGAGAAGGGCCAATCAACATCGACAGCTATAACTTTGAGGTAGTAAGGGACTTTCTATACCTCGGCTTTGCTATAAATCATTACAAATGTCCTAGGACACTGGCGCTAAACCTGGACCTAGACCGCAAACCACATAGAATAGACCGTCGACGACAGCAAACATTTATGAAAACGGTGGGTTTTCGAAATTTTGTAAATTGTATGACAACAACAAACCTTAAAAACGGTCCCTAATACCTACATACCTGTTCAAGCCTTTTAGCAAATGCACCTCTACGTACCTACTCTACTCGTTTTGTAAATTTCAAACGAACACACATTTTTGAAATAAAACGAAACTAACATGACATATTTTCCAAAAATCAAAAATTTAACAAAAATATAGCACTATAAGGCGACCAAAAGTGAGTATAACAGTTTTGCATGTAAAACCAAAAGTGAGTATAACAAAACCAAAAGTGAGTATACCAGTTTTGCATGTAAAAGTAAAAGTGAGCTAGCTATAGATTCCCAAAAGATACGCCTATAGTTACACACCGGCAACGCCGGCCTCCACGGTACCTAGACTAGACCTACCTGCTATTCTCCGTTGAGCTCACAAAATTGATCCTTTTGAAAATAACTCTGTCTCACACTTTACTCAAACACCCTCACTTAATTTCAGAAAATTCATTTTTAAATGTATGCACTAACTAGCAGGCGATAATGACAAAATAGATTAAATTTTACAGAAGATAATAAATATTTCAAGATTGTCACCACAGGTTTGCGGGGCTAGCCCTAGTAGGGATGCCAGACCCGCTTTGAGGCCTTTGTTCCGCAAGTGTCCCGCAATGAAAATTGTCCCGCAAAATGTCCCGCAATGAAAATTTGTCCCGTAAAATGCCCCGCCTTTCAATTTGTCGCCCTATTATCACTTCATTTTTGTATATAAATCGTTAGTTTGTACTATTCCTTTATAGAATTAATTTTTGTTTATATTTTTATATAAAAATGGTTTTGTCAATACAAAGACTGGTAAAAAAATATCTTAATATAAAATGTTTATTATTATTTATATTAAGATATGTTCCTTCTTGAATTTTACTTTTTAAACACGTACCTTATCGGGAAAATCCGAAAACTAAAAACGTTGTAAACACTCGGCGCCACTTGAATAACACACCCCGTATGTCTTTTCTATCGCCCTGGTCCCAAACCAAGCATGCTAGACACTTATTTTTTTTTTTAATTAAAATTCATTTAATTGTTGTCATTTGAAGATTTAAAACTAAAGCTTTAAGTATTAACAAACCATTGTTAACTAAAAACCGGCAAAATGTGGGTCCTAATTTTGCTCAACTTGAACACTTAACTCTGCTTCCTTTTAACTCAAACATTTACTTAAATTTAAGGTAATTGGAGTATTTTAGATTAAAAAAAAAAATTAATTGTGTTTTGAGCCACCTTTCTGCTCCAAAATGCACACCTCCCCGATTTGGAAGGGATGCATACAAATTGGCCAATAATTTTGCGAAATCGAGCTCGAAGCTAATTTGATGACTTGGGTTAGTTTATATTATATCGAATATTGTTATCCCGATCCATAGATTTGACGTGTCAACCATCCCCAAATATTTTCGATGATATTCAAATCCGGTTTGTAGGCCGGTCAGCTTAATAGCCCCACATTTTGGCTATACGTTTGGATATACGTTTTAACAAACACCGGGTTGTTGGCGCATTATCATGTTGATAAATCCAAGGCAGAGGTCCAAAAAGGTTATGAAAGTATGGAAGGCCTCTTTCAATATGCCATTGCAAGACAACGGATTCATTGTGGTTGACAAAAATTGTAATTTGCAGGTGCCATAACATAATACGAAACGGCCCCCACACCTTCAACTCTGCTATGCAGCCGGTCCTCTCTTTGGGGAGGTTATGGAAATAGTCCGGGGCTTCCAAACTGAATTCTTTTGAGAAGACCACATAATGCTTCTCTAAGTCCAGGTCATACGATCAGGTTAAGGGGTGACTTCTTCTTGATTTTTTGTCTTTTTATATGCTTAGCATTCCAAGTAACACAACACACAGTTGTGAGACTTGTGTAAAATGTACAAATATGAATTAAAATACTTTTATTTACTTAACCAAATATTACTTATTACAACAAATAAAATGTAAACTAAAATAAAAACGTATTTTTCACTTCAAATGCAAAAATGTCCCGCCAGCTAATTTTTCAGATCTGGCATCCCTAAGCCCTAGCAGGGGGTAAAAGTTCTCCTTTTCCCACGACATACCTCTCTCTATTCGCCTTGCCATTTTGCCATTCCATTTTTGATTTTATTAATCGTAAGTCCACTACTACCGGTTACATGCCATAACTAAAACGTGCCAATTCATACTAAGTAGGTAAGGCTAGGCTTAAAGCTACTACATTATCCAAGTCTGCAGCTCAGTCTCACTTGCTGAGACTGATCACCGTATCATACATAAAGCTCATCATCTTCAAACTGCGAAACTGCTATGGCAACCATCAGCGATGCCACTTCTGAAAACATTTCTGGAGTAGAATTGTCTAAAAAAAGTGGAGTAGATGGAAAAAAACGAGAGTAGATTTTCAAAAAGCAACTACATAAATACCTTTTACAAGGTATAACGCAGACATTTTTGGAATATAATGAATTTATTAAGGCTTATTATATTGGTTTGTCCTGATTGTTTGAAAAAATGAATGTATGGGAGGAGGAGGTCTATCTTCAATACAAATATAGATACCTACATACAGGGTTTTTAAGCTTCGTCAGAGAAGTAGCTACGTACCAATAATTATTCAGTTAAAAAATAAATAAAAAAAAAAAAGAAATTGATTACAAATTTGAAATTGGAGTAGGATAATGGGAAATTAGAAATTAGTGAAGTAGGGAGTAGATTTCTGAAATTTCCGAAAAAGCGAAGTAGATCTACTCCAATTGGAGTAAAGTGTCATCGCTGGCATCAAAATCATCAAAAATCCAATTCCAGCCAACTCAAGGTGAAGGTGATTATCCATTTCAATCCATGTTCCATACCGTCCATACCATATTAGAATAGAATTCCTATAGCGATAGATAGAACGCACACAGAAACACACCATATGCCATTAATACACTACACAGGCACTTATGAGGTCTCTTGCAGCCTGACAACACCAACCAGAAATTCCAAATCCCTTTCTTGACTGTACTAAAGTGATATCGGTTGGATTTTGTTGTGGAACATGAGTTACTCTGCGATTCACAATCACAAGAAGCAGGCAACTTTATAATGTGTTTCTGGATTTTATATTGATACTGAACTCGGAATGAGGAAAAAAGAGAAACAATAATGTTCCTGTTTCTTTCTACGTTGCTGACGGGGATTCCCCTTTTTAAGTTCAAACCCATATTGACAGTTGGTTTATTAAATCGGGTTCCTTTGTGAAATACTCTCCAGACCAACATTTTTTTTGAGATTTTGTATTTAGGTAATTGGCTATCGAAAACAATCGACGGTGGTAAAAAAGTTCGTGCGAGACTATTTCAATAAGAATTTCTGTGCACAACAATACTAGCGCACATAATCCTTGCTTAGGACAATAAAATTAGCCTTAAAAAAGGAACTGTGGATCTCAGTAGTATACCTCGTCTCGCTTTGTTTCGCTCTGTTATGTGACAGCATAATAAATACCTAAATGTGGCGAGCGATATTTGTCCTTAAATCTAAATACGCAGCTTGAGCGACCAATTTTTTTCCTACAAACATTAGCTAAAATCCCAACCAAATTTTGACATGAAGTCCATTGTGGACATAAAAATGTCACTGAAGACAGCTGTTCGTTGAAAATAACTTCTTTCGAAAATACATCGACTCGAAAAACTGTTTTATTTTCGTCGCGCTTTTATTTTTCCTTTTTTAAGGGTTTCGTCGTTTCGTAGCTACGACGCTACGAGTAGGTATTCATTGTATAAACTCACCCTTATATTCCGCAACACAAAAACACAACCAAAAAAAAAAAACAACACGAGTTGTCAAAATTTAGATTGGAAAATGTGCGGAAAAAATAATGGGTGCGCAAAATTTTGACAGATACAGTGAGCGTAAAAATTGAGTCAACACCAATGCTGTGTTCATTTGTCTTTGGAGTTTAAAAACAATTTTGTTTAAAATATCCCTAGGTACCTAAAGTATTTTATGCTGTCGAAATGAAATATGTTTTGTTATTGTTATTTTGATAAAAGAGCATCTGTGTTTACTCACTTTTGACGCTCAATGTGTGTACGTGCAGTACCTAGTTTGAAATGATAATTTTATTTTATTTTTAGCTGGAGCTGCGTACCGCTGGCTAAAGGGATTCGTTTAAATTTAGCTTGCTACATTTTGGAAAGAATTCTGTGTTGGAGCTAGAATTTAGATCGAGAAGCGTACTAGCACCAAAAGTCCATTGTATCGAAATAAAGTAGTGTTACAATAGTACCCCTTTTCGCATCTCTGATTTCTTAACGAAGCCCACATGGACAGTATTTCCATATAAAAATATCAGCTGGCGTTATTTATATTCTCTTCACACACAACAGCAACTGAGAAGGCATTCATCTGTCAACCTGAGCAAGGAGCAACACAGAAGAAAGATCGAATAATCAACGATAGCAAACTGTAAATGAATACACATTCACAGTCCCATTATAGCAATTGGTATACGTATACGGATCCATATCCCCCTATAGATTGCCTTCCACTGGAACTTGGTTGTGTGTGTGGGTTGGTGAGCAACAGTTCCAAAATTTTACTTCTGCTCTCACATTCCAGTAAGAAATCAGCTGGTGTTGTACTTGTATGGATATGGATTATGATGGAATGGAGAGATCCACATTCCACATTACGCACACTGTCAAAATGGATCAAACCTTCTCTTAATTTTTAAGAGAGCAGGAGTCATAAAAGTAGTATTACCCCCTTAGTACAACTGTAGTCTTTTAGTGCTTAGTACATTTTATTAGTAAAAAAAATGTTTACTGTTGCTGCAAGAAATTAGAAGCCTAAAAATAGATGTCATTTATAAAAAAAACTGTTTCATTGTAACGCGCACTCTATATAGGTTTGCATGCCAACTGTATTCATGCCCATGTTATCCTATATGATGGTAAACGAGAATAATTATGACAAAAGCGAGCGATTTTCGTTTGCAGAAAGCCTATTCAATGCACTCTATATAATAGTGGAGTTTTCATTGCAATTATTATATCCTAGTTTTCACAATTGACTTTCCTCCTGCCAAATTATAAATAATGTCAAAACTCTACTTCTCTCTCCTGTATTCTCATTTTAAAGCCAAAGGAAATCTAAACCACCCGAAAAAATCAATAATTTTTCTACAGTTTTCCTGTAGTAATTGTCAGCATAGGTTAATTTTGTGACAGCTATAGCTTTGTTATTAAGAGGACTGAGCTTGATTTTAAAAGCAAATACATTCTTTAATTCGGTGTTTTTTTTAACCCGGATTTATGAGCAGGAGCCTTATGAACTGGCCGAAAAAACAAGATCGCATATATGAAGTGCCAAAATGAGGTCCCTGTGTGAGGTAAGAATGAAATAATTAATGTCGAATTGAGCCATGCTTCGGATTAAAATGATTTACTTTAAGAAAATATTTCTTCTGAGGAAACTTTGGAGAAACTGGAGATATTCACGAAAATGGCAGAACAACGTTTGCCGGGACAGCTAGTTAGACATTTGTTTTTAAGGTAAATTTAAAGGCAAGAAAATTTAAATTTTAGATCAGCATTGAAAATGTATGCCCGCCTCATGCTACCATAATTCGATGGCTTGGTCACATCAAACATATGTCCAGAATACACGACGTGCTATTCAATACGTACCATTGAGTTTCTTCTACTTAGTCTCAGATCAATTCCGACATCTTACCTCTACTCATAGTCTCGTACATTTATGTGGTTCGCTGCCGGACGATAGAAAGTCCAATTGATGGAGCTTGATATACCCACACGAGAATTATAATCTAAAGAATTGAAAATGAATAAAGAGATACAAATGAAAAAAAGCTAAACCAGCAGCCGTACGCTGCTTCAGCTAAAAAAATTTTCATTTCAGACTGTACTTTATCTATCTGTCAAAATTTAGCACGCTCATTAATGGCTCAGCACATTTTCTCAAGCTTAATTTTGACAGATCTGTTGGTTTTTATTCTGTTGTATTTTTTTTTGCGGAAAAGTAAATAGGTAAATGCGTTTGTTCAATTAATACCTCGATGAGGAATTTCATGAATGTGCAATTTTTGAGATCAAAGAATAGCAGACAAGGAAAAAAACGTGCAACAAAAATAAGCAATATTTTACTTTACTGCCCATTCGAAAATAACTGTTTTTTGCAAAGTCTGATTGACTGCAGTGCCCTAAAAACACAAATCTGGCGCTCTCTTTCTAGGCCAAAAATATAACACTTTTTCGCATCGATGAATTTTTGAAGGATGTTATTTTTAACGAACAGGTGTTTTCATTGACACTTATAAATCGCATTCAATGTCAAAATTTAGCTAGGGATTCAGCTAATGTTTGGACAAAAAAAATTGCGGAGCAGATAAAATTTAGTTTCGCTCGAGCTGTCTATTTAGCTTAAACGCGTATGAAAATCATCAAACATTTTACAAGAAAAATACCAAAGTGGCAACAATGGTAACCAAACGAAACCGCGTTGCCGCATACAATTTCTTTTTCCATGTCACCACTGACACAAAAAGATAAAATTTTAAGCTATTGCGTGGCACTGCAGAAATAGAAAAAAGCGATGGTCTGTTTTGCGAAACTTTTGTACCTAAATTTATTGACAACAAACCTTCAACGAAATTTTTCCTAAATAGTCTCTAGAAGCATTTCTTTTTTTTTTTACTTCGAATTCTGAATTTTACTCAAAATCAAAGTGCCATATGAAATGTCATTAAAGAGAATGTTCATTAAGAAGGCACGATCATGTCACATCGACAACCCTGAGAGACCTTTCTGTTTATACTTTTTTATAAGAAAGAAGAAAGAACATCTTTTTTTTTCTCTCTGCTCACAGAGTTTCTCTCATTCCAATCGAGTCCCATTCCATTCCCATTCCACTGGACTCTCTTCCCATTTCATTTCCCTATATTCAATTCAGAATCATCACAACAGCAGCTATTCCACTCCACCCCACTATAATTCGCAGTTGATGATAAACGAAACAAGAAACAGCCTAAATTTCAATTCAACACAAGGTTGCTGTCTCTGCGACGTAGTGGATCTGGTCTGGTTGGACACCTTTTTTAGTATTTTTTATTTACCATTGGAAACGTGAGCGAGTATTTCTTTATTCCGACTCCGTGTGGTATTGGGTGATCGTTTGTTCCGCCATTCGCCGGCTTTATCACCAACAAAAAGATCATATTGTCACTATCGAAAGGCACTGATGCGAATTAATATTGCAAAAAAATAATAATAAATAAAACAACAATCTTTACAACGTAGGTACTTTGCATGTAACGGCTCCTTAAAATTAAGAAAAAGTGTATTCTAAACTCAAATATAGGATCAAGGATTAAAAAAGAAAAAAAGTTTAAAATACCTGCCTATTTACCAAATAAACATGAATTTAAAGAGTGTGCGTCTGTGAGTCACCATCCCCAAATATAAATGCGAATATTAGTCTTAGTAGATAATATTATAATCCCTGTGTTATTAAAAAAAAATATTCAACTGGTTTTGCTAAAATTGTTCCCCCTTTTTGTTCTGTGTCAATCTTAAAAAATTATATATACATAATAGTACCGTAATCCATATCCTGAAGGAATCTTTTTAAATGTTCGGCCGCGCGAGTGAATGAATACAAAATTCAAAAAGAATTAAGGTAGCCATACAAAGTAACTGTTCAGTGAATATTCTAACCGTCGTCGTGTCGACATTGTTTCGTGGACATTGCCACATACATACACGTATAGAAACTAAATCCTCGTTGTCAACATCAAGTTTTTATTGGTCAACATTAAGTTTCCAATAAATATGGACCTTTTGTGCACGGAAAAAGTCCTGCTAAACGATACTGATGTTCTAATAAATAGTTTCCAAATTCGAAACAACGGTTATACGGCGGCCACTGTGACAACCGGTGGTGGTGGTGGTGGTGGTGCTAGTGGCGGTGGAACAGGTGGAGCTGGTGGCGGCGGTGGCGAACATGGTGATATTACAACGGCAGCGGCCTACACCCACAGCTTGATAAGTAAAAATTTCGAACACGTTAACACGGCCCTCGATGACCCGGTATTTTTGAGTGATCGCTGCCTTGAGAATGCACTCAAGGCAGAGGATAAACATCCAACGGTATGTTCGTATTTCAAAACCGTACAAAAGGATATTACACCGCCAATGAGGAAAATTGTCGCCGAATGGATGATGGAGGTGAGTTGGGGGGGATTCTTTTGACTTGCAAACATTTTAACAGTATGTAGAAATTTAGCTTTTTTTTTTTAATATTTTTTTATACATTTTGTGAGAGGGATGCCTATGGGTGTGTTGAACTAAAGTGAGTGAGAGGAAGGAGTAGTGTTACTACTTACTACTGTCTGACTTTTGTTCCTTACGTCATTAGTTGTCGCGAAGACATTTTAAATTGAATAAGCTTTTTGTGCTTACATGTGTTTTTTATTTTTTTGTTGCTCAACTTTTTCAAATGCAAGTTTGTTCGAGTTGTTGACGCCGGTAGGTGCCTAAATTTAAAATCTATATAACTATGACAACATATCTGTCTGATTCTGATCTGATTCATTCAGTTGTCAGCCAAAAAAAAAAAAATAGAGTGTTCTTGAATAAAAAAAATTGTAGTCGTGGACGTTTTTACTGAGAAAAACATTGCTTGTCCAACTGGAACTAGAAAACCAGTCAGCTTCATTCCCTTTCTCATATCCTATATCCATATCCATATCGATATGCCATATTGCAATTTTTCCTTATGGAATCAATGTGAATTCCGCGATAACATGTTGCCTATGCCTTGCCTATTTGGTTAGAAAGTATGTACCTACAACTAACTTAAATACATATGTCTAACGATTTTGATTGGATGGCTTTTGCGTGATTAATGCGTGCTTTTTTCGGTTTGGGTTGCTTTTTATTTAAATTAAGTCACCGGTTTGGGTTTCCAATCATAGATTTCTGATTATCAAACCTGTCAAATTTTTATTTCTGACATTAAGGTCAGAAAAATTGATTTTGAAATTTTTATTACATATAAAGAATGTAGGCAAATAGGTAGGTATGTAGGTACATACATACCGACATACATAGTGAGTGAGAAAAAAGTTTGTAGATATCATAGAAGGTACGGTTACCGAACATAGGGATACAAATATGTACCGAAGTGACTAGGTTAGGTATTCGTTTATCTACATAATTGCAATAGGCAACACTATTAACTATTGTCAATCAAATGTAGTATGTATGTGTATTGGACATAATCTATAGGTACACGAAATAAAATCCTTGCAAGATATTTCTTTCAGGATATAAATGTCTAGAGTTAAAGTTGATGTTAGTGCTCAGAATGGTTTTCAACGTTTCAACTTTCAACTGCGAACAATCGCCCAACAGAATGGGAAGAAAAAGGATAACTACAGGATAATGTCAGGGTTTTTCTAAAAACGCAAGAGTTATTTTTCTACAGGATTTTTGTTAAAAATACTGGGTATCTTGTACAATACAGGATAAATGGCAAGGTTTTCTATAGGTATATGAATATGTACCTATATTATAGGATGTCTTGCAAAAAATCGTAAACGTCAACAAATTATTTTTTTATTGGCTATGGGAGTTATAACTCCGAGAGCAATTTTGTTGCTGTCAGCAAGAATCATTCAAATTTTGACATTACAAAATTTGTTAACACCGATAAATTACCAACGATTTCTCAATAGATTATAGGTATGTCTATGTACCTACAAATTATGTACAAAACCATTTTTATAAAACACTTAAAACTTACCAATCAGTCCCAAGTTCATCCCGAACTAAGGCCCAGCCTATCTTAATTAAAAACTTACCAATCACAATATTGTTAATGGGCCTTATTAATAATCATTTTTAACCTACAGAAAGTTTATTATAGGTCACAATAGACAATTTAATATGAAAAAAACTCTCCTGGAGATTAAAAATAATTATTAGTACCGCGTAGGGCTTTACTAACAATCTATATACTAACATTAAATATTTTTTAGGTCACAATAGATGTTTTTGAATGGAAAATGGAACTTGTGATTTTGTAAAATTTAACCTGAACAATAAATATCACGGAATATGTTAATGGACAATGGGCGGTATGCGGTACTAATAATTATTTCAAAATATCCAGGCTAAATTTTATAAATTCAAAATTTCTAGCTTGTTTATATAAAACTTTCTATTGTGATCTACAAATTATGCATTTAAACGCACGGTTTGGGCAACACATCGCTCGATTTTTGAAATCATTTTGCAGTATGGTATTCCCTAACGTTGTTTTAGCGTCAAGCAATTTATTGACTGAAAAGAAAAGAAAGAGACAGGGAAACAACTGCCAGTGGGTCTTACCAATAATCATTTTTAATCTTCAACTTAAATATTTTGACGGTCACATTGAATAATTTTATATGGAAATTTTCGCCATTGTGACTTCGTAAAAGTTAGCCTGGACACTAAAAATGATTATTAGTACCTCGGAGTGTCAAAATAGCATAAATGATCCTAAAATAAACTTGTATTTGTACCACCCGTTACACATTCGTATCTGCCAAATTTCAAAGTATAAGCAGGCTTGGGTGGTAAAATTAGGAAACTAATATAGTAGATGGAATATTCTGTATTTACCAGCTGTCAAAAGGTAAAAACAAATCGCCGTAATGGGTAGGTAATTTTTCTGACATCGGTAGATGAATCCCAATTGACTACCAACCCAAGCTTTGCATGGGTCAGTAAAAAATAACTTAGAATACTCGTCGTTGTTGTTAAGTCATATTGCTGACAAATGCAAAAAATTGTAAATGTATCTATATAAATAAACTATCTATATAAAGTGTGGAAAAAAATTGCTGGAAATTCCAAGAACCTCACTAACAATACTGGTCATTGTAGTCATTACCACCTGACTAGCAGCCTAGCAAAGTCACCACACATCGATTGATTGTGATTGTGATCATCATTGGTCAATTTGTACATTTGTCGTGCTTATACTTGGGGCTTATGTATAGTAGGTATACACTTGAAATTGGGTTTCTAATAAGCATATTGTCGACGAGATAAAAAAAAAAATTCACAAACGTGTGGCATATGTACAAACGACTTTGAGAAAAAAAAAATGCACACGACAAGGGAATTTACGTCCTCATGATGGTGTAATAAACTGGTTGGCGCCGTAGGCGTCACATCTCTAACCAAGCTTATAGCCTTTTCCAATGGAACTCATATTGTTCTTTAGAAAATATCATTTTATATGTAAAATGGTAGTCATGCCCATAATCGCTTACTAATTACCGCTGCTGTGGTTTATCTATTCCAATTGCACAGAGTGACTATATTTCTTTTTAATTAAACAATAAGGGTTTATATCTCATCAATCATCTTCATACCTACCTACATATTACATTTTTGTGTGCGGTTTAATTAAATCTAGAAAATAACAAAAATTATGTGGGGGTGCATGCTAAATAAAATCAGCGGGTATAATATATTTTCGATAGTGGTGAGCTTCCGTTTTTAGATATAACTGCTTTTCATCTCTGTATACAATTATACTTGTAATAAAGTGGAATTCCCCATAATTTCCTCAATGAAATGAAAACAAGTACAACCCCATGAAATGGCAAAATATTATATGACTCTTGATAACCTCTTGAAAGTTTCTCCTTCTCCAAATGAGTCTCGTCGATCTCTGTAAAGTGAAATGAGTTTATTTCTGTTTTAGTGATTGACAACGTGTGTTCATCAGAGTTCGGTATTTCCGTTTCGAATGCATTATTTAAACTTTTCTTAGTAAGGCAGCTGACAATAGGACATGACTTAAAAAATTGACAAGATCAATAGATTACTACCGCCATCTATATGCCATGAGCTTTCTGATCTTACATTTGGCCTCCATTTGGGACCAAATATCGATCAGATGTGATAGAACTTGATAGAAATATGTATAATAAATTGTTGTTATGAGTTCCCTCATTCGATATGCGATATCTCTCTCATTACTTATTAATAATAATTTGTTCTGCTGCCTGAGTGGCACAATTTTGAATACAAATTACGTCATGCACAGTATTTGTCATTCGATTGGGTACGTCTCTTGGTACGCACTTGGTCAGTATCAGTACAACAATCCAAAATTTTCTTACCCATTTCGCCACTCACTTTTGATTGTCTCAAACTCTATACATATTCATTTCAAACAGTTAGTTACCTTTCATACAATTGGTTGTCGATAATCAAGTTTTACAAGAACTATGCTTCATGGTACTTAGCGGTATTCTTATAGTTGTCTTCGTTGTCTGTAAGCTAGTTGTACAGGTTTGTCGCTAACAAAACTTCTGCAATTGATTCTGTTTTTAAATTGTTGAATTATTTTTCAGTTGTACGAAATTTTTTAATTCTATTCAGCTTTTAAGTTAATTTTCCAGGGATGTTCTTACAAGTACGTAGTAATTTGGCATTACTAATCCGATTTTATTAAACGTCACTCAATGGTTAGTGTGTTGCGCTACTGACCTTTACGGTTGAATCCCTGACCAATCCAAATACATACTAAAGTAGCAACATTATTTGCCGAGAATATAACCATCCTTAGAAATTCTTAGAAATCTTTTGAATAATGCAGTAAATTGTACAAATTGGTAGCACTTATTAGTATCAAGAAATAAATGCCCCTAGTTGAGTTGTCTTCAATTCAACTCAAACAAACTAACTAACAACTCATAGTTCTGTGGACCAGAACCTTATTGCAGAGTCAATTGGACTACTGCCTTAGGTATAATTAACGATTGGGAACATCAACTTCGTCTGTACCACTGGGAAAATGTTCCGGGATTAAGACAATCCAAAAGTTTAATTAAACCTTACTCCTACAAGGAAATCCTCAACCTAAACAAGGATACTATCAGAAGGCTGGTGGGCTTTCTCACAGGCCATTGGGGCTTGCGATATCATCTTAACAAAATGAATCTGTGCCCGGAAACAGAATGTAGATTCTGTCTTGAGGATGAGGAATCCTCCGAACACATTCTCTGTGATTGCCCGGCACTTCATTGGTTAAGAAAACGTATCTTCAACAAGGAAATACTTTTACCAGCAGAGCTTAGGAACTCCGCTACTAAGGATATTGTGGCCTTCACTAGGGAGGTCACACGTCTCTTAGAATAACCTTATCCCTTACGATACAATAGATCTTGTCAGGTCGCAGTGTCAGCCATATGGGCAGGGAAACATAAAAAAATAAAAAATAAAAAATAACAACTCATAGACAACCACCGCCATCTTCGCTGTGTATTGACGTTTAACAGACAACTTTTCTATCAAGGTTGTGACAATTCCGAATTTTGAATTACAACGAAGAGGTTACTCAACTGTAGTTGCAGTTTTCTTACACAATAGGGGCAAAACTCTCAAGAATGGTCTTAAGAAGCTAAATATTGGGTACCATATGAAACTGTTACAGCCAAAACATTGTACATTTGGAATTTTTGTTAATCTTCTGCATATTGACTTCACGATAAAACCATAACTGATGAAATCTACCATCAATTCCACGTATGTTACCAGAACTGTTTTTTTCCATTTCTTTTTTTTGTTTACCTACTGACAATTTTCTAATCAGTTCGTCATAAGAGTTTATAACTAAATGGTCACCAACTCACCTCGGCGGGTAGTTACTTAAATCGATTTACAATTCCAGGGATGTTCTCAGTTCTTTCACTATTTTACCTACTCAGTATTAGTATCCTAATTATTCACCCTTTCCATATTCAGCTCGTCATATTGGACCTTAATAGTCCATGCATGATATAAATGGTTTAAACGTTTATTTTTTGCATCACTGTTTATTTCGCATTATTTCCTCCAAAGTTCAGGGATGTAACTAAGTTCAACTACATATTTTTTTACGTCACTGTTTAATTTGCATTACCTACTCAAAGTTCAGTATGACGAACTTTTTCCCCAATCCGCTTTTTCCTTATAAATAATTAATTAAGTCTAATCTCTCGCTCTTCACTGCATATGCTTTCCAAAATCAAAACTCTTATCATCGCACTATTATACATAAATAGTTGGAGCTGCTTCCGCAAAATCACCTAAAAACCTATGATCTTCCAACCAATAAAACCGTGCTACTTTCTTCTTATCTATTCAAATGTCAATCAGAAAAAAAATATCCCCTCTCTCTTCTCTCGTACCCTGCATAAATTATATTATTTTCTTTTTTCCTCTACATACGTAGACGTATGTACGTCAAAATACACTAACAAGATGTTACTTTTTCCACCTATGATAACAAATGCCTATAATGTAATTTAGAAATGCTATTGCACTCATCTTTATGAGCGATAGTTATTAGGTTGATGATAAAATGCCTTTGAAAAACAATCACACACATCAGTTGATTAAAAACAGATTGCTAGATCTGTCACATTGCATAGACACTTACTATTTGTCAACCCTTTTTGACAATTACAATTACCCATATGATACTAACTACTAAAAATACCGAAGGTAATTTAATTAATAAAGATTTTCTTGATCCTGAATAGTCTTTCAAGCGGATTCGAATTTTCCCATGGTCGAAAATTGATTGGTCGAAATGATTTTCAAAAGACTAAAACTTATTAGCGACACAGAAATATTGAAAATTTAATAAAACTTTATCCATTGTATTTCAGTCTACATTATTATATAAATTCATTGGGGGCTGTCGCCAGTTATTTTCTTGACACACGTTTCTTTTGCTTTCTATATAAAGTGTTTGAAATAGCATAGTTGACACCAATTTTGTTAAGAGTATCTCTACGCCTGATAACAGCACAAGTGGTGGATTACACTTTCAAGTACACCACGACAATGTATTCGTATCTCTCTGATGTGACAGCGTACATAGTTGCTGGAATGAATATACGTATCTACTTTAATAGCTCTAGAATTAAGCTTTAACCCTCTTAAAAGATGACTAAAATAGGTTCCCCTTTAACTCGGCGACTTTATTGTCAATGAATTCAGAGAATGTTTTAACTTATTTTAGGGAATTTTCTTTACCAATGAGTAGGGAAATATTTTTTTTCCCAACTCCTTGTTGTGAAAACGCTTTACTGCTTAGAGGGGAGTGATCTTAGCGAAAATGTTTAGCATATTTTGGCGATGACCTCGCAGTAATTGAAAATGTAAATTTTGCATGACAGTTTGCTGTGGGATAAAACTAGATGTAAATAAGAAGTCTGTTTGACGAAATTGGCAACTGTAGGGACGTGGGCGCAGTAGCGCAGTGGTTAGTGTGCTGGAATACTGTGCGAGGGATCCCAGGTTCGATCCCCGGAAAAACACAAATTACATCTTAAGGTTTTTTTCTACTGCGCCACCTCTCGCGAACGTCTGACAAACATCCGAGAGTATGACTGTCCTGAAAAAGCTTCTCAATTCAGCAGTTCTGATTCTGACCCGGCATAAAATTGTAGGTCGAATTGTTGCGAGAAGCTAGGCCTAGGGTGTCTACCGCCTGTTGCGCCTTCTATTTGTTTTATTTATTTAGGGACGATTAGTCATAAGATAATGACGATTCAATTCGACTTGAAATGGAAAATTTAACGCAAGGGCAACATATGGCGCCGCATCATGAGTAGTTTTCAAAGTCGTTACTCATAAGTTACTATATAAATGCACTGTCCGTTTGATTGACACTTGACTACTGCCACTTAAGTTGACCGCTTTTTCAAAGGCTTTAAGAAAAAAAAAACACAAAACTAGATAAACAGTGGATATAATCAATTAGATTAGAACCCTTTCAAAAGGTAGGTTGGGCATGTGCGTGACTACATTTTACATCCTATCTACTATTAATATTTATCATTCCAAGAATGGAGGGATCTACAATTTTATGCCGAGTCTAAACATCTGGCGAACGGCAGGTCCCAAGGACCAATACCACAAGGCGACGAGTCGTACAATTAGTGCCTGTTGAATTCGCTGCAAGTGTTGATAAGATTAGCATTGAACTTGTAACTCTTTTTACTCTAGTACAAATTACTTTCTTGTTTATGTTTATTGATACATATTAATAATACAAGAGTATACATAATAGCTTTGATGACATTATGTGGAGCTCTTCAAAACTATTTCGCTCTTCTTGATCTTAAGTGCTCGGCGAACAGCTTTTGGAAACAAGGTCGTATACTGATAATAATACACACATGCCTCACATTATAAATATTTTTGAACAATTTAATGCAGATACACTTCTAACCTAAACTGTCAAAACACCAGGTGACATTACATGATCGCCTTGAGATTTGTATTCATTATGGATGCGTTCAGGGGAAGAATATTATTTAGCTGTGCTTAATGACTTATCTGCTAGTAGTCTTAAATAATTTTTGTTTTTAATGCTTTTCAAACTGCATTTTGCCGAATAACTTTATGTGTACACCAATTTTAACAAAACTTTAACTTTATAATTGCTATTTATTATTATATATATTTTTTGACAATTTCCTTGTTTCTTTATTTTTTCGCAATGCTGCGTAATTTTTATTTTCTTTTCTGTAGCTTTTTGGATGTGTTCCAAAAGAAACAAAACGAATTATAATAATTCTTGGATTTTCTCTGTTCTCTCAAGTGTCCTACTATATTATCTAGTGTGTGCTGTTGAAAGAATCTTGAAAGATGACTTTCATATAGATGTCAGAAATAAATTTAGCAATTTTATGGAGATAGACATTCTAATCGAAGACACAAAGTCACTATTTTTTTTATAAACAATTTTCCAAAATCGTATGAGTAGGAAGTCGGTATAATAAACAGGTTGGCAACACGAGCGAAATATGTGTTTGATAGTTTTTAATTATTGATCACTTGACAATGATTCTAAGAGTAATGACATGACTGTTATCTTTGGACAATTTTGTGTGTAGGTTGTTTTTTATTTTTGAACAATATACGTCATTGATTTTGAAAGCCATTATTTTCAGTGCTGAAATAATGGACAATGTCATTCATATAAACTAAAAAACTCGTGACATTTGGCATTTTCTAATATATTGACAGATGTCAAAGTCAATTGATAACTTATATCAATTTATAAGCGTCGAAATGTCAAAACGTTTAAATGCAAGCAATAGTGATGAGTGCGATAATCATTTGACTTTTTATGTCCACTTATGTAAAGAACGTTGGTTTCACTTTGAGTACGTAAGTGACAGCGAGTTACTTAATTTTGTATCAAAACAAGCTAAAATGGAAATAGTTTAAAAGTTGAAACTGCAAGACGAAGAATTCAATTTAAATTGCAAAAAAATAGTTTTTTTTAAAAATCTATATAAATGCTTGGTGTCAATTTGACAGATGTCATGATTTTTGACACTTCCACATAAAAGGCTAGGTACTATCTGGTCTGCTCTGTCATAAAGTGTCAATGAAAAGGCAAACATATCACATTTGTCACTCAACAGAAAAACAAAACTCACTCGAAAGATCTATGCACATTATGACAACTGTTGAACGTTATGTCTAGATTTTGAAACAATACATTTTTATTTGTTTACTTGTTCATTTGTTATGTCTGAATATTAATTGTTTTTTAATGTGATTGTTTATTTTTGTTTGGTGTCGATTTGTTATGATCTTTGACGTATACATACAGTGCCAGTGTTGCCATAAACATTTGATGATAAATAACAAATGTCTTAAATGACGCAGCAGACATTATGACCATTTTGGTCTTACCTACTATACCTTGACAACACTGATCTGTTGGACATTTCACACATAAACTTGTCATTTGTCTGTGGTCATTCATATGCATTATTGGCATGCTTAGTAATAATGTTTAATTTTTACCTTGAATTGATTGCAGATCACAATAGTTACATACGAAATTTGTATAATGGACAATATATCGCCATTGTGAGTTCGAAAAATTAATAAAAAATGATTATTTCATGGATTTAGCGCTCTCACAGGGTAAATGGGCAATGGCACAACTCCTTGAGCGTTTTCTTTTCTTATTGTCTGTCTCTTCTTCATTCTTTTTCCTAAATAGGAAACTTATTTGAATAAACTTAAATGTCGTTACAACTAAGTACAAATTAAACATGACTCCCTCTAAATTACATGCATAAGGGGTGCTTGACATTTAGCTAACAGTCACGACATAGCAATTAACCAATTTGCAGCCTACGCAAATTTAAGTTTTTGTAGTTAGTCCAAATATCCTTCAAACTATGTATTTCCATCTTCATTTCATGATATTCAGTTTTTTTTTATTTCCCCTGATCCTATGATAACCGCAAATTATGAAATTGCTTCAAACATATGTCGTCGAACCGAAAAACCACAACAAACCTTAACAAATGTCACTTTGTATAGGCGAAGAATCATTCAGCCATGCTCTAGTGGTTTCCCACTTTACTGCGAACAGCGAACAAAACGAATGAAACTCCATGCACCTGGTGCTCATGCTCACCTATTTGTCAAAATTTTGTATTTGTGTCATCAGAAGATGTAACAAAACATAATAGCCTGAACCTCTGTGTCACTCGAACAAAGTGCAGTTAACTATAAAAGCGCTTACCCTTTCGAACTCATCCTCTAATCAAATTTCTTAAGTGTCATCAAAATAATTAAAAATTACAGCTCAACTGAATTGTTTGTTTTTTTTTCCATATTTCTTTTTTTTATAACCATTTTCACTTTTATTGTGTTATGAAGAAAACTGACCCGCAAACAAAAAAAAGGCCAAGTTCAATGTCTCAAGAAAAAAGAAGAAAGAAAATGTGCTTCATCGAGCGAAACTCTATGCCGCACACGTTTTTGACGGTTAGTCAGAATAAGAAAATACCGAAAATTCGAACTCGATGAACTCTACAATGGATAAACTTTAAACTTGTCGTGGTGTGGTATGTTGTAATGCCGGCCGGCCGATAATATGGCAATGACATTAAATATAATAGCTTTTGTTGTTAAATTGGTAATTTTCCCCATTTCTTATAAATTTATTTATTATTATTCGCCTTTCAATGGAGTTTACATTTTTTTTAATTCTGTCTCTTCATCATGATTTTATGATATTTTGTCATGATCATGATGGTGTTCCAAGTGTGAGTGACATTTTTATTACGTTCGTCTTTATAGCAAATTTGATTTATTGCTTTAAACTAGAACCGAGCGATGTAAGGTTAGCTTTAGTTGAATTTATGTTTATCATCAGTCTTCAAGAAGCATTTTTACGTATAATTTTAAAATTTTAATTCACTAGAAATTTGTAATATATCCAGACAGCATTTTTTGAAATGAAAATGCAATTAGACAATTCCAACGTGAACCAGAACCGATAGAGAGTGAAATCGGGAGGGGTGGGACATATACCCATGACACAGTGCTGCTAGTCGGGATGAAAATGAAAACGACCTACGCAAATTGCGAATTTGTGCTTATTTTTATTTTGCACTTAGTGTAGAGTCAGAGTGGATGTAAACATTTTAACAAGATATGTTTATAAACAAATTTGTCGATTTATCAATGGCATAGTTTGTTTTGTAGAAATTGAAGACAACTCGAAGAAGCTTTGTTTGCATTTTTGTTGGGCGTCTGTTCTGGGGACGGAATTTAGTTACTTTCTCAGGAAATGATTGATTTGAATTGAATGAATGATAACACAAATATTTTGTTCCATTTTCTATAAATTAACGAATGCTACAGTATATCTATCTAATACTTTCTCCACTCATGTCCCTTGATTGGTGACAACCTGAAATCAAAATGGCTTACAATTACGTTTGGCAAAACTTCAAATATGTTACACTTGTCATTTTAAAAAAGGTGTCGAAACAATTTTCTAGTCCTTGTAAAATATTTTTAGGCTGCTTAAAAGCGTCTGAATACGAATTGTAATTATGTCAGAAGTTTAGCACAATAACATCCCATAGAGGAACGCTGGATCTCTAGCACCAGCGGCAAAGTGACATTAAAATTTTAAGATTGGACGTATACAATTATTTGAAAAAAAGTTAAAAAAAAAAACACTTTGACACTTTCACTTGTTTTATATTATATTAAATTTAGACTTTTGATAGATTTGTTTTGGTAGAGCGTTATTTTTAAAAAAAATGTTGCGCTAGATTCAAAATTTTCCCTGAAAAGGGTATACGTATTACATTAATGTGCTAGTGCTCTCTCTAACGCAAATGGTGAAATGTTAGTTTTTTTTTTATATGGATAAAAAAAAATAATAAATAAATATCAGGCCATTAAATTCGTGCTACCACTGGACTGGACTGTCGGAAGTGGTTACTTACCTACTTAGGCGACTCTACAGTTGAGGCGAAGCGAGGTTCCAACTAACAAGCTTCTCCAGTTAGCCAGGTCTTTAGGTAACTGCTGCAAGATTCGCACTCTAAGTCTTCTTCTACTTGTGCACGCCATTTAACGAGGTATTCCTCTACCGTGTTATCCATCTTAGACGACTAGGTCGATTTCGCTTTACAGCTTGTATAGTTCGTAGTTGAATCCCCTCTAAAGCCTGTCAACGAAAACAGGACGACCGAGGATATCTTCATCCGATTTAGATGGAGCCCAAGATTTAGAGACATAAATCAGAACTGGGATAACCAATTTCGTACACTGAATCTCCTCAGTTGTTCGGGATAGTTTTCTACTACTTAGCTGCATTTCCAACTCAAAGAAACACATTTTATTTTCATGTTATTATCAGAAATTATAGGAGAACAGACAAAGTCCCTTATCAAGATAGCTGTCGAATGTGACGTTCTGTCCAATTAGTCGATTTTGTGTGTACCTCCCTTCTTGTTGACAGCATATACTTGGATTTGCCCTCATTTCTCGATAGACCCATTTTGTCAGCTTGTTTTAGAATTCTAGCGGACAGTGTCAGTGCGCTGTCCAATTTTCCTTTTCTGCGTTGCCATATGGCATAAATATTGTTTAGAGGTGCATTTTAAGGCATAATTTCTATGAATAAAATTTATTTATTTATTTATTTAAATAAACATTTATTTTTATGCATAAACATTCTTGAACCATTACTTTCTAATTTAGGAATTTTATGAATATTTAATTTTTTTTAATATTTTTTATTTTTTAATTATTATTTTTTATTTTTTTATTATTATTTTTTTTTTGTATAAATACTCCTGTTTATGCTATAATTTGAATTTGCAGTAATTATAATGTTTGAAGTAAACGAAGAAAACCGAGTATAGGTAAATGCAACAATTAATTATTTTTTTTTAGTTTTTTATTTTTATACATAGATATCTATATGAAAATCTGTGTTTGTGTTTTAATATTTTCAAATATCCTTATTTTTTTACAATACATTTAAATTTGAAAAATTAATTATACTTTTTTCTTTTATATATTTTTTTTTAAATAATTTGTAAAAATAAGAAATTAAAAAAAAAATATTAATTTTGTCCTTTATTTTGTTGCCATTTGAGACAATTGATGTTATATGGCAACCTCCCCAAAAACCACTTTAGAACCAATATTTACCAAAAACAATGTTACAATGTTTTTAGTAGTAGTCTCTGCAGCAACAGAAAGAAAAATAATATTTTGTTACCCTTAGAACAAAAAAGATGTACCGAAAGGGTTTTAAGTAAATCGCAGTCAAATCATTTGCGAAATCCGTCAAACAGGTATTTGGTACCTACTCATGCATCCAACGCAAGCAAAGCGTATCAATTCTCCAAAACTCAAGCCTTTATAGGTAGTACACTACAGTTTCTTTTCCTCGTTTTTTTTTTAAAGCGACGCGACGTGCTAATTTTAGCAAGTTATTTTAAAGGCATAACCCCCAAATTCTGAGCCCTCGTTGAAACTTTGTGTAAGTACTTTAAAACATTCATGCAAATGTAGGTATGTAATTGTAAATAATTCGTCGCCAAAAAAATGGAACCCTTGCATTCCCTCATTCTGTGTCAAACTCATTATAACTATAAGCAACTTTTACTCTCCCTCTGTGTGCATTTTCTTAACAAGAAACTTTTGCTTTTGTTTTGATCCAACCATCCGATCCAAAACAATAACATTACCAAAAGGAAAAACGAAAAAAAGGAAAACTCCCGCCATCTGCAAGACGAAAACCATGAAAAAAAAAAAAAAACAAAACAAAACACGAAGAACCAACAAATGAAGAAACAATCATCATAACAATGATGGCTTCAAAAAAGCTGCTTCAGGCACGACCGACTCGACGCGACGGACATCATCTTTGTTTCTTATGCAGCAGTATTGAACTCAACAACACCAAATCTTACTACAAAAACGGCAGATGTAAAACATACACTTCAAGGGAAAGACCACCACCAGACGAAGTACTAACTATAACGACGCAACGCTACAAGCAATCGTATCGTAGGTAGCATATTCAGCAAGAAAATACTCTAAAAGTCGACCACATGTCGTCTCGTATTCGTATATTCGTCAGGCCATATACCTTGGTGGCGTTGTTTTGAAGAAAAAAAAAAAAAAAAAAAAAAGGAAATACGAAAACATACGCCGCCAACTACCCCCACCAACTAACTCACCTTGGTTTCGAAATTTTTGTCGATACAAAAGAGATTACGTGTTGCTCCTGCCTCAAGATACCGTCAGCGTCACCGACCCTCAATAAGTTGCAGCTGCCGATTTTTGTAATGCCGAATTATTAGCAACAAGAAAACACTGTGAACTGAAAGAAGAAGAAAACACGACAAAAAGTAAAGAAAATTCACAAATCGAAGAGAGAGAGAGAGCGATCATCATGGTCACCTTTTATCTGTATCAGGTTCAGGTACCTAAAGGTGCAATCAGGGGTAGTTTTGTTTGTCTAAACAAAAATACGGCTTGAAACCAACAACACCTACCTAGGGGAAGGCATTTCTCGTCGATTTCCGTTCTCTGCTTTTCTTGTTATTTCCGAAGAAGAAAAACCCTGTTGATTGACGAGAATAAGGAACTGCAAGAATACATATACCCGAATAACTACACTAGGGTAAATCTTCCCTTACCTGGTTGTAATTTTCTCGTTCATTGTCCTACAAAATACAAATTAAATTCAACTCTCAATGAGGGGTTGACTGGCTAAACTGAAGGATATTATTTTCTTGAAAGGAATTCGGGTAGAAAAAGGGTTGTGTTGACTCTTGTTTTTGGCATGTGTTGCATATTGTGATGTCACGGAACGACGGATGCTATTGCTGCGACACAGTCTAGGGGTTGTTGCGCCCTTTGCAGTAAAGAAATAAATGTTGGAAATTTGAAAAAAAAAAAAACTTGTAGGAAAAATTTAAGACTTTTGGCGTAGCAGTCGTTTTCGCTAAGTTCGTTAACCAATTGCATGGTATCTCGTCTAATCGATGTTGACGGATCCGCAGCGATATGCTAAGCAAACGAAAGCGACGAGGACTGCGGAGGAATTCGATGGCTTGCTTGGGCTTGTGTTGTTCGAGTTTCTTAGACACCGCTTTGAACCACCAGTGGGACGTCGGTCGGGGCCGAATTAGCTGTCAAAATATTATCCTCCTCTGGGAGCAAGATAAATTATCCTATACCCTATTTTTTGACGTTTTCTGAAGTTCACTGAATTTCTACTCATCAAAAGAGTAAAAATATAGAAATCTCTGTTTTAAGTTTGGAGTTTGATGAACTTCTCTTTACAACACTCACTGGGTGTCAGAAAATTAGCTGAGGATGATTATTTAGCGCAATTGACACACGGCCTAAGTCATAAATCTTGTCAAGTTATAATAATGAATGAATGGAATTTTATCGAGTCCCATCACTAATCGCGATCTAAAACAAGCATGAGTTGTTTCAATGGCAGTTATTTCTGCCAAAAGTTCATCGATTCGCATCCTACATATAACAAAAAAAAAAAGTCATATTTCAATAGAATTTAAATTTTATTAAAAATCCCATCGAGTCCCATCACTATCCATAAACACCTAATTGGGCCATCCATCCATGCGTTTAGTAAAACAATAGAAAATAATTTCTCTGACAGATTTAAGCTGTCCTATAAATATCACAGATATTCTTAAAAATGTGTCTTCAGCCAGATAGTTCCGTAACAGAAAAGAAACGTGCTTCCTTTGTTTGACACCCCTTACTCCTTCCTATACATCGTTGTCAACCGAACGCGGAAGAGAATCCTCCCGTCAAAAGAACTAAAATAGTTTTCGTCAGAAAATGAAATAATTTCTGGTTGACTCTCCTTGCTTTAGTATCTCATTGTTTTCTCCGAGAAAGTGCCGTGCGAATATTTTATCGCAGAATGTTTTTTTTTCATCAGTGTGTGTGTTTTTATTTTATTAGGTCATTTTGTAGCTGGAGCTTCATGCTGCCGCAGGCCGTCTATCAGGTGGTCTATTTTTGGCAAACGTTTTGCGAAGGCGGAATTTTATTAACAAAAATTAAATTAGTAAAGATAGATACAAAACGATAAACGATGACTAATGCGTATGATACTAGTATAAGAGAACCAAAATGGTCTATAATAACACGTGCAAGACAAAAAAAATCTTCCAAAAAATGCTCTCGCTTCCCTGTATCAACATTATGGACTTCCACACTGGTGACCTTGAATTCTTGGTCATACATCTGAATCGGGTGTTATCAAAGAAAAAAAGAAATTGCGTAACTTGGAGAGTCCAAGATGAATAAAAAAATAAATGAAATAATAATTATAATTGTTGCGGTAGTGATATCTCTTGTTGCAAAAAAAAAAACACTAAAAATATCGTGTTTGCGGTTTGGGAAACTGAAAGGATATCCTGCATGCCGCATGCGTACAGCTACAGAGTGCAGACTTTGTGGTATGTAATTAGATTTAAAAATATTAAATATGGAAACAGTGAAAGTGAATGTGCCTGCTACTGCAACATAGGTAGATACTGTCGAACTGTGTCAGTAAGGAGTTGTACTTTTCAAGGACAAGAAGACGTTGAACTTTTTCACACCTCAAATTACCTTACAATTTTATTAAAATTTAAAATTTATCTTCGGAAGAATAATTTTCAATTTTGCCGAACTTCAAATTGAATGCATTTGGTCATTATCTTGATTGACTAATGTCATTCAATTAGAGCGGAATATAGTTCATATTTTATTTCACCCTAAGGAGATATCTTTGACAACTGATCCGTAAATAGAAACAGGAAGTTTATGAATACGCCAGCACATTCTGCACTCATTTTCAGCAGATTTTTGCTTTGCCTTTGATTTCGTCTGACTTGTCATACTCACGATGATATTTATACTGACATCGTCTCTATGATTTGTAAAACTTATACATACCTATATAATTAGAGAAAAAAAAATATAAACACAGAGCAACACCAACAGCAATTTTCACATCAAGAACAACTTCAGCAGCAGATTGTCGTATATTAAACAGAATGACATCAACAGCAAGTTTAGCAATGGTGGGGTAAAAAGTTGACGGCAACACATTCTTATTAAATTATTTTTTCTATGACTGCCGAAAAAAAAACTGCAATAGATTTTTTTTTAAACATAAACCATTGGTTAAAGAAAATGCTAAAAAAATATATTTTAGGTGTAACACTAGTCAAATCAGGACGATCTGTTAAATGCTAAAATTTTTATAAAAAATAAAATAGGAACCAGTTCTCTGCACAAGGAACTCCAAAACTGACAAACTTTGTTACCATAAATGTTCATTTTCATTGCCTAATGTAGATCTCTGCTTTTTTAATGTTAATTTTCGCTAGCATTTACACTGATCATTTTCACTTTTTTGTGTTCATTTTCACTGTTTAATTTCAATTTCAATCATGTTAAGTGATCATTTGCACTTTTTGTGTTCATTTTCAGTGTTTAATGTTCCTTTTCAATCATGTTAAGTGATCATTTGCACTTTTTGTGTTAATTTTCACTGTTTCATGTTCATTTTCAATCATGTTAAGTGCTCATTTGCACTTTTTGTGTTCATTTTCAATCGTACTAAGTAATCATTTTCACAATTCTGTGTTCATTTTCACTCTTTAATGTTAATTTTCAATAATGTTAAGTCATCATTTGGGCTTTTTTGTGTTCATTTTCACTCTTTAATGTTCATTTTCAATGTTAAGTGATGATTTTAACTTTTTTGCGTTCATTTTCACTGTTTAATGTTCATTTTCAATCATGTTAAGTGCTCATTTGCACTTTTTGTGTTCATTTTCAATCGTACTACGTAATCATTTTCACAATTCTGTGTTCATTTTCACTCTTTAATGTTAATTTTCAATAATGTTAAGTCATCATTTGGGCTTTTTTGTGTTCATTTTCACTCTTTAATGTTCATTTTCAATGTTAAGTGATGATTTTAACTTTTTTGCGTTCATTTTCACTGTTTCATGTTCATTTTCAATCATGTTAAGTGATCCTTTGCACTTTTTTATGTTCATAATGTTAAGTGATCATTTGTGCTCATTTTCACTATTTAATGTTCATTTTCACTGTTTAATGTACATTTTCACAGCTCATAATTGATTTTCGATTTTTGTTGTTCCTTTTCACTTCATTTGTTCTATTCATGATCAAATGTTCCCTGTTCAGATTCACTGTCCCTTATGGAAAAATTAAGTTGTCCATAGCAGCATTAAATGTTTGTACCTCTTTTTTGACAGTAACTACAGTGAGTCAGTTTCGGATTGATTACTGTTCATTTGCACTGTTTTTTTGGCACTTTTATAAGTAGCTTCATATGTCTGCCGTTCATTTTCGCGGTTATGTTGATAAAGAATATTGAATCCTGTATCTATTTAGTACATACCATTTTTGTACTATGATTTGACTTATCATCTTTATTGCTATAGACGTGGCCTGTATTTACCTAAAGATTATCTGAGAAATGCTAATCAGAGTGCCTAATTAGAGTGCTTCGTCGTCGTAGTCTCCAGCGAATGACGCTGAGGAGATTTATAAATGTAGAGCGACCTCTCTAATTCAAAAACTGAATTTAAATCGCTCCCATTTGCCGAAATCTTTGCTAAAAAGTTGCATAACATGTTTAATATTAAAAAAACGCTGTATACGTGATCTGGCTAGAGTTCATTGTTCTCTAAGTTTCACCCTGTGTCACTATCCCCTTCCCCACTAGTAACTGCATCAACAAAAATATGTCCCATTGCTCTTTTGTATTGTTTAGGACGTGTTAATCTAGAAAGGCCAACTCATAAGGTCAACTTGCACTATTCACTGTACACTTTACACCCTTCTCTTTGTATTCAGTCTTTTCGTGTCCTCGTGTCGCATCGCAATTCAATCCGAATTCATTCACAAACTTCTATTTCAGTCATTCATTGTCCATCCCATAGACGCGTTGATTCTTTATTTGTATCTCATCAAGAATTTGATGAAGCAATTAAGCATATTAAATTTGTATACCCCATTTTGGCAAAAACACATTTCCAATTCTTAGAATTGTGTCTCTCCAGTAAAACACACAATTTGTATCCATTACATGCAAAGCTACCTGTATAGTGTACATTTAACTCCCGCCGGTGTCATAATCCTTCTCTCGCACGACAAAATCTAGCCAAGGTGCCCTATTGTGAATCTGTTGCAAAACATGCATTCTTATGTATCCGATGTAAAACAACATCTCCGATTGAACATGATTCCATTCCATTCAATTAAGGAATTTCATTCATTTGTCGTTTGTCGTCGTGTGTGATAAACACCTGATATTATCATTTCAACCGCAATTCAGTTTCAGTGGTTTTGCGTTTTTCGATCGTGGTGAACATTCCTTAGCAGTATCGCATTACGAAAGGAATTCCTTTCAGCAGGTCTATAATAAGAGCCTAATTTCATTCACAGATTTTCGTTGACATTGAACGCTTCCAATGGAATTTATTGTGAAGGGTTTCTCTCTATATGTATGTATATCCGTAGTGACCAAAATTTCACATGGGATGCTAAAAAGAATTTCGAAATTCCAAAGAGAATATAAATAAAATGACAACACGATATGATAAAACCGGAATATTGCCAAGTTGCCAAATTTCTTCATCTAAAAAAAAAAAGATGTTATACTTCTTTCTGTATATTATCTTTGGCCTGAGAGGTACCTACCAACACAGTGGTATGCAGATACTTTTTTTTTTTTTTTTTTTGCGTTTTTGTAGAACCATTCTCTTTGGAATGAGAATCACTATCTCACAAAACTACCTACACACCTAAGAAGACGACGAAATAATTCGCAATCGATAGACAGATAGAAAGGTGCAAACATTTAAGAAAAAAAAAAACCAACTAACTCGGGAAACCGACTTTAAAATTCAATACACAACCCACAACGACCAATAATTGTATTGGTAACATTTTACGTCTAATTCTGATTAAAAGTGGCTTTAACTCGTCGGGAGAAGAGACAGCACACACTTAAAGTCAAGAGGATAGGTTCGATGAATTTTTAATTGTAGGTATCCCAATGTCATTCCACACGTATATTTGGAGATTTGTACCGGCTTACCGGCATTATTCATGAGTTTTTTTCCCAATATTGAATAGCGTCATTATTTCTATGCATAGAGGTGTTGTATCTGTGACAATTCAGTTTGAGATAAAAATTTTGATTGTAACTATATCGTATGCTTTTTTTTTTTTATCGCGAAAGAGGAAAAGAAAAACTCCCCACGTTAAATCAGCTGATTAAACGTTATAGCAGTATAACAACAAAAAAGAAAGAAAAAAAAAAAAAAAAACTAAATTAGAAACATGTGTGTTCACATACATTGGCATTTTTTTTTGTCACTACATCTATAGATATACAAATACAGTGGGCGCTACATGTAGTGTGCCAGTTTGGGGAATAATAGTCGAAGCAACAAATAAATTAAATGAGAATGTTCGAATTTGGATGCGATTGTTAACTGAAAGCAGAGACAAATATTTGCAGATATTTGACATAATCTTTTTTTTTGTTACTTACATAATTTACAATATGTGTAACTGTCAAACGGACTATCATACCGACAGTACAGCTAAATTTATCCAAATTTATAGTTTGAAGGATTACAAATGATGATTAGCAGTAAGGCCCAAGCATTGAAACGGAAGCTTCGAAGACGGGACTGGCTGTTAATGAGGTATTTGCTGTTATCGAGAAGGACTGTCGACATCGGCGACTTGGGGAAAACGTCACAGTGGACAGATAAAACTTTGAAGTAGCTAAAGACTTTGTCTACCTAGGCTCTACGGTTACCTCGCAAAACTACAAGAAAGGGAATCGCTGTTTCTTCGGGTTAAGAAGGCATCTAAGTAAAGCCCTCTCTCACAGAACCAAGGAAATATGGTAGAAGACCTTAATCATCCCGGTCCTGCTGTATGGTGCAGAAGCATGGACCTTATCGATAGCTGGTGAAAACCTGTTGGCACGCTTTGAGAGAACAATTCTTCGAGTGACTATCATTCTAGTTTGTATAGACGGAGTGTGGAGGAGGAGGAGCTTCAAAGATTGGCTATATAGCGACATTGACCTGGTCAAAAAACTCAGTACAGCCACTGAGGTGGCTAATTCACGTGGAGTCTTTGAGTCCACCCCTGAGGGACAACAAATCAAATTGAAACCTCACCTCAGCTGGCGAGCACAATTGGAGAACGACCTCAACCAACTTGGTATGCGTAACTCGAAGCAGTTGGTTAGGGACCGTTGGTTGGTTGGGCTTGTTGGTTGAGGCCGTTGTCCTTCCCATACTGTGAGCGCCATCTGAAGTAAAGCAAAGTAAGTAAGGCCCAAAGAGTGTTGCAGATACATATTGCTTAAGAAAACAATACACCAAGGAAAATGACTATAATCAAGAGTTTTGACAGCAAGGACCGTAAGACTGAACGTTTCCCGGAATTCATCCTTGTCTTTATCCCGGAAAAAATAGGCCACGATGTTATAGTTGCAGCTTATACTTTATTACGCTTATAAAAAATTGCTTAGGAAAAAAATACGCCTACGAAAATGACTATAATCAAGAGTTTTGACAGCAAGGACCATAAAACCCGGGACTGTCTTACGAAAACAGGCCATGATTTTATAGTTGCAGTTCTTACTTTATAAAGCTTATAGGGCATAATTTCCAGGGACATACAACATTTTTAAGGCTCTACAATCTACATACATATTCTACAACCTTTGTATCCATTACTTTCTCCAAATTTGCTTAAACTTCTGATGTGTTGACCGCTATATCTGTAGCCACATGGAATTTATTTCTACCAACAACACATAAGGTTTGCAACAAATCGATCTACATGGTATTCGCCAGACATAGATAGCGTTTCTACCTGCCCTGCGAAATACAAAAAAAAAAAAAAAAAAAAAAAAACCCTATCAATCAGAAAGTTGTACAGTAAAACCCCACTTTTATCTAACAACATAAAAGTATGTGTATCTGAGTTAAAACTAACTGTATAAAGATATGAAAATTAGCCAGAGTCTATGATATATTGGTTAGTTTCTTTATCTGCAACACGAGTGGGGTAAATTCAACAGTACAGAATTTCTTCAACTACTACATCCCTGATGGGTATTACAATGGATCGGCCTAAAAGCTTTATACCCGATTTCACAGTACAAGCTTAAATGTCGATCCAACGATAAACATAGGATTAACACAAATTTGGTCTTAACAATAAACTTCACTTAAATAGTGCCTTGAGTTAAGTCACCGATTTCCGTGTGTTAAATATCGATCCACCATTAAAAATCCACAGTGAAACTTTTTAAATGAATCTTATGTTTAATCATGCGCTTAATTAAAGCGATACTTAATCTCGCACTGTGAAATCGGGCATTAATATTCAGAATCCAATTTCTATAATGTGCTCGGTCCGTACCAAATTGATGACGCATCATAAGCATAGGGCGGTATGTACTAATAATCATTTTTAGTGTCCAGATTAAGTTTTACAAACTCACAGTAGTGAATTTTTCCATATAAAATTATCTATTGTGACCCACAACAAACTTAAGCTGAAGTTTAAAAATGATTATTGGTAACGCGCACAAACTATAAGAATAGACATTTCCAACTGTCAGATTTGTTTCTTTAATACAATCTAGAAAATGTTTCCCACATTTTTTCAGGGATACCCACATAAATCCCAAGACCCAAAATCCCCACTGTTTGAAAAATCCTTAAATTGATTATCCCCAAACACAAAATCCGCAAATTCAAAATCCACCAAATCAAAAATCCCCAAACATTTAATTCAAAATATTTAAAGAAATTTGAAAATTTTTTTGGATTATGGCTTTGGGAATTTTGGTTTGGAGATTATAGTTAAGGTATTTTGGTTTTGGGGATAGGGTACCCATTTTTTCAATGTAAATATCAGAATGTCAAAAAGTACTTCTTCAAATTTGATAATTACAAAATTTTGATTAAGTTAAAAATAAAATTGTCTGTATCGATGAAATTATTACTCACTGTCTCCATTATTTTGAGTATTATACTCTACCAACAGTTTACTAAAGCTTTCGATCTTCAAAAAAAAAACCTACTTTCTGTTTGTATAACAAGAAACAGATTGCTGTTTGATATGATGAACATCGTCATGTTGAGAGACTTTTAAGTTCTCTCTGCGTGGGGGACCTATAACTATTAGCAACAATTATCTTACGCAAAATAGTTGAACGCAAAGCAGGAAAAAAAAGTACAAAAACAAAAAATTAAAACAGAACGAAGGCAACCACACATGTGCTGTTGCGTCTCTGTCTCTATTCGACAATTTGTCAGTTTTGGTTCAATTATATGAAATACATTTGTACACCTATACACACCTACATATATCTGCTATTCCTTACCATTTTCGAGCCCGTGTACTGTCGGCCCCGGTCATTAACCTGGAATAGAAAAAAAAAAAACTAAACTGCCACTATAAAATAAATAAAATCACCCGTGTGTACATTGTATCTACATCAGGTACGCACATAAAGCACCCAGAAATTTTCGACTGTTACACCACCACCAAAAGATCAGAAAACACTTTCAAGAGAATTCCGTTTGGTTCTTATAAAAAAAAAAAAAAACTACAGCTGAATGGATGAAAGGAAAGGCGACTACGACTACTACCTATCATGTTTGATTAATCATGTAATTAGAGTATTACAATTGTGAATGATAATAGTAGAAAGTCTACGGATAAAGTTGGGATAACCATTGACAAGAAGAAAAGTCATAGTTTACTTAAGGCGGTATCACCGCCGCCGCCTATACGTTGGCAACGCGTTGTAGGCGGCCTATTTTATTTTTAGACCCCCATAACGCGTAGGCGACTATTGTGTAATTCTTGAGAATAGAGGTGAGCTTTAAACTTAGTTAGACATATTATGGCGAAAATAAATTTTTGATTTTTTTTTCTTTTCGTATCGAATTTTATTAGAAATTCAATTATGATGGAAGTCTGAGAAGTTATATCATTTTTGATAACAAGTCATTTTCGGTGCGTGATAAGATAGCAGTGAAAGTTTGTAGACAATCATATGTACCTATATATACAGCTTAGGTTGTATCTAATATATTAAAATGATGACCTACATTTGAATATGTACACATCAAGTGAAATCAAGTGAAATGAAAGGGATTTGGGAACCCTAAAAAAAAAATCGGGACAGTGAATTTATATTTCGTATACCGTCATTGAGTGGGCGTCACTTTTCTACTCAATAGGATGGCATATTTATTGCCTTGATCTGGCCTCTTTGATTGTCTCAATAAATACAACTAATTTTCAATTCCAAACTACGATAATTTTAACCTTTTTTTTTTCTTCAAATTTCTTCAAATTTTGTGTTCACAAAGCTATTGCAAGTCAAGATAAACTAACGAAACTGTGTATTAAAGCCAGCAATTAATTGCGCGATCGTCTAAACTCTAAACTACTCACGCCTTCTTCCTCATTCTCTATACCTACCTTTGGCTTTAACGGCTTTAACAAAGAGTCAAATGATTGAGTTCAAATCGTACATTACCCGAAACAGTATTTCAAGGTCCAATTACGCACATGAATATACATGACAGCATTTAGACAAACTATCTCATAAAAAAAAATACAAGACGGACAAAAAATCTATCTTCTATACATATAAACTGACGAAGAAGGTGTATGGATGAACTTCGCAAAAAAATGTTGCCTATACGCATAATGTTTCTGTTTTTGGTTTTCTTCAGGTCTTTGGCTAATTACTCGCACAATTATCGCATTAAAAAAATGTTTAACCTAAACGAGTTCTTAAAGTGTTTTGCGATTTTTGTCTGCATCATCTACGGCTATAATCTACGGATTGGCTTTAACTGTTTGGATTTTGCAAAAAAGGTCCAATTAGTTAATGTTAAAGACCTTCGCAAATTTTGACTGTAACTGGGTAAATTAGTGCAAATTGGGTTGTATTTTGAATTGGAAATTTTGTGGGCAGTGATGCAATCATCACGCGAGGAATTCTGTTGAGTATATGGAGCCCTCAGCCCGTAACTTTTGAAACCAATTGTTGGTGATACACCACATGTGCAACTTTCTAAAGGTGGAAATTTTGTAACATCATCATGGAGGTAAATTTCGATCTTCTAATGAAATCAAGACTCAAAGCAGATCTTCTGAACTTGTCCCCTTTTGCTCAGAAAATTGTTTCCTTCAATATCAACACATTTGGTGATCTCTAAACAATTTCAGTTCATCGCTAAATGAAATCATCGCGAAGTTGTCCTAGATCAGACTGGATTAGACCAAGTGTACCTATCAATTTTAGAGTTTAAAACTACATATAAATAAAGCTACATCAGGGAAGAACATTATTTCTCACAATTTATTTATTTTTTAATTCAGAATGAGTTTAAGCAAGTTTTCGAATACCATCCTTCTGTCCTTCACTTCTAAACCACTTTCTGCCTTACGAATAACGAATTCTAGTCTCGTCTTTTTTACTGAGGCTCAAAATTGCTAAATTTGTATGGAAAATATAGCCCTTAAATTTAAAGTCAAAACTAAACTTAGTTAGCCCTTTTTGTTTTCTGATAAAAATTTACTAAAATTATATTTTTAAATTTTTTTTCTTTCAGGTATGTCAACAAATTATTGTACAATAAAAGATGTAAGTTACGAATAGAATAGAAAAACCTCATTCTCATCATGGGCATGGTCTACCTAGAAGTCGCCGCTGCCTGACTGATGAGACGGATTTCATAGCACGTCTTGAAATCCAATTCAAATTTGTCACTACCTACACTTCAAAGTATTTACATTTTACGACTGTGTAGCATGAAACATTAAAAAATGTAATATGTACTTGTTTTAATAGGGCGAACGATTCAATCGTGAAAAGTCGTTAAAATACTCGACTTCAAGCTGATGCATCTTTTACGGCTTTTACGCTACGACGACCGACGTTAAAAATAAAAAGTTTGGGCTCAATGGGGTGGCATCCATAAATATATAGGATTTCTCTTAGCCTATTTCAGTTTGAAAATTCAAAACCCTCTGAAATCAAAAAATAAGCCTCTAAAGGCATTGAGACTAAACGTGGTATGAATGGCTGAAATCGAAGAGTAGGAACGTTTTTCACTTAAATTGAGAAGTGGCCTTTGAAAATTTGTGTTGGGTACTTTTTGCCGAGCTGTTTTTTTTGTCTACAAACACTTTGGTTGGAACTACAGTTATTTTGAACTACACAACTACCTAATTCATTTATAAGGCACCTTTATGATGAATTCTGGTAGTAAATTCTCCGTATATCTGTCATAATTTTAAAAGGAATTTCTGTTTTATTCGCGTGTCAGGAAGTGAACCTTACACTCTGCAGTCAATTGACAGAGTGCCAATGCAGCGATTACCACTAGGCGACGATTACAACAAAGAGGATGACAACTGCAATGCATTTTAGGTTTCAGCTTGTAGATTGATCCAATTGTTTTAGTACTTCCATAAGGATGCATTGTGCCAGGGAACCATTAGTCGGGTTTCGTAAAAGACCGAAAATACTCACGCATTTTCAGAACAAGACTGAAATACAAAATCCCGTGATATAAAAATGTATAACAAGCCAGGAAAAAATAGGAAAAACGGGCTTTTTGGTAAAAATATGTTTTTACATTTTTTTTTTCAAATACTTCTCTAACTAGTGCTTGCTTACTAAACATATTTTTTTTTAATAATTGTAGTAATAATGTCCGAAAATGATACACGGCAGTTCAAAGTCTGTGCCATATCTAGGGAGCGTAACGAAAAGTGAAACGCTATTGAACGTTCCACTTTTTGTCATGCTTTGCTTGTTCAGTCTAAGCCATGATGGAATAAGTATAAGGTGGTCTCGTCGGCTGCCGACTCATTCGTTTTTTGGTCCCTTAACGCTTCGTTAACGTACACTTACTACGCTGAATAAAGAGAAAAACGTTTCGTTAAGGGACTCCTTTTTGCCGACGAGACCACCTTATACTTATTCCATCATGGTCTAAGCATTACCTATTCCGCTCTCTTCAAAGTTTAAATTCTAACGCACAAGTTCTGTTTTAGAGGGTTGCGTACGGGAACAGAATTTAGAACATTTTAAAAACATATTACATATAAGCTTTTGTAAAACTTATGACATATGGGAACAGATTTACAATTCCAGTTAATAATTGAGGGATTTTTATATATTTTGTCAGGTGAAGACAGCAGACAAATGACATTTTATACGTCACATATATGTATCTGCATTTTCGTCTTGTATTTACCGGGTCTAAGTCATGACATCAATTTGACATTAAATGATTGGCAGTAAATTTTGACAGTGTAAGTTTGCTTTATTATTTTTTATGTTGATTATATTATTGAGGCAATCATGGCAGAAACTTTAGCACAACCTATTTCACCATTCGATTCGATTCACGTTTAAATAAACAATTCTACTAACTTAACATCGATTAGGTATTGATTGTGGTTTTCCGTTGTCAAAATAAATTTGTCAAAATTAAATTGCAAACAAAAATGATTCTATTGGGAATAACTTATTTTCTTGGCTCAGTAAATAGAAGCGACCAAATTGAAATCAAATAAGATTAATCATCATCCGGAAAATAAGAGTCGCCACTAGCTCAAGTTGTAGTCAAAGAAAAAAGTGAATAATACATTCGATTAAAATGACAAGCTTCCCACTGTCAGTCATTTGATTTTCCTCAATTAATTCTTTGCTACAGCAAGTAGGACGTTTTGAAATAATTGAAGACTGGCGTTAGCGATGGGGTAAATGATTTACTGACATCTCAGCTAATGAATACAGATCGAGTAAGGGAAATAGATTCACGAACTCACTCGAATATTTATGAAAAGTCGTGAATACCAATTTTAAATATAAAAGCTTATAGGGAATGTGAATGTTTAAATCACCATCTCTAAAAAACGGACGAGAGAGCTTGTGAAAATAAAGAGCGCTGGCCAAACCATTTTGAGACAACCCTCGTGAAAAATATTCATATTTAAACGCATCTATTTAGGGCTTCTGGTCTATTTTCCAATCCTTGGGTTATTTGTATGTGTATTGTGAAGAGCCTTACGAAAAAAAAAAATAAAAAACAGAAAGGAATACTTATCCAGCTTGGCACAACATTTGTAACTGAATCGTGGAACAGACAATCATCAGGCGTAACATCAATAGGTAACATCGGAAGTTAACGTCAATATTTGAAACCGATGTGTCGGCCAACATCCTATAACCATTTGAAGAAACAGAGAATACATTTCAAACTTTTACTGAGTGACACCGAATTTTTAAGAATCTTAAATCCGTTGTAACGCTGTTACATGTTACATCCCTCGATGGTAACTGATTATAGTAAGCATAGCAATGTGAAGCCAACTTCCTAGTATCCCATAACCATTATAAGGAACAGCTTGTACTTTTGTCAACTTTATCCATTTGTAAACATGTCAACATATTCGGCTAACGTTACATACCTTATGTAACGTTTTGTTTTCGCTTAAAAAAAAACACATTAAATCACGTGCTGATTCTAAATAAAGGCTGGGCTATACCCAAAACTATACCTTTTTCCACAGTACTCGTACGTCAACGTTTTATTTGAGCTTCTTAAATAGCCAGTCCACACCATACCCTCGCCGGCACTTACCTACTTCCATTTGTGTTTTATAATTGCCTCGGCAATCATTTATCCTATAAAGAGAATTCGTGTTAAACTTATCTAAGCGTGAACCAAATGTTGATATCAATTCTTGGTGGCAACTCCCCCTTTGGCAAGGAGATATTAAAGCTGTATACGCGGGCTTATATTATTGCTCTAGGTCATTGACGTTACACTCAAATTGATAGATATAGAATGACCAAGCACCGTGAACACTACATCAACAGAGAGCCAACACTTTATATAGTGTTTAAAACGAAGCCCGACATTTGTGGCCTACCCCATGTATCTGTGTTCATAATAATTTTTTTTTCTTTCGTAATTAATCATAGAACAAATCTGAAAAGCCATTCAACATAGTCTAGTGGTTTTAATGAAATGTGAAATTAAACCGTGCTATTGTGGTCCGATGGGGAGAGAAGCCTCTGCGCAAATGTTTAGAAGAAAACACGTTCCAAGGAGGAAACATTGGCTACTTGTGGCAAATTGATGACACATTGTGTTCACTAGAGCTGTCGGATTGTTGTTTGCAGTTTTGCTGTTCTTCTTCGTGTTTGCGTGCCAAGGAAAATTGTTGTTACAGAGTCTTAAGTCTGTATATATATTCATGGCAATGTTGCCGGAAGAAAATGGGGGGCGACTATAGCCGTAGTCACACACAGGGCAGGCGCGCAAGCCGCCGTCGACCAAACCAGGCATCAGGAAAGGTTTATTATGTCTAGAAGTAATTGAGTGTTGCCTGGCTGCGGTCAGTGTATAGAGTTTCATTGTCTTAAATGCCAACGACATGACGTTGGCTCCATTTAAACGAGAGTAGTCGGTGTTTAATTAGTTGGGATTTAAACTCCTCCTCCTCCTGTTTTGGATTTATGATTCCGTGTCACAGTTCTTAGCTAAGCGTCAAATGGATTATCGCCTTGACCTTTTTGGCTATTTTATATACGAGTACGTGATGATGGATGGATGAACTGACACACAACGTCATTGACCGGGGCAACATTAAATGGTTCTAGATCCACCACAAGGCCTCTTCAATTCGCCCACTTGTGCATGACCCATCTTCTTCATTGTTTACTGTTGGCTGTTGCTTCTTATTCTTAATTTCGTTTAATTTTCAATACATTATCTCTGGAAGGCATTATGATTTATGTAAAAGTCTGCGCGACCAGCACGAGCACTCACTTTCGAGTCGAGTCGTCGTATACGGCTATATCCCTGGAGTATGGTAAAGTTCAATGAATCTTCGGCTTGGTTATTTTTTTTTAGATTTTGCGATTTATTTGGGTTTATTCTTGAGTTCAAGAGGAAGGAGAGCAGATGAAGAAGACGATTGTTTCACTTGTATCATAAGTAGGTATGTGAGGACCTTCATGAGGTGGTTCGTCTTTTGTGTCCGCATTTTGGTTAAATGAGGTGAAGATGCTCGTGATTTTGTTTTGAAAGAAAATTCCCATCAAGCGCCGCCGCACTTCACTGTGATGAAGCGCTGACGGTAATACCTATCTTTCTGAAAGATTTTGAAGGTTCCAGGCGTGAGAGATTGACGAGATCAAAGGGTGTAGATTTGACGGCTTTGAGGTGGGCCGGAAAGTGATGATCCAAGAAATTAGCGGTCAGATCAATGTATTCAGACTTGATATGTATGCTGGAGTTGCGAGGATGAGGAAGGAAATGTTTTTTGCTTCAACTCAAATCGGCAGTTTGTCGCATACGTTGTTAACGAGTACTATGTGACGGAATATGTTTTTGTTTTCCATGTAAAATTCATATAATTCCGTGACATATAGATAGCTCGCTCTAGGATCGACCAAGATCCAAGGGGTCAGCGTTGACTAGATTCGAACCTTCATCTCTTGTTGCGTGAAGCTAAAAAAAAATACGAGAGCGCTTTTGATTGTTGATTTCCACTATTCTGATAGCGAGGTTGCTGTCGTGGCTTAGGCAAGGCACAACGTTAGATCTTCCATGAATTGTTGTATTATATATGGAGGCCCGGAAGGATGAAGACCAATACTTACACTTAATGAGAAGGGACACTCACCTTGATGCCTGATTTCTGAATTTGATGAACTGTACAATTGAGAACAACCAACGCTCGTTAAAACGTTGGAGAGTGGTGATTGGGTCAATATTTTGAAAACAGATTGCTATCGACTCGGGGATAATTCTCCCCGATTTGCCATAATACATTTTCGCCAAAAAAAAAAAAAAACAAAAATATAGAAAAAATTCACAAACGGAATGTTGTGCGAAGCTATGCCCAGGCCTTATATGGACTGGACGTAGACTTACTTTATAATAACCCACTCTAATTTAACCTTGTTTGGTTATCACTAGCTCTGTCAGCATTGATGCCAGTTATCTTGGACGACTTGGGTATGGGTAAGCTCAATCCTTGAATGTTTTCGTTCATTACATTGCACAGTAGCATTGAACCTTGAAGAACTCAGAATGTGACGTGATGTTGCACTAACTTGTTCGATTTTGGTATCCTCGGTTTCTGGCAACTCGACCCTTTTTAATTGCCGTGATTTGTCATCAACTGCACTGTGTAAAAAATTCGGTACTTTTTGCGTGAAGGGCATTTGTATCGCTCGTCGCATTTAATACTTCAAGTTTATCTACTCATCTGATTTTTACAGTGGTTCAAAACAAGCTTCCTTCGTAAAAAATAGCTTTTAGCGATTCCAATTCTAAGATACCTTAAAATTGCACTAAGCGACTGATTACGTATTTTAAAGTTAAAAGCTTTATACAGGTATATCTTAAAGCTTCTTGTAATATTTATGAGAAGGTGCACAATATCTGCTGCCGAAGAAAAACACGTTCAATTGATAAAAATAGCGCCTGATCAGTGTGAATGGAGTCAACTGGTTGTTGTCATAGCTAAAAAGCTTTCAAAAGCTCTTTGTTTCAAGTGTTCAAGAATCAACTTTAAGGCTTGGGGAAGGCAATTGATTAGTTCAACGTATTCAGCTGAAGTACGTCTCGAAACTTGCAACAATTTAACACCTATCAATAATCAGGACCGCTTCCGATATGATACGCTCCATTTAAGAGCCTTAACATTTTAAACCGACACATTAGCTGGTACATCTAGAAAAAGCCCAGATTTTAAGTATAATGCTGGTAAGCGCCGCAGAATTAGGGTAAACATACCTTAGTTTCTGCTTCAAATTAAAAAAAAAATCAAACGTCTATCTATGACAAATGTTTCTTATCAAAAACTACTCAGTAATGAGTAACTCCGCACTTTTGAAAATAAACACTGCAAAAGTCTAAAAAAAAACTTGCAAACCCCCCCTTTCCACATATCCATCTTTCGCCTGATAAATATTTGCCGTAAATCTAGAATTATTCAGATGTGAAATTTGACAACAAATTTTAAATATGCAATTAGAGGATACTGCCTCGAGCCTCGTGCTCTACCTAAGTTAGATAAAATGTTAACTTCAGTTTAGCTGTTTCATTCATCGCTTGTATTGTATATTATTCTTTTATTCTTGATCGAAAAACCCGTAAATTCTCAAAAACAAAACAAGTTCTAAGCAAATTTTAACAAAATTAAAAAAAAAAAACTGCCCTAACTACTATCAGCTGTAATTCATACTATACTATAAATTATGTTGTTAGAGGTATTATGTCGCATATAATATGTATATATAAGTAATACCTCATCATATACAACATGATTGTAAATAGCATTAACAATCTCTGAAATAGTTTATCGCCAAGGAAGTAAAGTATCTACAACACACGAAAAAAAAAATGCAAAACGAACAAATTTGCCAAAAATATCTAAAACACTTCGTCTACACATTATAATTATATACATACGTATACGTCAGCTGTTCGTTTTTTGTGTACGTTTAAAAAGAAAAAAAAAAATGTGCACACATACACACGCGCATCTACATTTAAACAGTTGTAGCCGAAAAAATGGGGTCATCTCATTTTTTTGTGTGTTCAAACATTTTTAGAAAGCTTGTCAAATACGACTTTTAGAAGGTATCTTTGAGCTACAAAGGACGGGAATACTATCCAATTTAGATGAAGTGCTTTTCAGAACACAGCATGAGAAAATATTTCCTTTTTTTTCTGAGATTTTAGAGCAAAATTCCAATGAACGGAAGCTATTTTTATTTTTTTTTTAATTTCCGTTAAAAATTCTACGGCCCTTACTTTGGGATTGTTGGTATACGAGGAACCTTCAAAAGTAAATGCATATATCGCTAAAACTGAAGTGATTCGGGCCATTGAAATTAAATTGTAGAAACTAAGTGCTCTTGCAGTTTTAAAGACAGAATCCTTTAGCCATTTGTTGTCATGCATGAAGAAGCCCTGAGAAAGCTTCATAACTAAACCGCTGGAAATCGGCATATAATTGTAGATCCCATCTGTAGATAGATCTGCTATAATGAACCTTTTCTGTTAAATATAAAAAAAACTGTTCGAAAGCTGTTTGAAAGCTCATGTAGATCACGGAACTTTGGTTGATTATAGACGCGAATTCCGATCATACGCGTTTTATCTGTTTCCGATGACATTAGCTTAGCTTGAATTTTTTAAAAGATTTTTTTCGAAAGCTCTTAGCTTTGGAGCTTTCGCTTATGAAAACATTTTTGAGATGTGCTTTCAAAAGCTTTGAGCTTTTATTTAAATCCTTTTTCATATTTCATAAAATTAATAACATGACGGAGCTTCAATTCTGCTTAAAAAGCTCCAACCAAACTTAAATTTTTTATCAAAATTTAATACTCGCGTCATTTTGGTTGATTATAGACGCAAATTCCGATAATAAGTGTTTGATCTGTTTGCGATGTCATTATTAGCTTGGTTTGGCTTTTTCAACTTTTTTTTTAAAGCTCTTAGCTTTCGAGCTTTAGGTAATTAGAAAAATGATTTTCTTGATATAGGTTTAATGTGCTTTCAAAAGCTTTGAGTTTTTATTACAACATTCAACTGTGACGTTGTCTTTTTATCGACTGAATTATCCTTTTTCATATTTCAAAAAATTCATCAAATGTTTAAGCTTCAATTGTGCTTTAAAAGCTCTAACCAAACTTTCATTTTTTATCAAAATTGAATACTCGCGTCATTTTAAAACTACCATTTTCAACTGCAATAAAATAGATATCCCTTTCCATAGCTAAAACAGTTGTAAGTAAAGCTTTCGGTTAAGTTTATGCATATATCCTGACACAGCTTTTAACAAAACTTACTAAACTTATTACGATTATCTTTAGGGCTTTTTAGCAAATGTCACTCATCTATTTAAAAAAAACATTTTGAATTTCATTAACCATCCATCTATTCCTGAACTCCACTGTTTCCGTATCTGAACTTGAAGACTGTCAAATAAAACCACTATTCTTCCAAAATGTAGACATAATGTACAAGAGTATACATGTAATATTCTGTTCTTCACATAATCGAAGAATGTCGGGTCTGGTTCGATTCGTTCACGCGAAAATTGCCGATGGTATCAAATATTTAATCTGAAATCTTCTAAAAGACGAACAATATTTTCGGTTCTTGTTTTTTTTTTATTCATTTTCTGTTTCTTCCTCTATCCCTCTCTGTTTTTTTTTAATTTTTTATTTATTTACATTTTTTTTTATTACTTTTCTTGAAATCTCTCAGCGCTCAACTGAATGTGGATTGTATCTCTTTCGCTTCCAGCGTTTGTAGAGCTTTTTTCGCTCCCCATGCGCTGCTGTATGTTTTACTTTTTGTTTGCCAAAATTTTTACCGACAAACACACACAGATGTATGTAGTAGGTAAAGTAATTTAAAAAAAATATATACATATTTATATATGTAACATCAAGATGACTGACAACACTTGTGTAAAAAAAAGTTCCGACATCCCGCACTTGAACTCATTTGCTTTCCTTTAGTATTCCCAGCTCCAAGGAAATGTGATTAAAAATGTTTAGAAACATTCTTGCAGAATGTCGCCAAAGTGATGTGTACATAATTATAACTCGGTTTAATTGGTTGTAAAATATCGTCACGATAGTGGTTGGCAAACTAATGGATACTAGTGTAAAATTACCTCCTAAAAAAAAAAAAAATGAAGTATTCCTTCAAGGCCAAAAAGCGAACGGCCGCGTGAGAAGAGCAAGCGACTACCTACTACAACTATACGCATGTGATGGTGGATGACCATAGATTGCTTTTATTGTATTGAGTTAAATACATTTTAGTTCGGGCACTTCTCCGTAGGCTTTTAGGGGAAGCAAAAGAACACTTTATTGCGCCGTGGTTAGGGTACGAATGGACGCAGGAAAACCTGCGCAATATGACACCAAAAACAATGAGATACAAAATATATACAGACACACACGGGCTACGGTAGAAGAACTATTATGTCCCAAGGTTAACTTGAGGAGGCCTGGTTGATTAGGCCGCATACATATTATAGGCTGTAGTGGCTCGATAGATACTTTATCTGAAGATATTATTTATTTATTTTGTTGTTGGTAATTATTTTGGGAATAGATTTCCTTAAGAGGGGGGAAGGGGGTGCGACCTGAAAGTCTTTTGTCAGTCTAAGTATATCGACTCTGCGCTGTCTACTAAACATTGCGTCGCCTATTGTTATAGTTATGAGAGAATTAATGATGTTAACAGGTTGCGAAAACAAAAGATGAATATTATAATTAAAGTTTCCGGTCTAGAGGAGAATGGAAGCAAGTTTGTTGTACTTTGACAGATTCATGAGTGTCTGAAATTGTTATTTACTAGCGCTAGGGCTAATTAATTTAAATACATATTTAAATAATGGTATTTTGACATTGGTTACTGGAAAAGCCGTGAATTTAAGCAGTCTATATGTATATGGTGTCATTAACCCATTATGTATTATGATGGAGAAATATTTGAGATATTTCAAGCTTGTTTTTGTCACTTTAAGAAGTCGTAAATCTTTGTTTTGTCCAACGGGTGGGTCGGCAGTTGGTTGGCTGTACTTTTTGATTTATGGATCTTTACTTTGCGGGTCAAGAATGCAGTCCTTTCTAATCGAGAGCAGCTTTCAATAAAAAAAAGTGAAGTAACCTGCTGCAGTTAGTTGTTGGTCTGATAGTTGGCAGAGGCTTAGGAAAGATGTGCCAAGGTGTGTTCTAATCTTTGGCATGCCAAAATTTACATTTACAAAACTTAAGGAGATTCTTAAAAACTTTTAGGAGTTCTTGAGAAGTTCTTTAGAACATTTTTTTAAATATAGATCCGCAAGTGGAAGGCTTTTATGGCCTAGCTGTCTATTAAAAAGACAGATAGCTTTCGCGTCTTTCGCGTACAAGACAAGTCTACAAACTAACTCCTTTATAGCCATCATTTCGCCTAAAAAAACCCATCCTGATCAGGGTGAAGACTTGAAAGGCATAGTTATGAGTTCGAGTAATTGAGAGAAAACTTCCGCAATTGTACAGTAATTTTAGATCCATTTGTGTATATTTCAAAAGCGGAGTCGTTGTATAATGTACCATGGGGTTCAGCCGTTCTCTTTCAACGTTGTAAAGGCGATATTCTACGGATCAGTATAGATTACTTAGTGAGTGAAGGGAGGGTAAGGGCTATCTCTGGGTCTACTCGGCCAAATTTTAAAAGTGCCTTCAGCGTTGTAATGATGACACTATGGGTTACTTGAGGTTCGGTGTGAGATTACTAAAGGTATATTTAAAGGCTATTTCTAAAACTACTCGGTACAAGAAGGAATGAGATTTCCGTAAGGCCTTATGCCAAAACTTCCCCATAACAAAGAAGGAAAGAGACTTCGGAAATTCCATTCATTATCGTTGCGCAACCGCGGGTTAATTGCTTATCGTAACATAAAATAAAGCGCACCAGACTAGGTATGATAGTTGTACTTAAGTTTGGGACGAATGATGGGCTCTCTAGCTAACTCAGAAGGTGTAAAATTTATCTTGTACATTGAACCTAGACATTTCGTAGCAGTTCTTGGTGGCTTCAAGTACGAGTATAATGGTCGTTCTAACAAATGTCTCGTAAGCACAAATATCGAGAACGGAACCTATTTCGGCTTCGGTGATGCAAGTGCCATTCATGGATAATGGCTGATGGTCGTCGTCGTCGTCGTCGTTCCAAAGCAAACTATTTGCTTAGTTTCAATGATCAATTACAGTTACTGATTGATCTCAAAATACTGATGGTTTACAGCAAGTGACCGTTACCAACTAATGACCGTATATAGAGAGATTCTGTTAAAACAATATTTCCACAACATTGTTTACAGTTGGTAGGTCCAGATATGAATATAATTGCCATATTCACAAATCATGACAATGTAAGGCAAATTGCAATCACTAATCCGATAATGAACATTAATGCCTTTCGAATGACTTCAAACCGAAGTCCGTACTACTCGTATATATCATCCAATTACATAACGTCCAACTCGGACGCAAATTAATACTTTCTGCAAATAACCTTCGCGAAGGAATGCCTCTTAGCTACACAAATTAAGCGGCCGATTCTCTCCATTCATTTATCATATGTATCGCATGGTGGGGCCGCCTCAAGTTCAAAGAACTACTTAAGAATACACAATTTAACAAAGAGAAGCGCCTCCTTGCTTCCTCTCTCTGTTGCTGGTACTGGTGCTGCTGCTGCTGGCTGGGTCTGGGTTCTCCTCAACTCGAGAAACGTGAGAATGTGCATGACACAAGATAAATAGTTTGTTGACTTCCCAATCTGCAACATATTTAAAGGCTAAACCCAATCTCTTTCTCTCACTGCTATCCCCCCGCCCACCCTCTGGCTCTATGATGGCCCGATGGGATCTTCCAATATTAATTGTCACATATCGTTTTTGCTCCGCCAGCCGCGCCGCGCCGCAGACCAAACAAAACTCAGCAATCCAATCCCTCTATCCATATTCATCATAATTCCTTGGAACAGGCACACAATTCTTTTTGTTCTTCATATTCCTCGCCTCTCCCTGTGTGTGTGTGTTTGTGTTTTATTTTCAGCAAGGAATTCATTCCTAGAATTTTATATTTGCTTAGTCAAACAAAGACACAATCAATGGTAATAGCGCAACAGCAGCAGTTAGTATACGAGTAGTTTTGTTAACTTTATAGTTATATCCACCTAGAAAGGAAATAGTTGTCGTCTTCTCCTCGTCTCTGGTTGTAGCGGCGAAAATTCCTTCATACAGATACAACAACGAAGATCGCGGAGCATACCTACAAGCACAATGTGGGTTCGATTTATTTTTATTCTCATTTTCGAAATGATGTACACGCGTAGAAAATGTATACGCATACAATTTTAGCAAATAGATTAGCACCATAACACCAAACAGCTATACATAGCAAGCATACCGCATAAGAGAAGAACAACGAACGACCAAAGACCAAGAAGTCATCATCATCTATGGCAAATAGTCTTTCAGGCCCGGGGCCAGGCCAGGCTCGGCTCAAGAAGAGACCAACGAGGACAGATGATATGGAGAGCGAAGAGGTTTATTAGAATGCGCTGTTAATATTCCCATGGCGAAGAAGACGTTATTTATTTTATTTCGAGTTTTTTTGTTCGTTTCGTTTTGTTTTACATGTGCAAAGTGCAAGCTCTGCTGAAAGATCTATACACACGGATGAAGGAGGTATGCATGCTGGCTCTCTGCTCTGTCTCCATATGGTAGCCCTTTATGTGCGAGGCGGACAATTTGTAATTATTACTGCACTTGTAGCTTGTAGGAGTGTATACGTAATCACTTGTACATGCTGATCGCGCCGCGGTACATCAGCCAGCAGAGAATGGAACGTAGAAGAAGAAGCAGGAGGTTGGTGGGGGCTAGCTGAAGATTTCAGTCATGATTTTTCATTCATATCCTTTTGTGTGTTCATTCACATCACACCCTTGGGTGTGTATGACCTTCGAGTGAAATTCCTCCTCCAGCGGATGTTGAAACTTTTGTCGTGACATTACTATGTACTTCCATATAGGACTTAAAAGAGGCAAGGATATGCGACAGAGAGAGAGAGAGAGGTTGTTAAGGATTTGCTGCTTTCAGTGAGTGATCTTTCACGTATAGGCTGAGTTTTCCTCATGTAATTGCGTTTCAAGTGATTTGGAGCGAATCGCAAAGTGATCGTGCACAACAGGTGATCGCCAACATCGGAAATGGCGATTGTACACTGCGATCCCTTATGAAAAAGATCCGTAGTCCCTTTGATCTTTCACAAAACGATCGATCCTCATCGCAATTGATCGTCAATAATAATAATTGATTATCATAAATTCTCCCTTTGAGAATTTACTCAAAAATTTCGATCATCCTGGCAGAAGTACCATCTCTAAAATGAATATACAATCAATTGATCTTCTCGTGATCATCGACATTCAACTTCCATCCTCTCATGTAAAAGTAGCGATCGTCTGATCTTCTCGCGACCATCGGTATTCATTTTCCATCTTTTCATGTACAAATAATGATCGTTCACACGGCAGGTGATCTTCAGTTGATCTTCAGGGGCCAGATCACATAAAATAAAAACGATCGTTTCGACAATAGCAGTCTCTGTCTATTGCCACAGATATGATAGAGAGAGCTTTAGTGAAAACGATATCGTTCGACCGTTTTTATTTTACGAGATCTACCCCAGGTGATTTTTATTTTATTTATTTATTAAGATATTAATATACAATTACAAATTGTTATTAATATAAGGTAAAAGAGCAAGACTAGCAGCAATGGCTTTCGGCATTTTATGGCATTTTAGTGATGTTGAAAAAAAAAACCGTGATTTTGTTGATGGTGGAGGTGATCTCATTCTTTGTAGAACTGTTTAGTTTTAGAAGATTCATTTACACACCCTGGATGTATAGAATGCCGACTTGAACTATCGGGAGTATATTTCAGAGAATATTTGTCGAAAGTAGTAGCTATGAGTGAGTGAGCTATGAGTCTCAGGTTCAACCCCCGGAGAAACACGAATTTGATATTAAGACTTTTTTCCACTGAGCCACCTCTCGCTAACGTCTGTCAAGCATTCAGAACTGTCCTGAGAAAGCTTCTCAATTCAGCCGTTCGGTAGAAAATTGTAGGTCCCTTCCCTTCGCCCCAAAAATAAAAACTTACACAAACAAGTAGTTGTGAGCGGCTAGATCTACACGTCCCTGTGGCTCTAAGCATTTTATTTTTTTACTAAATTTTCGAGCGCACTCAAAAAGCCTATAGCCGGCCTGTGTTGAAGCTCTTATGTTGTTCATGTACTGAAGGGGCTTGTTATAAAGGTCCATTGTAAATCCTCTGTTAAGTGAGATGATGCGGATTTTTGTTTTCTTGTTGCCTAGTTTCGGACATAATGTCTACGAAAAGTGGCACAGTCCTCTTTATATAACGAGGATGAGCTGGCTCTTTCTCGGTTTTAGCATGGAATGCACTACAAGCCTTAGAGTAAAAGCTTGCACTCGTATCTATCTTCATTTTTAAGCCATCCGTGTAGATTGTGATCCCCTAGGTCGTTATCTACACAACCGGACTCTCATTCAGCCCGGCTTGGGAATAGGATTGGAACATCGAGATTAAAGTCGATATAGGTAATTTTATATTCCGATGTAGCTGTGAAGCTTTCGGATAAAATTTCCGATCCATTAATATCCTTGCATGTGCATAGCTGGTCTGCTTTCACAGGCTACATTCTATAGGAGATTATAGGTCTGATAATTGATTTGTAGGTACATCCAGCGATGGCCTTTCTTCGCAATTCCTTTTCCAAGAAAACTTAGGGCCTAGAATGACGCCGAGATATTTCGCCCCAGATAAGAGATCTCATCTCATTGTGGTGTCATCTATATTTGGCAGTGCGAAGCTTTGCAGATTCCATTACATAGTTCACTGATTGAAAAAGTTACCCTTAATCAATATTACCAAGTCGTCGGCATATGGTAGAAATATTTTTTTTGATTCTCTTCACTGTAAAGATTTATAGGACTCTGTCGAGGGTAAGAAGCCAAAGCAATGGGGGAGAGTACTCCGCCTTGTGGCGTGCCTCTTGTTGTCATTTTCCTTTCAGAACTATGCCCGATAGCGATAGCTGAGTTGATGATCTTGCAATTAAAAATGTTTTTCATCCGGCTTATGGCGGACCTATTTATTACTGTCAAATCATCTAGAAGAGCTTTCTTTATTGGGGCTGTTTTTAGATTATTGATAGCGCCCTCAAGGAATGCTGCCATGGTGTACTCTTTCGCATCCAGAGAATGATTAATTTTTTCTGACCACACTATGGATTAGGGAAGAACAAATCTGATTGCCATCTTCAAAATCCTTTTTCAAGGCGCTTTGCATGTCACAGGAGTCCCATAGATACAGATGAAGAAGTTTGAGTAGTCTGGAGTTTAATTCACAAGCGATGGCAATGTAGGATTGGGGCAATTTTAAAACCAAACTTAGTCTCTAAGCTAAGTTATCATTCTTCAATTCGATGTTTTTTCCAACTCTTACCTATGGATTACCTATGGATAGTCCTTTCTGCTCCTTCAGTATGCCCATCTCCGTCATAGCTGGTGATGCTATTTACATGATGATTGAGTGTCTTTGGGACTTTCGAATTTTGCTGTTCATTACTTTTTTGATGAAGTCCCCCCCAAAGGGGTTTTCTCATCACCAACTGATCAGCTGATCGTGTCTCCGCATATAAATCCCGATCTTAGCAACCACCCCCTCCCTGCCATACCGCTATTTAGATTTTTACAACTTAACCATAATAAAACAGCGAGGACTGACAATCGTGCTAAAATATTTAACCACGATCAGCAAATTCCGCTACACACAAACAACAATCCCTCTCGAACTACCACTTCATCATCATCGTGAAGTAGTTAGAAGGTATAGAACCACCGAAACAGCTCTCTCTCGCTCACTTGATAGACCTCACTCAAAAGGAAACGACAACAACAACAACAACTACAACCACGACAAACGTAAACGTACACGAACACGATCAACATGCATAAGACAAACTTTGTGAATAAAATTTAAATAAATATAAAAAAAAAGAAAAAAATCCGAATCAACATATTTCCCTTCTCGTCTTAAATTTCGCCGGCCGGCATTTTATGATTTACAAAAGACGACGACTACGATGACGAAGAGGAAGAAGCAGCGCAAAAAAAAATATATAACTCTACATACACAACCAGACCACGACTTTGCTAACGAACTACCAAACTACAAAACTGAACCAAACCAATGAGCCATTCACATTCTCGCTCAGGCCAGCCAGAGCCATCCAGCCAGGATAGACAAGACAAGACACCATCATCATGAAGCATAGTGTTCTTCAGCTGTTCCTCCGTCGTCGGTCGTCGTCGTTGTCGTTGTCGTGGCTGTGTCTATGTCTACCATACAGTCGGTGTATTCAGTAGAAGCTCGGAAAGAACGCACGAAAACTAAAGAATCATCCGCGCGCTTAGACCGGATGTGGGGGGTCGTGAACACCACATTTGCAAAAGTATTTTCTTCTCTCATTTATTATTTATTATATTTATAATTTCTGGCAATTCGCACACACAGCACAGCATTGCCAAAAGGAACGACGAAAGGAGAATCGAGAATCTCTGACAAAAACCGACGAAGGAGAATGAAGGAATATTTTAGTATTTTAGTACTGCCTGTGGTGGTTCCCGTCGTGGCCTTTACAAATGTTTTTTATTGTTTTTTTTTTGCATATTTTTCTTTGGGCAGCTTTTCTGAATCCCATAATGGGTATTCAGGGTTATTTGGAGGTCTGCTGCGTGGCGGCTGACTGGGCTAATTCTACCCTTTCATTGATGAGTGGATTCAGTGAATTCAGTGAATTCACTTGAATGAGTGTAATCAAATATGATTTCTTAGAATTTTTTGCTTCTCGCATTGATTATGATTTTAAGAAACCAACCCCATCAGAGAGAGAGAAAAGGGCTTCCCAACACGATCATCCAGCACCGCCACCATAACCAACCACCACCACTGAGCCGAGCTATTTTTATAGTTTTTGTACCACCAACGGAGTGCTACGGAATTTATCTTTTTTATTGGAGTCCGTTTTTTTTTTTTGCAATCAATTTGACTAATTAATACGCATGTGTGTGCTTAATTATTATTTTTTTTTGCCGCAATGCATGTGATATGGGATAGGGGAGATACTGCTGATTAGATATTCATGACTAGAGTTAGTTTGTTCTTGGTAGTGGTTGTGTGATGTAAGAGTCTTTAACTGGATTTGATTAGGCGAAGAATGTTGCGCTATGGAATTCTTTTTTTAGGGAATACCATGGGTTGGGAAACAAGCACAAAAAATGAGTAATTTAGTGAGAAGATGCGGTTTAGGCTGGTGCTAGATTTAACTGCTTTCGAAGCAGTATGACATTGAGAGACATTGATGGGTAGAACATCTTCCATAGAAACTATGTGGACTGCAGGCACGTGCCTCACCGAAAAAAGAAACACTAAAAAGATTTATTCAGCGCAAACCTGGCAACGTCATTTAACAAACTGGAACGATCCAGTGAAAGATCAAGTTTGCTGCATAATATAGACTCGGTTAATCACTATCGTGCTAAGTTGGAAATATTTCGACAGAGAGTCAGCACATGTCAGTGGAACTTCTGTCAATTTTTTGGAGACGCTAGTTTAGGGAGCAGTGACCGGTGATAAAACTAGTTAAAATTTTAGCGTCACTTTTGCTCATGGAGGAAAGTCGGAGGATACGTTTCTTATTAGCAGAACTGATACCCTGTATGGAGTTGCACTTTGATAGCCTTAATTGAAACTTCCACCAAGAGTCTAGCTATGCCTTGAAAAGATTCTGGGCCAATTAAGGGACACATCAGACATTTCATTGCCTTCCAATCTTTCGTGTCTTGGAACTCAGAAGAGGGCGACTTTGTTCTGGCTAGCAAGCTTCTCCACAGTGTTTAAATTGCACCCTTTGTATACGTCTGTAGAGAGCTGTAGGTACTTTGTAAACATGTAAATGAATTTCATGTTTTCCTTTTAAGGTTTTGCTTTCATTTTCGATGATCGTAGATAATTATATCGGTCCATGGATAATTTCTCTTACTTAAGTGGCGCTGCAGTCTCGAATAGACCTGAGCCTTAACCTATTATACGCCTCTCCAGTTAGTTGAAAACCTGCTTCGAGCTTACTTGCGCACACTACCTAAGGCGAGATCGTGTTCTACTGCGTTGTCCCTCTGGGTTTGAGTCAAAGATTCTTCGGGTCGGACCTCAGACTCCATTCGCTATACATTTCCTACCGATTTTAAACGACTCATTCTCACTTTTCCGACAAGATCCATGACCCTGTGTAGCATATGCACAACCGAAAGTTATTCGAAGAGTTTTGCGTTTAAAAAGACAGATATTTACATCCGCCTTCGCTAAAGTCCATGCTTCTGCGACACATGGCAGGACTGTCTTGTATTGAGTTTGCTTTGTGTTTCTTGACAAGGCCTTACTACTCAGTCCAAAGAAAACGCCAAAAAATATCACTTCACCCATTTTGTTTGGGGTTCCATCGCCAGCATCAATTTTCCACTGTAAAACCAAACATTCTTAAAAAGACCGAAAACTGCATAAAAGGAAATTCCAAGAGTCAAAAGTTTCCCCAATTTCCATAATAAAATGTACCAGAATATAAATCTGTTTTTATCCTAATAAAACACCCTAGAAACTGGGACAAACCACCTGTTAAGCTTCTATAGCCTGGCAGGTGCCTTTCACTAACCGCCCCCTTGTATTTCCTATGCGTGCAAAAATCTTCGTTGCGTTCAATTTAAGATGATTTACCACATCCACATGTGTTTCCTCCATCATCCCTGCTTACATTCCTACGGACATAGCCTACTTCCGCTACAGAGCAACAATCTGTTGCACGCATAGAATAGGATGAATGATATGAGAAATTCGCACAGCCTAAGGGACCAATCCTTTGTTGGCACAACTACATCACAAACCCTGACAAAAAGACAACCACTGTACTGTATAGTATAGGTTTTTGCCAGACTTCTAAAAAGACTCAACTCCACTCCACTCCAATCCACAACCATCAGCCCACAAACAGAGATAGAGAGGAAACCGCCACTGCAACGACGGAAAACGTTAAACTGCAAACATTTAGTGCGTTCAATTAGATTCACGGATTCACACATTATTTCATTTTATTGGTCAAAGAGGCAGGCACAATAAAAGACAGGGACGAGGAAGAACACAAAATGAGAGTGAATTTGACACAGACGACGACGATGTCGACGACGACCAAAGAACCGAGTGCAGACGAGACCACCGCAACCACCACGCACCACCGGAAGTAATTTCCCTCAGACAGAGCGAAGTAAACGGAAAAGAGTTCACAGTCCGTCTTCCCGTTTTTGTATTTTTTTTTTTGTCTTGACAGTTGTTGCGCAGAAGGCAGCTCGTTTTAGTTCTGTCAAGGAAGGCGGCACCGGCACCGGCACTACTACTGCTCACATACGTAACAAATGTGATTTTTATGCTGTCACGTCTGGGTGATGTGTTTTGGTTTTCTGTTTTCATGCAAATTGTAAAATGAGAGAGACATTCCGCGATCCTCGTTAGAAGATAGGACGCGACGCTAATTTTTCACTTGAAGAAGATCTACGAAGCAGGCAACTGGCGAATGTGTGACATGCCATGAAGGCATGAAGTGTGATTTTGCATTTAGGCGCCACATTGTTACACGTTTTTTGTAGAATGACTAATGTCGTGGTTGTTGTGGGAGGTAAAGACACAGAATGGGTGCAGAAGATTGTAGGTGATCCTGTGGACTAGATTTTCATCTATCGTAGCCGTTCGAGTTATGTTCCACATGAGCATATATGAAGAGGTATTTGTTTAGCCTCAGAACGTTGACTAAATTTAGCTTTGAGTTGCTTTCTCGAAGATATTATTAACTAGTAGGCTTTTTAGAACAACTTCTTGCCTTTGGTCTTCTCATAGTGAGATGAGAGCATTGCCATGATTTTTCCCTTAGTACAAATCCAATCCAATGACAAATTTACAGTATTAGATTTTAATCTGCTTAATAAACTTCATAATTTTTTAGAAATTAAACAAAAAGTCACCATGGGATCAAAAATGTCCCACAAGTTTTCATCGTTAAAGTTCAACGATCTCAGTTGGAATTGTTCGCATTTGTTTTATTTATGTTGGTTATTAGAAAATTTAACAGGGTGGGTATACTCAAACTCTTGCTTTTAAAAAACATTTTTTTTTTTACAAAATTTCCTATGGGATCAAATATATCCCGTACACATTTTCAACTAATTTCAAATATTAGCTTCTTCTTCAAACAAAGTGCTGTTATGATGTATGCTTAGTAAAAAATTAATTTAGACAGAATGTCCCAACAAATTTCCTATTTTGTGGCCAGATACTACCGACCTTAATTTATACATACGACTTGAACGTTACTGATCCAAAGTTTTTAGTATCAATCAGTGATCCTTTGATTTTGTCTATTTACGATTGTTTAATAAAAATACAAACAAATATTTCAAGTGATAAAATTAGTATTAAACATATTTCCCTGGGGGATAATAAATTTCCCCTAAATTTGTTAAGTTTGTTTTTTAATTTAAACCTATCTCCAAAAATTATTTGTACCTACCATAAAAAAATTGTCTAGTCCAAAATTCCCAAGTATACCGAAAATCCTTAAATTAATTTCCTTGGGGACAGGGCTGTCACTACTAACCTTAATTTATATCTATGCATTTGAGTTGACGCTAAAATGTATTTAGGCAGGAACTGTAACATTTCTTCAACTAACGACGATTTTGAACATATTTTTTTAATTTCCCTTGAAGATTTTTTTAGTAGGTAGGTACCTATCAATCGGTGATACTTTTTTTGTGTTGTCAACACTGGAAGTCGCAGTGACTCTGAGTGATTGATCTCGTGTTAAGGGGTTGGCTTTATAATACCAAAAAGAGAACCATAATAAAATTCCCTGGGATTGATCCTGCTTAAGCCAGAATTAGTTTCATATTTGACAGGACTCGATTAGATTTGCGTCCATAAACTAATTATGGTAAGATTTAAAATCCCCTCAAAATTTCCCATAGTCACATTAGAGTTTCCATTCAGTAATTGAAAAATCCCATGTCAAAATTCCATCTCTTCTGACACAGACCCAATTTTGGACACATTTACCCACATCAATCAGCCATCGTCTGAACCAAAATACAACGAAAAAAAAGAAAAAAATAATACAAATCTAACAACAGTCACAAGTCATCGACTTGACTTGAAATGCAAATCATTCCAGTGCCACCCCACTTTCGTCAAACCTCGGAACTAAAGTCTATACCAACCACAGTCGCATACCAATAATATAAATCCATCCAACAGCTCTAGCCCCCTGTCTGGTGTCACGTAAGATTCCTTGGACTTTTGCAATTTAAATTTCCCATTGAAAAACCATTTCCCACAGCTATCGCGCGACTTCTAAGGAAGTTCACACTCCGGCCACCACCATCTCTAGCCAGAGCCACTGTATACAAACTACCGTCCGTTTAATTCTATGGAACCACAGAACCAAAACTCATTTCCTGCTTTGCTAGTTATTTCTTTTTCTTCTCAGATAATTGGCTCGCTTTTCAGAAAACGAACAGAAAAACCAAAGCCGATTCCAATCACTGTTCAAACTCCCATCGGATGTGTGACTACCATTTGATTTGTAATTGTACTTATGTATCTTGTTTGTACCCGTTCCATACCGTTTGTATCCAATGTCCACGCCGGAAAGGCAAATTGCGACAAAATCGCCAATCAAAATCCATCACTGAAATTATGTACAAACATTATTTGTTGTCACAATTAAATCGACACGTTTGATGGTCTTATAGAGTGTCGCTTTTAATACAGATTAAGGATAAGGAACAACAGCTCATCAACGTCGTCGTTGCCACGTAATCAGCACACACACGAAAGATTGTAGGTCAATAAATCGCAGCATACCGTACCGACTACAACCAAATTTTATGTATCTACAAGTTACCCTGAATCTTGGAACTCTACTCATGGTATGATCACTATCAAAAGCGCCGCCCGCTATAAAAGTCGGAACACACAAACCTCTACAAGAGGCTCACAAGTATCTTTGTATCTCTGCTCTCCAATCGAGCGCAGAAAAAAAAAACAACAACGATGTATTTTCAATGTCGTTCCTTGCTCTTGTGAGCTGAGCCGGAGCCGGAGTCGTTGTGGTCGATCGTGGTCATTTTGCTGGTTCATGGGATGAAATGATTTCACAAAGGAAACTCTTAATTGTCTACCTGATTCCGAGTGCGCGCACAGGCACACAGTGTACATTCGTTAGTAGAGAGGAAGCTAACAAAAACTAAAAAAAAAAAAAAAACAACCGACCATCAAAAAACGCAAATTAAATAAATGACGAAACGTAGATACATATAATCCGGAAAGTCATACAAATATCGCTAACAACAACAACAGCGACTGATAAATTCGGCGAATTGAGAAGCGAATCTCTTGGTGGCGCATTGTCACACAAATATTTGTGAGAAAGTGATTTTATCGCACTGCTTCTCGTGTGTGATGTAAGCATATGCGAATTCAAAAACATCGACCACACTATCGCGAGTAAACATATACTCGCAGTCGTACCCCCGCTTTATCCGAATGGTGTAATCTCTAAAAATAAAAAAAATTTCTGGTAGGGGAAAAAAGGGCCGGTAGATCACGCTTTATCTGGCCCAGGTATAAGCACCATCCACCAGGTAGAGAAGCGATTAAGTGCTGTCTCATTTTCATTGAGAACGGTGAAGATGCCCCAATGCCAAACGAGGTATCTTCACATTTGCTGAAATGGATTTTCGTGTAAATACGATGATAATTTGTTTAAACAGACTCATAAATTATTTCGGACGAAAGGTAGCGACACCATGAGTATATCTACTGAGAAGTGGAAAGGATCTACCTGGAAAAGGTTATCGCAGAGGAACTCTTCTTATTCTGATTAGTAGCCGATTTGTAAATGTCGTCAATCGGTTATGAGATTTAGTAGCAGTGATCGAGGATCAAAATCCTTTCACTTTCAAGTGCAAACTGATCTATTCTGTGTATTTTATGGCATCCGTTACGCCTCTCGACAATCAACTGTTTGTTACGTTTTTCAACTGTTCGTTTGCCAATTTTAATCGCACTTAAAAAATGTATACTAGCCAAAGATGAAATTATGAAAACGGTCCCTCTGGATGGATATGACAAGAACGTAACTACGTATAGCCTGTCCAACGACTATTTGGTTTTATCACAATGACCGTGTCATGTCATTATGTCGATCTCTAGGTACTCGTATCTATGGTATATTTTTGTCGTTTCAAAATAAAGTAACCACCCAATATTGACGAATGGGACAGAACGTCACTATCGACAGCTATGACGAAGGCTAACTCTTGCCAATTGCTGTTTCTTCGGTCTAAGAAGGTATCTATAAGACGTAAAGCCGAAAGTAACACACCAAAACGCTTTAAAACTGTCAGAATCGGATGATGATACTCCGAAAAGTGTAAAAATAAAATTTTTAGAGTGTACTAAAAAAGTACTAAAAACTAAAACAACCATTTTCCGTTTGTTAATGTGGTCCTAAATGTGCGGAAACATTTTCTAAAGTTGATTGAGGCCCTCTTTCGCTTTTGTGAGGCCTTCGCGTTGTCCCCCTAGGGTTAGAGTCGAGCCTGTCGGAGCTCTAGTATCCATTTGCTTTTAGACAACTGATACACAATTTTTTGACTAGATCGATGCCATTACAGCCCTTATAGATCCATCATTGAATCTCCACTTTCATAGCCAGACAACGTAGACAATTTATGAACAATTTACAAAGAATCAACTTCAACTCTCTAGACAACCGATTATAAGGATGGTTTGCATACCAAGTTTACTCGCACCATTTCGAGACTCTAGGGCTCCTTGGCCGGGTGATTTTCCATCCGCCTTAGACCGGGATTATATTTAAATTTAGAGTTGAAATTATATGTTCTGATTTTTAAATTTGTACTCTTCTGTCGCCTTTAACCAGCCCTTAGCCGGGATTACTTATTTGCAAGATTTGCGAATTTTATCGTTAGTACTAAATATTCGTTCCAAAAATAATTACTCACACTCAAAAAAACATGTGTTCCTAGACCCAAAAGTCATCAATCCGTCAATTATTTGTCCTAATGTAAAAAATCTCCGTCAATTGAAAAACTGCTTAGTACTTTTTTAAACCATTATTTAATATTTTAGTACATGTTTAGTACACTAAAAAAATGGAATTTCCCTAATTTACATAATTTTCTTTCTCCTCAGGTCTGCGCCGAACAAAAATGCCAAGAAGAAGTTGTCCTGCTCGCACTCATCTACATGGATAGATTTCTGTCAACAAAATCAGTGCGAAAAAATCATCTACAAATCTTAGCTGCCGCCTGCCTACTATTAGCGTCAAAATTGCGCGAGCCCAGTTGTCGAGCATTATCAGCTGAGCTTTTAGTATACTACACAGATAATAGTATTATTAAGCATGATTTAATCGTAAGTACTTTATTTAACTGTCAGTTTCGTAAGATATCCTTAATCGTTGACTTCCTTCTTTACCTGGTGGATTTCTCTCTGCGGGATTGGGTTTCATTTTGGGTAAATTAATTAAAAAATGAGTTTTGTTTTTTATTTGCATGTGAAAGTAGGTCCACATCTTTTTAATTTACACAGGTAGAGAAATACCTTTCACAAGAAATCCACAAAGCAAATCAGACAAGGAGGTGGTTTTCTCTTGTGAATAATTAATATATGTGTGTGTATCCCTAATTAGTTTTGATCCTAATGGTATTTTTTTTTCTCCCCCTTATCGCGAATCTCTCTTGATGGTTTTATTTCGCATCGCTCGGATAGGTATTTAATTATCAAACTTTCGCAATGCCAAACACCGATATCTACATCGAATTAACGATTTATTGCAATTTTATTGCCCCTCACATGGTTGTGAATTAATAATAACAACAATCACAAAGTAAAGTGTAAGATCAGTGCCGAAAATGATGACGAAGCGGACAATAAAAAGAGAGAAAAAAAAAAATAAAAAAATTAATAAAATATCTCAATCAATTACTTCGCCGCCTTGTCTAGCATCACCGCGCCGGTCGTCATCAGTCACACCATTTGGCGCACAAGCAACATCAGCAGCAGCAGCAGCACTACTTCACGTCAAGTATCTCTAGATGTGCGTTGCAATAGTACCACTACCACTACCACTCTCAGTGATCTGTCCTCCACTATCGAATCGACTCGACGGCTTTTCCTAGGCGCGATTTGTGCTGTTTTGTTTTTGCGGTGGTTGCGCAGCAAAACAGGCGCACTCAAACGAAAAGACTGTTCGGTTCCCATGATCGTATAATGCGCGCACGATCACCTTTGCGGCTTGTGGTGGCGAATTCCTTTAAGGAGTCCAGTTTTCGTCGATCATAGAGCTGGTCCCCAACTACCATGCTGGGGAACTGCTGCGCGACTTGTGTGAGATAAATGGAACTTGTGCCACCCTCCCGTGCTGACCTACCCTATACCCAGTCTCCTAGTATACGAGGACACAGACGACGACGACGACGACGGCGAATGGTCTTGCAAGGTCGTTTGTTTATTTTCCAGGTAATCTAGACAAACGATCGTACATGATGGTCGTTGGTTGGTGGATTGTTTTCTTATTTACTTATTTATTTTTTTTGCTGTATGTGGATGTTGTCTGTGTACCATGAGAGGTACCTAGTGTTGTGAAGCAGTCATCACCATAATCGACATTGTTGTTGCAAATAGTATCTGCACACAGTCTCATGTAGGACGGTGGGAGGAAATAAATCTGCAGGCTTGATGATTGTGCTGAGTTTTCTTAAGTCTAGTAGATCGCTTCTTGATGATGGTGGAATCTCGTGATGACAAAAATGGTCACCGCATTGGAATGTCTTGGGCGGGAGAGAAAAATAAAAATCATCTGAACACACAGACAAAGGATATGGTCACGATGACAAGGACTATACTCAAAGTGGTTTTTTAGATATTTTTCTATTTGAATAATTGACTGGAGTTGGTCCTTGCAATGAACACTAAGTATAGGCAGAGGTTAAATTTTGGGTAGGAGAAGTATATTGCTGGAGGTTCTGAGTTCAATTTTCTTTTTCTTAGGTGTTCGACATCTCCAGATATGTACCCTCTGCACGTCAATAAACACTAAATGGTTTCGAGATGCTACCAATATGGACCTGTCAAGTACAATTTTGTTTGTTCTTAATGGAGTCGATTCTAAGGTTATAAAGGGTTCTCCAATAGAGGCGGGTAAATGTTAAACTTGAATGAAACAAGTTGTGTGTGAAATGTCAACAAATTTAACAGCCCTATCAATGAAATTGTTTAGGAAATTGTGCCCGGGGCGGAATTGACAACCTCAGATTCTCCTGCACACTCAAGGGGACAGCCGCGACGTTTTTTACAGATCTTGCGATTCGTTGATGTAACTACTGGTGTTGGTTGATTGTTGAACCGGCCGACTCGAATTTGATCACCAAACATTAAAAAGTCGACTGGGAAGAGTGACCATGTAAACCTTAAAATTGACTCAAAGTAGGTACGCATCGTCGCCACAAGATAACACTCATTGTGGTAAAAAAAAGTTTCTCGGCCCTCTGTAGCTTGCCATTGTGCTTTGTCTTCAGTATCTGAAAAAAAAAACAGGAAGATTAATACAAGATAAAACAACAACTGTAAAATCTGTCAAAATCTACCGGTCGCTATTGAAGATCCATTCGCTGACTTTCGATTTTCTCCAACTGATCACTTAGAGCCAGTTTCATCAGACTAGCTAATAAAGTCTCTCATAGCCTATCAGGAACTTATCTTCCAGATAAACTTGAACTTTTGGGGCCAGTTTCAAGACTATCTGATAAAGTCTTGGAAAGCCTATTAGGAACTTATCTGTCATATAAACTTGAACTTTTAGGGCCAGTTTCAGGACTAGCTGATAAACTGTCGGATAGCCTATCCGTAACTTATCTGTCAGATAAACTTAGACTTTTGTTTCAAATATATCGGATAGTGATATCTGACAGATAAAGTCACGGATAGCATATCGGCCGGTTCAAGAGACTGTTAAAGCCTTTATCCGGAAGATAAGGAAAATATTCCCTTTAAAACCTTAAGACTTGAATTCAATTGCGGTGGCAAATTCCACCAAGTCGTAGGTATCTAGCACTTTCATTTGATGTAGGTACACAATGTTTCAGATACATGCAGTTTGTATTTCCCACCGTCACACAAAATCTACGACTGAAAGAATTCCATTTAGTCTTGGAGAGGCTCTTATCGCCACCAACGCATTCCATTATAGTTGTATCAGTTTCATGAAACTATCCTGCTTATCCCGACCTTTGTTCCTCTGAAGATCAATTCAACACTCAATATTTGTTTTTCGCCAGACATATAATAAAAGCCACTGCCATAGCCTACGCCCACAATTGAGTACCCAAAGGAACAAACACATTGAGCAATCGCCCACTGTAGATAGCGCAAGGATAAAAGATGAAAGTGTTCTCATGTTAAATATTCATCTAATAAATGCTGGTCCTTCTAGGAAAAAATGTGTGATCCTATTGCTTTTGCTATTCTGTCGGAGGTTATTTATTTTTTCCTCACTTGAATGGTCTGCACTTCTCCAAACAAAAAAAGGAAGAATGAGAAAAAAATTCCTCGGTTGACCTCATTTATTGTTTTTATTTTTTTTTTTTTTTGGTTAGGGCAATGGAATTTGTTTCAACACCAGGTATCATTGTATTACGTAAATGTGACAGACAATCTTACCGTTAGTTTGTCTCTGCCCAGCCCATATCTGTCATCACAATAAGGGATCAAAGCGCGACCCACAATGGTAAAGGATTTCTCGAGCAATTTGTGTGCTCTTGGACATTAATGATTGGAAAATAATTGATGTGTCCTTTGATTTTTCATTGATGAGTGAGTGTGGGAGCGACGAGGACATCAAATCGAACTGGATCTGGATACCTTATCTCATATTAGGTATATTGAAAGATTTTTCTTCCCACCATCAACAAGGATCGGTATTTTTTTTCTGTTTTTTTTTTGTGTATCCCTCACTTTGCGTCCATTCTTCTATCTCTAACTGAATAAGTAAATAAATGTACAATAAATTGTTCTGTCGGTAGTCATTGAAGGACGACGAGCGATCACAATTCTCGGAAAACCATCCTTCCATTTTCCGAAGGATATTTTCTCATGATGATTAGTTCGAAATATAGACGTGTATCTATGTATGTAGAATAGAGAGAGATTTCCTGTTCCAAGGAATCGCAACAACACTTGAGTCGACACACACAAGTGTTTATGTCATAAACTATATAATTGAAAAACTGAACGGTCTATGGCAGACCAACTAAGACGACCGACAACCATGTCACATAATTCATTTCCTCTTGATCGGAGGAGTCCACATCTACGCACATGTGTAACCAAAAAAGTTTTAACATAGTTTTAGCACACCATCAGTAGTTGGTTTCTTACTAATGAATAATTCATTACCTTCAATAACTAATTAATTAAATGAATGACGACAACGACGTACAAAATTGTAAAACGCTTGTTTAAAAAAAAAAAATTTTTTTTTTCTCTTCTACTTTGTGCGTTTTGTTACCAAGCAAAAAAAAAAAAAATTAAGTGCGTAGCCAATGTGCTTAAACTTCAAGGTTTCTCTTATGTCTATCGAGGTGTCTATAGCTTGCGTATCTGTGTGAGTTTTTTTTTTAAACTTACATCAGAGAAAAAAGTTCACTTGAATGCCATACGCACTTTTTTTCGGGTGGTGTAAAAGATTTGAATTCAGTCGGCGGCGGCGTGGTCATTTTGGGAGTTTTTGACGGTTTTTTTTGTCTAATTTTTGTTTTTGTAAAATATTTTTATTTATGTTAGATTTGACTTTGGGGAAGCGAATTATTTATGTTGTCACACGTTCGGCGTGTTCAAATGGAAAGCGGACAAATTATTTCGCCACAGGTGGCCGTATCGTTATTGTGAAGATGAATGGCTGACAAATTTGCTTTGTGGAATGAGATTTGTTTTATTTTTTTTTTGCAGAAAAAAAAACAAATCAAATAGGTAAACGGATTTTTTTATTTAAAAAAAAATTTTGAAAGACCTACTGAGAAGATGGTAATTTTAAGATACCTATTAAATCCAAGGACAAGGGTAGCCTATGGAAAACAGCTTCTATTGCGAGTATCTCTTTTATGGATAATGGATAGAACCGAAAAGGAAGAAAGCGGAGGACTTCTTTGCTTGGTCTAGATGTACTAAATCCTTAAGAATCGCAATCAGCAATTGAAGCCATTATCTTTGAGCTTTGTCGAATAAGTTGATCGGCTTACAGTAATTGCTGTTCGACTCATGTAGCTCAACATTTGAAAAAAATTATAGTCGAGTGAAAATAAACCATAAAGTTTCTCCCAACTATTTGTGTGTGCAAGTTGCAAGGAACAACCTTAAATTGGTCTAATGGTTTCTCGACAGCTTGATAGCTATTAGACAGTTTATAGCACATTATTGAACAGCTTTCTAAAACAGTTCTGCTGGCGGATGTTGGGTTAGTCCCAGACATGAGTAGACGACTACATTACTTTTGCTATAGTGGTATAATTTTTGCTCAATGTCATTCAAGTTAATTCCATTGATTATTTTATTCAGAAAATGTATTTCATTATACAGACTATGATGTAATTTTCATGAGTTTACGATGTGTTTGATAGCCTTTGGCAGCGCCAGGCATAGCAAATAGAAACCTTGAAACAAAATTTTAACCATCGTCTCCATATTGGTTCTGACAGTGGAGTCACTTAAAAGAGAGTGCACGACTGGGTTTCATTAAACTTTCTCCTTCATGCAAGTTCTTTAGAAGTTTAAAACGATCGCAATAAAATTATTTATTTTTATTTCGCTTAAATATATTCACAAAGCATCAATGTCCCAAATTTTTCAACTTCAGCTCCCATGAATGTCGAGAAAAGAGTGTTTTTTTTTTTTTTTAGGTGCCACGCCCCTTTGTCCAATCTCCCCAATGTCTTGTGAAAAGGTTCTAACAGGCAATATACGTCTACTTACGAAATATCAAGGCTAAAGCTTCTATAAATGTCAAGATATAGTGTTTAAATTACTTTCTCATATGGAAGGTGCCACACCCCGTTTTCCAATCCCGCCCACATTTTGCTGAAGTGCTTTGTTCGAAAAATGCACATCAATATGCCAAATTTTACATCTTTAGCTCGCATTAATTGTGAAGAAATAAAATTTTAAATGTTCTTTTGTACAAATAATTTTCTTTTTGACTTTTATAGACAAAAGCCTTTTTCCACTCTCTTCCCTCATAAATGCTTACTATAAAAAGTCGTCTATGTCCTTCTTCAGGTCGCAGACTATATTTTTGCCAAATTACTTTAGAATTGGAACCAGAAAGACAGACAGATAAAATAGACAGACAGCCAGATAGACAGAGTATAAAAGTTAGCCATGTCATTATACTCAGGTGTTTACCATGCCTATTTTAATTCACAGTAAAACATTTTTCGTCACTATTCGTAACTAGCAAGAGTAATTCTCCATTCGACAGTGGAACTCATATGCACCACTTTTGCCCACGCACCTTCAAAGGAGTTTTCTTATTGTGCAGCGCCATCTATTAGGAAAATCGGATAACCAATTTCTTTCTTCTTTTCTATATCTAGTGCGATAAAAATCTATTACCTTTCATTTCATAATAAGTCATTAACAATATTTCCTTACCCCAATTGCTAAAGAAATCCCTTCAAAATCAGCTCTACATTCAAATGCAGCTAACTTCACTCCAGAGTGCCTGCCAACTGGGTAAGTTCATGTAAATAACGTTCAAAAGGGAGTCATATTAAGGCTCGTTGTTGATCGCATTTAGTACAGTGGGGAATACAGAATGAGATGCATCTGGTAATGTCTAAATTATCTTTTAAACACAAGGGTTTTTCCAAACTCGAAAAAAAAAAATCCTCCATCACTGTTACCTTCTCCCAGAAACTGCTTAGCTTTCCAACGATAACGTATGTACGTCTTATTATAAAATTTGTATAAAATATTCCTTATCATGACTACAATCTTTTGGGGCACACGTTTTACTATCTATCAGGCGCCGATAGATAGATTCGGATTCCTTCTGATTTATTTCCCCGCTGACTCAATCAATCTGTTAAATATAGCCACCCCATTTAACCTTGTATTACTTAAAATGTACTTTATTCAAAATATAAAAAAAATTCACTTGCAAATAAGCAATATAAATGACGCACAAAAAAAAAAAAAACAAATATAGACGCCATCTGATGATTCCAAAGTGCATTGCAAAATTTTGTGAAATCATTAAACCTGCTGATTCTTATTCATTAAAATTCCGACTACGAGGAGATAAGTGAATGATTTATTTTTGAACGCCTTTCAATGCGCGCTTATGTAATATTTATTTATTTGTTTGTTTAATGAATTTTATTGTTCAGTTAAAAATGAAAATGCACTTGCCAAAAAATTACATCAGAAATATTCAAGTTGAAGATCATAAGTTCACTCATTTGCATCAATCAAAATGTGATGATGGATGAAAAATGATTTGCTAATCGTATAGCTAAAGTCATAAAAATCAACATCAACAAAAGGCGTGTATCTATGTATGAAGCCAGTCAAGGTCGTTGAGTTGGTGGGTGATAATTTGTTGCTCGTTCTTAATAGTTTATAAATTGAAATGGATTTTTCTTAGGAAGAACTATTGGATCAGTTTTATAAAAAGACGCAACCACTCACACCGTAATCGTCACCATGTAGGGAACTGGGAGGATCGATGTTCTTTCGATTTAATTCGTCTTTCAAGTTAGGAATTTTGAAGAAATTTGATTGTAGATGAATTCCCGAAGTATGTATGACGTCTTCTGGGACTCGTTTCTAGTTGACAACAGTAATTGACAACCAATGCCTTGCACTACTCGATGAACTCCCCAGGCGGACCAATATAGATGCAGTAAAAATCAGAGCCTCGTCGATGAAAAAAGTGGGAAGACTATCTGCTACAAGATCTGCTATACTATCTGGACAAGATCTTCCGATAAGAGACTCTGCAACTATCTGCGGACCTAAGGGGCGCAGAATGTCTATACGTGGTCGAAGAACCACATCCTGCATACGAGGTAAGGTGTCGATGCTGCAAACTGAATCTGGTGGATATGCAGAGGAAAACTCGTAGTTCTAGAATCTGAATAGATCACTAGAACATAGGACACCATTGTGTGCTAAAACCCGTCATTACCTATCCCATTTCCTTTTCTCCTTTCCTTCCTTTTCCACAGGGGCTGAGTTGGTGGCTTCAACCGTACCGTGTTGATAACCGTCCAGGCTGTGGGCTCCATTAAAATAGCTCAATTACTAATTGTGTACTTCGCAGACCAGACGACCTCTGGTTTCCACTATCCTTATCTGCGCATGTGGGCTGATAGAAATAATCAGCGGTCATGCAAAAACATCTTCACCGCCGTACGCTAGATGCATATCTACTCTGTCTTGATAGTGAGGAAACCTCTCTTCACATGGAATGTCCGGCTTCCTTTCGGCTCAGAAAGAACATCCTTGCCGATGAAATCGTTGCTCCAGCAAATCTTGCTGACAAACCCCCAGAGGAGATCCTTGTCTTCCTAACTGCTTCTGGAGTGAAAAGATGGTTCTACGTCCTCACCAGGGAAGGCACAAGCACAATATGCTCTTTTAAAAGAGGCCGTAGTGCAAGACTAATAATATAAATTTTCGAGAGATATTCGAACCAGACCACCATTGTCGGGTCTCTTTTCGTCTCACTACCACTAATATACCTTACCCAGAGAGACTCTCTGGATTTCTCCAGAGTTCTTCCCTGAGTTCGATTCCTAGTGTTAACGCTAGCATCTGTTTATGTGAGATCTGTTTCATCCAATGGGCCTCGACCCAATGTTGTCCCAAGCTGGACATTGACACAATATATGTGCCGCTGTCTCAGATTCCTCCAGGCATAGCTTACAAGTATCATCCTCTCTAAGGCCCATCTTCCTTAAATGATACCCGAAATTACCATGACCTGTAGTTAACGCCACCACCCATTTCAATGTTCCTCGACTCATGCTTAGAACCTTTCTCTGAGTGGAGCAGGTCGGCCATTGTATTGCCATTTTAGCTTGTCTACATTGTTCCACGGTTGACCACCTTCTCAAGTGTTCTGCCGTGATCCATTTGTGAATCAGCTGTTCTACCATTCCTCTACCAATTGAAGAGAATGGTTCTGGTCCCAGCAACTTTTCAGTTGACCCCTGTTTTGCAAGGGAGTCCGCCTTTTCGTTGCCGTATTTTGTATTTTGTATTTTCGTCTATTGTCGTCCCTATCGCCTAATTAAAGGAAATATGCTCATACTCGCATATTCGCATATTTGGCTTCAATTCTGTACACTTACGCAATTTCGCACCGATATAAACAACAAAACACGCAAATGGCGTCGTTTTCCATACAAAATTGCGCCACTTACGCTTTCAGTTTTCTTATACGTACAAGATATAGATATACGTAACAAATATGGCCAAATTTTCGAGAGCATCTGTTTTAGTTTTTTTTTTTTTAAGTCAATTACAAATTCTAAAACACCTACACTCAAATTTCAGTCCATTGTACTGCCAAGCAATCCTTTTTCTTTGTGTAGTGGTGGAGAACCACTAGTATAGTGTAGACTTGATTTCGATGGAAGTTCATTCATTCTTCTTCAAGCACTTGCTTCTCGGTCTCTACCTAATTGTCGATGACAACAAGCCATTTAGCGCAAGTCTCATTATAAAGCCTGCTCTTTCAAACTAGTATAGGTATTTATGTCCTTTCAATGGTGAATTTCACCTTTAGATGTGATGCGGCTGTAACAATTAAACACCCCCCCCCCCCAGCGCAAAATCACTTCTTCTCGCAGCACAACGATTTTCTTCATCACTTTACGAGTACCACCTATGTACATCTATGTAGCCTTTGAAGTTTATCTTTCTCAATCCACATCCTATAAGAGTCGGACGGAACAACGACAACGCACGAAGCCGCCACCGACAATTTCTCAAAATTTATTGTCTTTTGCCTGCACTTGCTTTGCCTAATCCTGCTGTGCACGAATACAAGCTCTGCGAAGAAGATCCTTACCCGATATCGCCATCCAAGAGAAGGCTGTGCTCTGAAGAATTCCAGGCCCGGTACATGCATCCTATACATAATGTTCCTATTCCCGCAGTTGGCATGTATAAATTATTTCTAATTGGCACATTCCTACGTAGGCCAATTGCCTTTTTGGCCGCCCTGTGACGTGCTGCGATCTTGTTGGAAGCGAAAGATCGATCGGTTTTGCATTCGATTCGAGTCTGGTTTTTCAAAAGTACATCACTGTACGGATGCAATGATGTATAGGCTAGTCGCTAGTCAGATCAGTGTGGTCGGTCGGTATAGCAATAGCTTCAACTTCTCTCTCTCTGGGAAGGTTTCCGAAAAATTCCAAAAAAGAAACACCACACACAACAGTAAAAGAAAATCCTTGCAAATAAATGTTTGCTTTCAGAAATGAATATGCGTGTGTACAGAGTACTCCACCTCAGCGAAAGGAATTTCTTGTTCCAAAAGGAAGATACAAATGTATCTGTTGCTGCGGCGGGTATACAAAAGTTGGAGTTGGTTGTTTTTAGGTAATATACTCGTCGCATATATTTTATTTCGCTGTTCTCTCGTCGTCTGGTCACAGGGTTCCACCATGGTCGTCGTCGTCGTCGTCATCATCATCAACATTGGCGGTGGGAATGTTGAACTAAAGTCTCACACACAAAAACGAACAGCACAGGAAAAAGGAGTTTGGAAGGAGGTATTCAAGATGATGATCGAATTCCTGGAACTTACTTGCCTCCAAGAGATATGAGAGATGTGCGGCATTCGTTTTAATGTTACATTTGTTTCTCCTTTTTACTTAATACTCTCTTCTTCTTCATCGTCGTCGTTGTCGTAGTCGTCGTCTACGTTTCCTTTTAAAGGTAAAGGAATAAGAAGAAAAATTAAGAAAATAAGTGAATAAAGTTTACCCATATGATTATGGGTTCGTGGAGCGATTTTTTGGGGCATTAAACTGTGTGGCTAGGTGGTGGGGCGAAAAGTTGTTTGGCATGCAGTTTTCTTGGTGTGCCCGATGGTTGTCCAAAGCCAGAAGTAGAAGATAAAGTTGGTCCACCAGAAATCCAAAACGAAAATGGAATGTATTTTGCTATAGCAGTAGTAGGCATTTGATGCAATTGGTTTGTGTATCTGCTTAGTATAGAATTTATTTTCTTTACATTGGTTTGTGTACACAGTGAAACCAGAGAGGTTTTGGAAAATTTATATTAGGATAGGAAGATCAAGTCCATAATCTCTCCTCTACCCCTATGGGAATTGCCTTTGATGGCTTAGAGTTGGTGGTGGAGAATCGAGAGTTATGGACGATCCACTCTTGAGCAACCTAAATCCGCGAGCCACATAATGGATAAGCGAACTCTTTGAAAATGAATAGATGAATGAATGAATTTATTTACAAGGATCCTCAGGTTCATTGCGAGCTTATACACAATTTTGTTTTTACAAAGTGTTGGTTCAATTTTGGCCTCTATTTGACTGGGTTTGTGTCCAAACTGTTATCAGAGACAGTTAGCTCAACAATTTGAGTTTTATTTAATACTTTAAATTTATGATTACTCTGTAAAGAGAGTTCATGCTTCTTTCCTATAAGGAGACATGAGCAGCAGGAATATTATGGTGGTCTTCAGATGAATAGTGGCGCCCAACGAGTCTGTAAATAAACTGGAGCTGGATTCATTTCTGTAGTCTGTATACCTTCGTGGTCGTTTTGGAAGTCTGTCGTATCGTAATATGACATCTGTTCCGAGGCGAAAAGTTGAATCCATTTGACTTGATTGACTGGATTTGATTCGAATAATCATAGTTATAAAAAGTACGTTCTAACTGACTCCAAAGTCGGCTAACTTTATTACTTTCGCTCGGTTAAATCCTTAAATCGAAATGAAATCCATTCGTGGACTTTAGTTGACTCGAATTGACTTCCACAGATTATTGTTGATTTAGCTAAATGGCCTGGACAAAGTTGAACTGAATGACTAAGACTGTGGTAGAATTATGGGTTCATTGCGTGAGCAATACGACCCGGAATTATGTGAATCTTACGCTCAAAACAAAAACAAATTCCGTCAAGTCGTACTCATCCGAGTATGCGGTGATTCGGATTCTCACTTGGCTAACTTATCTTGACTCGACTTGTGTCGGATTCAATTCGCCACTCAGCAGTCCCAAGATGAATCGAATATATATGAAGTACTGAGTAAATCCGATTAGTCTGACTGTAATCGAAACTGCATTCAAATTAAACCTGCAAATCCACTGTCTCACTCTTCTTTCCATGCGGTTGAGTCGAGTTGACTTGTCTGACTTGAGCTGTGGTGGTTTTAGTTAAATCGGTAATGTGGAGCTGGAATTCAAATTGAATTTAATCAGAGACTTAAGTTGACTCGACTTTACTGATTTATCTGACTAGAATTGATTTGATAACTAGAGCTAGATTTACAAAGATTGCCTCGGGTGACTTGATTTGACTTGACTTGACTTTGTTATTCGCAATGCACTGAATAGGGCAAGTGACTGGAGCAATGGTTTTTAAAGTGTGCTTCAAGTCATACCTCATTCTAGTACCAATACATACTAGATTGAGGCACTGCTCTGTGTCCGTGGCTCTATGTTTAGTATGCTACAGATAGACTACTGATGTTCCATCCCTGGAAAAACATAAAGCGAACATGTGACAAGCTTCCGATATATGTACTCTCGGAGTCTGAAAAAGCTTCCCAATTTAGCTTTTCGGTCTCGGCATAAAATTGTAGGTCGCTTCCCTAAAAAAAAAATACAAAAATTAAGAAAGGAAAGACGTGGTTGTAAAAAGCTAGGCACCTGTTGCGCCAACTATTTATTTTTGTATACAAATGATTGATGTAAGATCGGCACCGACTCGATCGATTTGAAACTGTTTGAGCTAGGTATATAGGTTAACATATCATTTGGGTGTAATTTAAAAATGGAACCAGTCGACTAAAACACTTGTAATTCCAATGTCAATCGTGTAGCTTGAGAATATCTGCAAAGGACCGCACATCAATCCATCATAAAGTGTCATCTTGAAACACAAACAAACAGCAGCGATCATCGCAACACCACCGCCATCCATCGCTGTCGTCTCGTCTGGATTCGTCATCCATCGACGAAATCAAAAGTGTTTCCGCTACGGCTGCAGTGTCTGTACATACATTAATATGACAGCTATCCAAGCAAGAGTGAACTATACCCGTCTCAGCACTAATGGTTTGCACTTTGCGCAACCGCGATGACGCGGTGTTTTTTTTTTTTGTTTTTTTTGCTGCCTGTTGTTGCCATTCATAAAAATTGTTTGGTTTGTGATCAGATCATAAATATTGCCATCCATAAGATCTACATGTGTTGTGTATACTTTTGAGCTGAGAATATGATGATGATGACACAGAACGGTTCTTGCGCACTTGATGTAATGCGCGAGCAATCCACTCTATATGATTTGCCGCATGGAACTCCATACGTTCGATGACCTTCGTTTTGATGTGCGAGTGCGATCACCAACGAAGGGCGAGCAGGGGAGGACACTGTCTCGTTGGTATTCATTAACAGAGAAATTAAAACATTTTACATGCAAACACCGAATAAAGTAATAAAGCAATGATCACCACGGTCCTCATCATGGTCATGATCATGATCATGATCATCGTGGAGCTAACATCGCATGACCAGACCATCCTCGCCTCGTGTGCTTCATGCTCGCACTATGCTAACGCTCGGAGAGTGTGCACTGTGCAGCCATTAATAAGAAACGAGAAGAAGGGAGAGAGCAAACAAATCAACAAACTAATGCTACACCAGCATAATTCTCCTCTTGGTAAACAGACTTGAGGTAATAAATCCGTTCGGTGGTGTTGCTGTTGTTGGCCTGATACCCGGGCCGGGACTCGATGATAATGTTAAACATTTTAAAGACCTAAATGCATTCGGCGAGGAGCTGACGGCGCGGCGGCAGTTGGGCTGGATAGGTTCTACAGTGCGGCGGCACACACAAAAACGTAACCACTTTACCTGTGCAAAACGATAAAAACAAGCTCAGAACACAGAGAGAGAGAGAGAGAGAGAGAGACGGAGGAAGAACCAACGAAGAGGAATAAGTGAATATTAATCTTACACCATCGTGAATCCGAAACAAGATCAAAAGCAGGAATGGAAACTTATTCGCACACACAGTATACATACACGCACGCAACTTATCACAGAGACAGGACACAGAGGAATTTATTTCGCGACATTTCTCTACAGTTTGTCTGTATCAGAAAGGAATGCGTAGAGATTTGTTGGATTTCGATTAGCCACCCAAATGTGGGGGTGATTGGATCACCATTTGAATAAAACTTGATTTGGGGAATAGGCCTACGAACTTCTGATTCCGAGTTAGACATACTATAGATCAGTGATCGATTAAGTGAAAAACTATCAGATAAAATGTCATGAAATAAAAATGTAAGGACTTGGGTCTCCGAAAACCCAATCAAGCTTTTGAGAATCTAGGCCTAGGATAAGATTCTACCCAACTAGCTATTTAGGTCGCATCGCCAGGTATATTTTGACACATTATACCGGCAATAGGGTTACCTTGACGGAGACGAGAATTTGCAAACTTCGACTTAGAAATTACTTTGTTTAAACAACAGTCCTTAAACAATTGGTCTTTTTTAGACTAAATAATAATCTTGGCTTATCTATGAAATTACTTTCTCATTGATCTCCCTGATATTGGTAACACCAGCTCCGCTAATAGAGTACTACCTCGATTTACAACGTTTCGATTTACGTCATTTCGACTTCCGTGTTGTCAAAAAGAAGTGCCTTTGATAACGCTCTGCTGCGATTTGACGCTATTGGACATGGAGTTGTATTCACACGAATCATCTTGGAGTTAGACACTGGCATTTAGTACTAATGAGGTTAGGAGCTGAATCGTTTCACGAACTTCAACAACGAGTGACATTTTAGAGAACTCTCCAATATGCCTCAATATGGCAAACGTATGTGTATCATTGGGAATTTCCGGTCACTCGTCAAAATCCCGACCTCGTTGGCACTGCCTTATTACTGTCTATCTAAAGGCCGTCCAAAAATTCACGCAAAACTTGAATTTTGCGCCATTTAATAGTACAGTGATGCCAACGAAAAAAAAAAGATAACAATGTGACACGTGACAGTTCGGGACTAGTAAAAATGGAGCGCTATATGGAAGAACAACGCATTTTCATTGTTGAGCAATATTTTAAAAATAATGAAGGTTTATCACCAACAGTCCGCAATTTTCGACCAAAATCATCTTCAGTTGATGGCTTCGTTAATCGTCAAAATTGTCGCATTTTTGATTCAGCAAACCCACGAGTAATTGTTGAGAACCAAAATACATCCACAACGCTTGACTATTTGGTGCGGATTTTAGGCTGGAGGTATTATCCGACCATTCTTCTTCGAAAATGAGGCTGGTCGGACATTTCACATTTAGTGCCTAAATTACAAGATATGGAAGTGACCAACATGTGTTTTCAACAAGACGGTGCCACATGCCATACAGCCAGAGAAAAAATTCATTTACCGCATGAGTCATTTCCTAATCGTGTAACTGCCGTTTTTGCGATCAGAATTGGCCATCCAGATCTTGCGATTTAACGCCATTGGACTTTTTTCTTAGGGGTTTTTTGAACCTCCAGCTCCAACGCCTTGAAAGAGGAAATTGGGAGGAAATTCAGCCACATTTATGCGAAACGGTCACGTACTTACCAGCAAGACCGTAGGGGCCATTTATCCGATGTGCTATTCCATACATAACCCCAATCTGTATACTCTATGAATTAATACAAAATTTAAGCTTTCTAATTAAAAAATCTCCATTTTCTATCAAAATTACATTTTCCATTAATTATGGGACACCCTTTATTATTTTTAATGAATTTCATAGATTTAGTTTTTTTTTGCATCTTATCATTTTACCAAACGTCACCGATGATAAGATTTGTTATAATCTGCAAAACTGCGTGTGTTTTTAGTACTAATTTTGCTGTTGATAATATTTGACGCCGTCTAGCTGCCATTACGGGTTTCGTCAGATTCTATTTGGAAATTCTGATAAACAGCTGATTTATTAGAAGTGCTAATCTCATTCGACATATGTTTTCTGTTTTGCTATCAGTTTTATAATTTTTTATTTTTGTTTATTATTTAATTTCCTAACTCTTGTGAATTACCTACTTTTTTTTGAGAATTGCTTGCACATGTGATTATAAAAAAAAATCAACGGAAGTCTGACAATGTGTCACATAGGTTGCACTGAGGATGTTTCTTTAATTTGATTAAATAAATAATTTATTTCTATAGCCCAGCTTATCGCCTCGCACGGAAATATATTTGTTTGCCTATTAAATTTTTCGAAAAAAAAAGACAAAAAATTGCAGCCGGTGTTTTGATATCATGATACTCGATCTGCATGTATATGTGACCGAAGAAAACTTCCATTGAGAAATATTTCCTTTGAAATGCAAATAGCTTTATGAATGGACGACAAACGAAATACAAAAAAAAAAAAAGAAAAGAAAAGGGAGAGCTAAATTTAGAGACCAAGTGCGAGCAAAAGTGCTAACTGAGAGTCAATATAAAGTGATCGATTGATGTGATGAACTTGAGGTATTTATCCATTTTATTTGGAACGGGAAATTACAGTAGATAAACAGTTAAGTAGAGCAAATCCGAAAATTAAATATTTGCCTTTGTATTCACATGAATTGGGTATATAGTTTTGCAACACGTACAATCAAATAGAAAAAAAAAGAGTTATGAAGCATTCGCCCCTTGATATTTGCCTAGATGGCATGCTGTATCAATTTTTATTGATGTAATGTTTACGAAATGTCAAAGAAGGATATTCGTTCCTGTTGAATCATATATGGATATATAAAGGTAGCCTACCTTTCATTTTTAGGCTTCATACTTTCAAGCTCCACCAGAAAACTGTTATACAATATTTTCGCTATGTATATGTCAATGTTCGAAGTAAGGAAGGTATAAAAGAAGTCCTTCCCTTTAGTTTGTGGGCGGTTGGTTAGTACAACTATCAGTTTACAGCTTACAAGTGCTCAATTTTGACACCACTTGGCATGTGACTTTTGAAAAAAATCTGATCTTGTGTAGTGGTGATAAGTAAGAAAGCAAAATTCAGCTGCTACATACTTACTTAAGGAGTTCCCGACCCGTGAAGAGTCTCTGCCTGAGATACTGCAGCCTTCCAACTTCTGCGATACGGGGCACGCTACTTGCAATTGTCCAGACCAAGCGTTCTGGCATCCGCGATGGTTTTGGTCTTTAAAACTGAGGTTAGGTCTTCCTTGTCTTCTCAAACATGGGGACTGCGATTCGAAGATCTTCTTGCAGCTGAATTACCGCGGATTCCGAATCCGGCAATCACCATTTATATAGATGCTGATGATGAATAGGTGGTGAATCTCGCCTTGAAATTCGTTGGTCTTTTCCAGGATTTCCCTCAGTGTAAACATTTGGTCTGTATATAGTCGATCTGCCGGGTCGGAAGCCACACTGGTACGTGGCGATTAGTGTGTTGCAGAACGGTTAACGATGTTCACTCTGTACGATGGATAGGACATTAAACAGTGATATGCCTCGATAGTTCTTGCAAGACACAGGATCACCTTTTTTGTAAACGGGGCATATGTATCTGATAGTCCAGTCATTGGCCATGTTTTTTTTTCCACTCAAACTTGGCATATGCTAAATAGTTAGATCTTATGAGGTTCGTCTAAGGAACATACATATTTCGTAATTATCCATATTTATAAAGGCTTTTACCCCTTTTGTTCTTTCACATGCCCAAAAGCACATAAAGCGGTACTGTTCTCCACTGACGTAAGCGATAAGCGGAAGGTTACTTTGACTCTTCACAAAATAGTGTGTTTTTACCAAAACAACTTGGACATATCCCTTATATAGTACTATCACAAAATTCCTTGATTCCAGCAGAACGACCCTAAGGAATACAACCTGGGATCTCTATTCACACCACCGACCGGTGATCTCTGTGACTTTTTAGGCTTGTTAAATTAATAAACAAATACCAACGGACCCAAACCTCTGGCATTGTTTGTTTATAAGGACAGCTCAGCAGCAAATCGACAAAAGTTCAACGTAAATAATCCAGACGTGTCGTTATAAATTGCCAAATAAACAAAACAAAACTAAGCCGTGAGCCCGGCGACCCTTTGGCACATCATCGGCAATATATTATTTCCTTTCCCACATCTGATGAGAAGGCGCACAAACACATAAACACAGCCGACGACTTGTCCATCGTGTAAACAACCATCCTAATGGCAATAATTACAAAAATAGAAACGACTACAACAGAAATAGCATGGAACGCCAACCGTATGTTGCCATTAAGACCTCTTCTATTGCCAATTAGTGTGTGTACATGTACTTATGTGCGCGCCCTCTATTTCCGCAATTTGAAATGGACCATAGACGATGATGACTCCAAGCTCTATGTCAATATTGATAAACACTCTGGCGGAATGTATCTCTCCGAGTATACACACTGTTCGCTTGGTGGAGTAATTAACGGATAACTATGCAAACAACTTCCTGCCCTCGGAATCGTTGCGTTGCGTTGCCCGCCTGCATTATCGTCGCGTGAAATACAACAAATCTCGTCGACAATAATATTGATTGGCAATGCATCGCATCGCAACGTAAAAGTTCAAAGGTAGGCCCATAAAAACCGAGCGCTCTGTTACAATGTTGCAGCAACATTTAAAATCGCCAGGCCGCCCTGGCCATGCGAACGTAATTATTGTCTTCTTTCTGTGCGGTTCTGGTTTTATGAATGAAAGTCAATCTGCGGGATCGTGCGGCAGTCGCGAGGGTCTCGGTGGTGTGGCAGAGCCTGCGGTCGTATATGGAGATTGTTGCCAAAGGAATGTAGTGGAGAGCGCAGACACATGTTAATTCAAATGTATACACAGGAGCGAAGATGACGTTGTGCGCAAAGTCTGGCCCAACCAAACTTTGTTATGACTAAAGGCGCCAATGGAAGGCATCGAGAGGCTCCAAAAAACGAAACACGCAAAGAGGAATGCAACAAAACAAGCAAGCTAAGCAGAAAACTTCAGAACATGTGATTTGGGATGGCAGTCGCATCAGAGGACCAAGGAGATCCTATGTGGGACCCCACAGGCCTTATTTTGGCGTATCATGTGTGTGCGCAACTATATGATTATGTGGCGGAAAGACGGCTCTGTGCGAGAGTGTATTTGGCAAGGAATGTGAAATTGTGATTTTCATTCTGTAATGCAGAACGACGACGACGACGACGACGGTGGCGGTACGTAGCCATCCAAAAGATCAAGACGATAGACGTTCGTAAAAATAAAACATCATCAGCGCACACAAAACAGGAGACGATGCAGATCCATGTGGTATCGCGCTGAACGAAGCGAAAGGAAGAGAAAATGTGGCAATTAAGGCGCACCAGAATGAATACGCCACGCTCTGGGTGATTGAATGATTAGCACCACGTTGGAGCATGCAGTGCGGTTTGGATTGGTTTTGTTTTTTTTTTAGCTGTTTTTGCCAGGTGAAGATGGGTTACGTGTTCAAAATGTTGTAACAAATGGGAAATACGATACCTCTGGGCAGTTATGCGAGTTTTAGTAGAAGGATTCAGACTGATTAATGTCCTTTCTGAAATGAAAAGATTTACACGTCAACTCTAGAGTACATCTCTGTTGCGATCTGACGTACTGACTACGATCTGACTACGTTCTGACTAATGTCATTGTATTAACCCTTGTAGCGGGGTTGATCTTCAGTTTCTTACACCAGTCGGCGATCACATGGTGCCGAACAGCAATTTGAATGCCAAATTGATTAATGATTAGGTTTAGACTGGTTTGGCTTTAATTTAATATTAATTTGTTTATCAGCGGCAGTTAGAATAATTTATTTGTTTTCAATTTGAGATTGATGTTAATCTGAAATTCAGTAAGTATTTATGGCCCCGTATGTCTTCGTCAACTGAGACAAAAATTGCATGAGATAAAAAAGTAACTTCGAGCAAGAGAACAAATTTTCCTTTATAATGGCAGGATAATTTATTGATATGAAATAGAAACGACATTTACCCGTAAGGGGGCAGCACTTGACAACTTCTATAGGTGAACAACTATTATGTACATGAAGACTATTTTTGGAGAGATTTGCAGATACTTCGGGTACAACTGATATGCCTAGGACTTGTACTAAGATGTTGCTGTATTTTGTTCGTCTAATTTTTATTTTCTTATTCTATACGTAAGCTGTTTCTATTGTTAGATATTTCTCGGACGATTTGCTGGATTTTTGGGCACGGAATCTGTCATTTCTGTCTTCAGTCCTACTTGTACAGAACAGGAACGATTGTTGCACTCATATGAGTCATAATAAAAGAAACAAATTTCACTCACAGAGTAGCAGTAATCTCTTAACAGACCTTGCAGCCTTTTCGTTAATTACTTTTCAAGTGTTACATACTTGAATAACGCAGCCGCCGTATCGAATTGCATTGCATGGCCAAGTGTTAGAAAATACAGACGTAACTTTTTCGATTCGACTTGCTACATCAGATTTGGTTCGGTTGACACATTTTTCCAATATCTATCAGTTGCCCAAGACGAATCTGATTGGTTTTGTCGGATTCGTCGTTGCGAATTAGGTATGTTGTTAGTTTTTGTATCTGTTTTGATTTAGGAAGTTTTTATTCTACAACCAGTTGTACTCGCAAGTTTTTGCCCGTGCACAGAAATTGTATTGCTTATAGGTCTTAGATAATAATATTCTTTCGTAAAATGCGAAAAATGAGAATAAATCGATTTTCTGGAATTTTCTTTCTGTGTAAACCTGAAATACAGCAATACGAACAAAACAAAAAAAGAATCATGAAAATCGGCCCAGCGGTTATCCAGTTATAACGTCATTGAGTTTTACTACATTGAAGATGTTTTTTGTATGGGCGGTGCCACGCCCCTTTGTCCAATGTTTATAGCAACACTCCTGGGTCAATACCTAAGATTGTCTGTAAGTTTAAACTCAATCGATTCGGCGGTTTATGTGATATACGATATTGAATGTTTTTTTTTAGGTATTGGCGGTGCCACGCCCCTTTGCCCAATTTTGCAGTGTTGCTTTCTAAATATGTAGTATATATCGGACAATCAAATTTGATTCTAAGCTGAATCTACATTTCGTTCATCGTTTGTGCTACATATTGTTAAACGAACGGCTTAGCTTCTGGTTCTGAGTGTCATAATGGAATCCTGTCTGAAACAAATTTATCAATTCTTCCTGCCAGGCCTTAAATTATGTAAAAAAATATCACGACATATATCAAGATACAGTTCAAGATCGCATCTTCGATGTTTTTCGAATGTCTCATCTATGAATTAATTGCTACATTCAATTTCATAAAAATATGTCGAGGACGTATGACTAATTTTTTTTGCATGACATATTTATTTTCCAATCTAATTTGGCAATTTACAAACAAACATTCGGCAGCTATTTCTGAAAGTCTGAGAAGTTGATTTAACTTCAAAATAAACATTTTAAATTTGACTTAGTTTACTATTCTGGACGTTGATTTCACAAGCTTTTAATGCTGACACTAATGTCTCAACATTTTGTAGGAAAAATATATCATGACACACAATATGTAGTCGGATGTTTAATAATACCTTATGCTGTCTATAAGAATAAATAACACTTAATTTGAAATTACATATTAAGTATCTACAGTTTTCTTGTAGACTTTTTAAAAAATTGGAAAATGTCATGACTTATATAAAGATTTATTTCAAGAACTCGGCATAAGTTTTAAAAGTTATTTATGAACTAGTTTGTAAACTGGTAATTTGGCATTTGTAACTTGTTTTGGAAATTATTTTACATAATCTATGTTAATTTATGTGTCATGACCCATATCATGGGATACTACATAAATTTAAAAATGCTTACAAAGGCTCTGCTGTAATCAGCATAATTAATTGCGAACTATTCGTTTGTTGTTCGCTCAAATTCTCGAGGTGAAAGTGTTAAAATTTGTCATAATTGTCAAAATTCTATGCCAGTTCTGAATGTCATCAATATAGGCTGAATATTCTCGCCATATTTTTTTTTAAGAAACACATTCTGCAATCGTTTGGTCCGTGATCATTCGAAGAAGTGAGCATATGCCCGACGATATATAAAATAAAAAAATAGGTGGCGCAACAGGCGGGTAGACACCCTAGTCCTAGCTTCTCGCAACCATTCGTTTTATGTGAGTTTCATTTTTGGGACGAATGGAAGGGACCTACAATCTTATGCCGAGTCCGAACGGGACTTTTTCAGGACAGTCATACTCTCGGATGTTTGTCAGACGTTCGCGAGAGGTGGCGCAGTAGAAAAAACCTTCAGATGTAATTTATGTCTTTCCGGGGATCGAACCTCGGAACCCTCGCACAGTAGTCCAGCACACTAACCACTGCGCTACTATGCCCGACGATAGTGTTTGATAAAATCTCTAAAAGTTCCTGTGTCTTAGGCAAACATGCCGCAAGGCTAGGCCTCTTCGCAAACGACTTTTGTAGGAGCTGCATGGACGAGGAAGAGGAGGAAACTATCCCTCACCTTCTTTGTTCCTGCCCAGCTCTCTCCCGCAGAAGGAAGCTTCACTTAGGAGCCTTCTATTACAACGACTTGGGCGATCTGACAAGCATAGACATCAGAAGCCTCTTACGCTTTATAAAGAGCTCAAAATGGTTCAACTAGTAGGGAGATCTTAGATCCTTCATCGTGGCATCACAATGGACCTATACTAGTCTAAGTGTGTTGGCGTTTTTAGCTGACAGCCACTTTCAACCAACCATCGAAAAGTGTTGAAAGAAGAAAATGTATTTAAAAATATTTACTCTTGCCTTGCCTTGCACATAGATAGTGCATATTAAATATGCAACTGCCCATTAAAAAGTTGTATGCACAAAAAATATCACAACTCATATACAGCAATTTAAATGTTTACATGGTGTCCATGCGATCTACCTATGTACATTATATTTTCAAGTACAAATATTTGGATGAAATATGGATGACGAAAATGTTTAATTTCTTTTGTAATTTGTATGTATCTAGTAATGAGTTGAGTAGTCATTGTAAATCCTCATCAGCTAAAAGGAATAATGTATACTAATCTGTAACAGTGAGAGTTGTGAATAACTATCAAATCTTATCTCAGGATATATTACATGCAAGCAATAGGAATTGTTTTCCCAGACGCTGAATTATGAAAAAAAAAAATCTATAGCTTTTACAAAGTTTATTGAATTCTTGCTAAATGTCATGATATTTGTTGCGATATAAAATGATATACATATATAGATATATATTGATAGAAATTTTGAAAGTCTTGAAAATGAATTTTTTGCAATTTTTATATATCTGCTTATGCGACATAGATTGTAGATTGTGGGGGGGAGGTGGTATATTAAGTCCCAAATCACTGCGGCCACAAGTGGGCCTATTGTGATATCCTCCATTTATAGCTCATCCATGATGCCGCAGTTTGTTATAAAGGCGGCTAGCTCTTTGGGTGTGCTGGCAGCTATATCCGCTGCTTCGAGGTAGAATTTACCTAGATAACGTTGACGTGCGACATAACAGCTGAACTGAATTCATTCCATTTTCCAAAGTTACATCTGTCATAAATTTCTCTCAAATGAAATTACATTCCTATAATCCGCCCGTTGGATACACGTTTTTATATCATATCTAAAATTCTCATGTCAAGTTTTAAATTTAAATCAATTTGTCTCGCAAAATGTGTTTTGTGTTTACTTACCGCAGCCTCTTCTCATACAAAAAAAACCCAACAAATTCAATTAAACAAATTTCAAGTTCTTGAACTTGTCTCTCACCCAACACACTAAGCGATAATTTCGAAGGTCAGGCGAAAAGAACACATGGAGTGTTCTAAAAACAACAAAGAAAAAACGTTCCTACTTTATAGCCGCATCAACAACACTAACAGACATTGTACTACTATAGCCCAAAAGTCAATATTGCACTCCTGAGACATGGCGACATTACAGCTCTTAAATTTTGCCAACTCTCTGCACACTCAATTAAAAGTTTATTATTATTATTATTATCATCAGACTTTTTATTCTTTACACACGTTTCTTAGGACATTTTTATTGCAAACATTAGCAACATTGTTTTCCAATTGCATTATGTCATAGAGAACTCTCCCGTCAAAGTCAAAGGTATGTGTTTACAAAGCTCATTCCTGTGTGCAACATGTTTTCAAGGGAACTACTCTTTTCTAGTTTTGCGTAGTCTTACTGAATGCTAGTCGCTAGAAATCGAGCAATTGCATAGCTACACTAAAATAGAATTATTTTATAGATTCAACATTATTTGCTATTTAGATAAGGTGACTTGTGTGAACACAAGACACACACACGCGCCGTTTGATGGGGTTGTGGCAACTAAGTTTGGGGTTTTTATTTTCTTCCAAATGCTATATGGCGCCAGTGACTTTGACTGTACACCGCCGCGCCGGCTGCCGACCGTTGCAGCTTTATCTCTGAAAAATAAATCGAGCTAATATTTTAATCTAACACGAGACATGGATTTATTCAAGGTGACAGATCAGGTCGGTCTGTCCTGAATTACTGATGCATTTCTTTTGGAAGCAAACTTTCGACTACATCCAAGGAGAGGAAGTCGTCGTCATCGTTGTTGGCCACATGCCTTAGCCTTCGTTCGTATCAGATTCACATTTGTTATGGCATATAATTTGCATCTGGTTCGTTTGACGTTGATAAGAAGACGAGTGCCGGTTTCAGCCACAGCATGCGAGATGTTAACGCTAAAAGGTGGCCAATAAAAATGTGGAAATTATTATGACGGCGTGAGCTGTGTTATAGCTGGCCTTGAACAAAGGGAATTAATATTTTTGTCATCTATAAAATTGGAAAATAAATTTGATGTGTAATGAGGACGGTTTGCCAAGATTAACATTTAAATAGGATGGAAGGGGGAAATAAGTTATGAATAACTTGAATAAACGAAAATTACCTACTGTCAAATTTGTATAATGGTTTGGTTGATTCAACAAGACGTGTGTTCTCAGTTTTAAGGCACCTTCACATCTGCGCTTTGCAGTAGGGTATACAGTTTGAGCAGCAGCTGTCAAATTATACATCTGGTCGAGGTGAAAGGATTATCAGCATAATCATTATCATTAGTCATTAGTCATAGTCACCTAGTTTATTACAACCAATTGGGTGGGCTAAGTAGTTAGAACAATAAATCACAGGTCCGATCTCCGGAAAGAAACACTAAAAAACGCTAACTTCTTACAAACATCCGAGAGTAGAAAAAATTGATATCACAACTTTAAGTTTTACGAAAATGTATTTTTAAAATATTTGCCACGCAATGTTAGAATGACTGACTTTCAAGCCCACAAAAAAAAAAATGACGATTTCGTGTTGCCAATGTGAGGTAATAGTTTTTGTTACAAAACTGAAGCTCTTTTTTATTATTATCTACTATTTTTTTAAAACACTTTTATTACTTTTATTATTTCTAATTAATACCTAAATTTAATTAAAAATAATAGTACTCCTGTATACTTTTCATATATTTTTATTAGCGTTGATTGGGCCATTTGACATTTCATCTAGTACAATTGTACGGAAATTGCATCCCTTGTACATTCGTATGCTACAATACTAACAGCCCTATTATGGCTATCAAATATCAACACGATATTTGATAATAATTGATACGTATCAACAAAATGAATGAATCGGTATTATGGTTATCAACCTATCAACATTTTTGATGAATTGTGAATTGTATTAGATTTAAGATCTATTGTGAATAGTTTTATCGATAAACTTGGTATTACGGTTATCAAAAAATTTGATATTCATCAAATTTTCTATCAACCACAAATTTCTCGTTGATACGTATCAAATATTCGGCGCATCAAATTAAAAAATGTATATCCTCGTTTTTATTGTTAAATAACGACTTTAGAGCGAAATGTCTTCGGTAGACATCCCAAATGTACTCAAACCACGAGTAGCAGCGATTTTAAAATTATTTACTCAATAAGGAAACTATCAACTGAGCGTTGGAAGCTTTAAAGAAGCTTGTACCAAACCCTCTAAAAGGGGTCTTTTAACAAGTCTTGATAAATAGCACAATATTTTTCCAACAGAAATTGTCAGAGAAATCCCAACTCAAGCGAGAATCGTTGTTACTGATCGCTTTCCCACATTCCAATTAAATAAATTTCAGACTAATTTTCGTCTAGACGTTAGCTTAATTTTAGTTCTTAAAAGTGCTTACCTATTAATCCATGCTTACTAACCCTTAAAGCAATGACAATGTGTCACGAGATATATCATGATGTTTTCCAAGCAATCAAAATGTTTGCACGAGTTTTTAATATATGTATCAGCATTTGGTAGTGAAGACACTATTTTTACCTGAACCTGATTACGTATTAATGCCATACATATGTCATGACTCATGTCATGCGGCATAAATTAATATTCCCAACTTTTGCCGATAGTCAAGTTGCGATTAAATCCCCAGATTCGGTTACCTGGAATTCCAAAACTGGCGCTTATCTCTCAACGAGATGGCTGAACAAATCAAAATTGGGAACACCACTTTTCACCGACAAAAAAATCTCGAATCGACAAAATATCGAGATTTTTGGAAGATCACAGAAAAAAAGTTAATAAAAAAAAATATCTCGAAAGCAAAAAATGTCGAAAACCAAAATATATATATAAAAAAAAAATCTGAAAAATGTCGAAGAATTTCGAGATTTTGTAAAAACATTTCATTTTGGTGAAATCGATTTCTAATACCCTAAAATATTATTTTGTCGCCCTTAAAAGGACAGTAATTCACTTAGTTTAACTTAACATAGAAATTAAGCACTGTTTGTGATAGGCTCCTAGGGACCTATGGACGGTTAAGTGTAACTCAAGAGAATCGAGCCCTTATGGTCCGATTGCGCCAGGTACTGGGTTTAGGTACTGAAATCTGTGAGAAGAAAGAAAATGTTCCTTCTCCGTGATTCTCATGAATTGGCGAACCTCAGGTTTATCAGAGATTTTATTTTTGGAACTATGGGTGTGGAAAATGCCAGTGCCAAAAAATTCCTTTTTTCGCTCAGCCTGGCTCGAAAAAGTACCTTATATTTTCGCACACATATTTTAGCTCATTTCGAGTACAAATGTTCGACCAAAATGGGAAATTTCCCACAATCTGGCAGCATTGTTCTAGTTCCAGGATCCTTTTTAATTTCTCGATGAAATTAAAGTTAACTGCGTCCACGCTCTTGTTGTACGCTAGCTTTATGAAACCTTTTAACGACTTCTCGCATATATCATGAACCTGTTTATTCAGCTTTTATTGCAACACTCCCAAGTATTGCATTCTCAGAAAGTCGTATACACCTTACACCCCCTGCATTCACCTTGGATATAAACTCTCATATTTATTGCCTTATAAGTTTAATTCCTGCGAATTTCGATTGCGTGACTAGCCTAGACCACCTCTATAAATGACGCCATTGATTCCAGCAAGTATTTTTTTTCCACTGATCACTGATAACTAATAATTATCGGAAGTTAGAGCATGACCAACATTAGACGAAAAAAAAAAAAAAAAAGAAATCACTTCTACTAGTGTTGTTTACCAACTTGATATGATAGCGCGTTGCAATTGTCCTTGGACACACAACTATGGGTTTGGGGTGGGAATCTATATCGGCACACATAAAAATGGGTGCGCAAAAAAACTCGGCACACAACAGAAAAACGCACTCTTCTAACCGCCTTTTCAGGTGTAATTTGCAATCTCTCCGTCGTCGCGTCGAATAGTGCGCAAATATTTATCTAATCTATTATTCCACTAAATATGCAATGAAAAAAAAATCGGCAAAACTTTTGTCGCACACATTCGCGGTGCATTTTCCTTCTCGCCGAGTGCTAATTACCGAGTACCAAGCTACAGTGGTGCTCCCTTTTGACCTAAACGCTAAAATGCTGGCGCTTTGATAATGGTTAATGGCGCTAACAGGGCATCTCTCTCGCTCTCTACCCTCTTGCGCACAAGTACCATAGACAAATGTATCTATATCTCCACATCTGGTAGCTGTAGCCGCATAGAAAACGCTCTCTGTGTGGTGGATGATTGCTGCAGCAGCAGCAGCGTATGTAAATCGTAATTAGTTTAGTTTTTAATGCGTGCAGTAATTACTACTGGCCGAGAGCTGCATGCATAGGGCAGCGTTAGCGTCTACCGCATTTCGTATCGGTTGGTTCAGTATTCATAAATTTCCCATGCACCAGTACGCTGAGTATACGAGTAGATACAATATCTCGGGTATTTATGTCGCTTGAAACAATACTCTTGACGCTGGCGCTGCACCGTGTGTTCAATTGCCGACTTTTAGGTCAATTTGATAAGACACCAAACTAAATGACGCCTGGCGTTTCGTTGTTAAATAGGTATGCGACGAAGGTAATTATTTCTAAATTGTTTAGTTTTTGTTCTGTAACAATTTGTTATGCTAATATTTTTTTTAAGTATTTTTTTGTGTATAAAAATCGCGCGAAAAGTATCTAACCTGTTGCTTACAGGGGTGTCAGGGGTAGTAGGTATAGGTACATAGTTTGTTTGCCTAGATGCATAACCGTGTATTTGCTTGGTTTTAGAGTTCTCGATATTTTATCTAACTGGGAAGTGTTTGTCGTAGTAAATTGCCAAGCTAATGCAATTTTTTATGTTTATTGGTGTTTCAGTGTGAATTACTGTGAACACTATCACTTAAGGTCAAAATGGTGGTAAAAATATAAAATAAAATATAAATGAGTTGTGTTATCGGTAAGTTGTGTAAATAGTCATGTTTTTGGTGCAAATTATTTCATGATTGCAACATATTATGATAGAGGTGTAGGTGAGTGTATAGAAGCCATTAGTTGGGGTGAAATATTGTTTACACACTTTGTAACTGGATGAGCATTATACTTTAGCTAACTTAAAATAAGGGATTTCCGATGAAACTCTTTCCAATAGAATGCCATATGTTTTTAGGAAGCATTTCTCTAGAGATTTACTCTACGATCTCCTCTTGAAGATGTCTGATAGGTAAGTGCCTGAAATTCGCAGACAAGATTGTGCGTTAACACCAAATTCGGAAAGGGGGCGGACCGATAATTCTATACGCAATCGTTGTGTGGTGGCCGAACTTAGACAAAAGCTCCAACCTAGAAGTCTTAGAGAAGACTCAGCGCTTGTCACGCTTATGCATCAAGGGTGCACTGAGAACATCTCCTACAGTCGCTCTACAAACCATACTTAACATACTTCCCCTAGACATCGTCAGCAAAGAATACGCCACAAACGTGACGCCATCATCCTTCTACAGAATATCCCCTTGCACTTTACTACCGGTCTGCCATACAATGACTTCTGCAGAATCTCCAGACATGCGGAGGAGAATGAGTCCATTACTCACTTTCTTTGCAGTTGCCCTACCCTAACCAAATTAGGGAAGGCCTACTTAGGAAACTATTTTCTCAATGATCTCAGTGATATAGGTATAACACCAGCGCCGCTAACATTCTTAGCTTTATAAACGGCAGCACAATACGTCGACTAACAAATCCACATCGTGAAACGTCTTCACACCTCAATGTACTAGGCGGCCTATATAGATAAACGATCAGTCACACAAATTGGTTACATTGCGATCATTTGTAGACAAGTCTTTATGTGTATTCTATGAATTCTCTGTGCGTGCCAGGCCGCATCTCACTTAACCTAACAGCAAGCTTATCGTCAGTATAAAATACACAGAAGACTAGATGCCACAGACGCGCAACGGCCGCGACGTAGTGGGTTTCATTAGGTGACCACAACGAAACCTCTGGTTTAATGAAGAGAGAAGAGGTCGGTCGAATCTATTGAGGGAAGCTACTAAAGAGTCCGAAAGTCTAACAGAGGCTAAGACGATCTTCCCAAGGATACTAGGGCCGAACAGAAGCCTGCAGAGATGAGCATGGAAATGTGATAGTAGATTCAAAGTCGGTGCTGAGGAGTTTGGATTAAGACGCGTATAAGATCTTGTCTTATATACATATGTACTGTGTAAACACCTAAAACCCTTCGCTAGGATAACCTGATCAGCTTATATTACTGCCGAACAAATCTTCCCACTTTTGCGGATCTTAGCAAAAACGCAGGGATTCCAGATGCGCTGTGTTGAAAGTCGCCTACGATAGCGTTTTTGTACACAGCCATTCCAAGTTTCAGCCAAACTTGTTCGTCGAATGACACCTGAGAAATATCGCAGCTCAGTCAAAGCCGACAAGAACACCAACAAACCCTTTAATGTAAAAAAAAAAGATTTAGGCGAGATGCCGCTCTAGTATGTATCTTCCTTAGCATCATTCTTGAAGCAGTTGTCCTCGGTCGTGGTCTACCCCGGACTGTAGGCATCACCCAAATTAAAGTAAAGACAGATCTTCAGTTATAAAACACATGATACACCAAATATGACAGTTTATCATTTATATTGCATACCTTCAGGCTGAGTGACTCGAAAGTTATTTAACTTTGCTTGCCTGTGATATGAACAATTAAAACAAAAAATAAGAGAGTTCAATAAAACCAACTTTAGGTTAAATTGCCTTTATCAAAATGTCAAACCTTTTCTAGTCGTTCACCATTGGAAAGTACTTTTTTCGACTTGGTACTATATTGAATAACATATTATTTTTATGAATGAATTTGTAGGAGTATTCATCATCCATCATTAAGGTGTCATTTGACATTCGACGTAATAAGACAATGAAGGGTTTTATGAAATGCATATAAAGTTGGTTAACCTTATTTCAGGTTTTGTGTTTTCAAAAAAAAAAAAAAAAGAAAACATATCAATAACAAAATACATTGTCATTGTCCCTCTGCTTACTCATTAGAACGAATAACTATTTTAAATCCACTGAACTATTACATTGTCGCCTACGCACTCGTATTTATTAATTGACACCCAAATAATACATTTCCGTTGCCAAATAGTGTCAAAACGTAGTTCAACTATTATACTCATATTTACACGCTTGTTAAATACTGAGTGCGAGGTTTTTAATGTCACATTTCCTTTTGACCAACAATTTAACAGCACACACCAACTAATTATTAATTTAGTGCTTTTTTTTTATATTTTTCCTTTTTTATTTTTTTTTCTAGCAATGGGAACTGTATGTTTTGAGTCGATTAAAATGGGATCTATCATCAGTGACACCATTAGATTTTCTAGAATTATTATTAATACGCCTGCCAATTAGAAATACCAAATGTCCAGATTTAAATGTGGAAAAAGTAAGGCAACATGCACAGGCCTTTATTTCCTTAGCAGCCAAAGGTGAGTTTATTCATTTTCTTTTATTTTTATATTTACATCGAAGCACGTGTTAATTTTTATTATTATATTGACATTTATGCTCTTTGTTGGTTTATAGTAAATCAAAGTTAAGACGAACTTTATTACAATTGGTAATGTGGAAACGATTATTCATGATTTTGGCGTGAAAGGTGTAGCAATTGGAAACTATAAAAGTGTCATTTACATATTTCAGAATCTTAGTAGAAAATTGTTATTAACCATAAAATCGGATGATTGCTATTAAGAGAAATGTTGCGCAACATAACTAGTGGAGAATAAAAAGTTTTATTTTTCTATTTCATTCTTTATTATAAAGATATTTGATTGAATGTACTGTCTCAAAGAAACTGTATTTTTATTTTCACCCAATATACATGTTGCAGAAACCTTCATAAATTTTGTTGACTGTTTTTATATCATCAATGATTTCTATGACTTAAGCAACCAACTCTTATGAACAGTAGCATTCTATGTATTGCTCACCGATTTTCTCATTTAGTATTGAAGGCAAGTCTATGTCTGTACTCAATATTGCTGCAACATTGGTTTGTTTGGAGAAAATGTAACTTTTGAAATAGCTGACATAATAGTTCTTGGTTTGTAAGGCCTTTGAATTCCCATAGTGTCAACGAAACCTAGCAAAAAGAGCGAATTATTTTATTGAACCCCATATACATGTTGCAGCAATATTGAAAAATATAAATTTGTAGTATTTAGCTATTGCCATTTCTATAGGTTAGGGTTTTTTCTGATGAATTTTATTTACATCAAATGTTTATTTAGGTGACTGTTCTTCGAAGAGTTCACTGGAACTTACTTAGACTAGAGGAAGCTAATTGTGTCGCTTCTAATAGTCATTCATATGAGTAGTTGCTCGAACTCGAGTGATCCACCAACATGATGCAGAAACGATTGTTTTACGTTTCGGTTTAGGTATTGTAGAGTCAGTCTTGTGTAGGATATTGTGGGCAAACATAAAGCGAAGTAGAGTAACCTGCATCTTACTGCAAAACTCGAAGCAACAATATTATATTTGTCTGATTTTTGTAATGTTGATGCAACATGCATTTTGCCCATTCTTACAATAAATTTAGGTTCATTGAGAAAATTATAAAACTTCGATTTTTGATTTCCTCTCTGTACACATGTTGCCGAAAACAAACCTATATGACTAAAAAATTATGCGCATCTTAAAATCGTCAACAAATTTTATTTTAAGAAAATATTTAGCAGGTTCTTAGCGGTCATATGTAACAGCCTCGAAAATCGAACACCACATATTTTTAAGAACATATTCGACGTAGAAAATAGCAGCAACTACCATTTTCGAATATAAACAAATAAAATAGCTCTCTCTGTCTCTATAGCTCTTATGATCTTAAATAAATACCGATATTATTTAAAATACGAAATTTGTATACTTTATACAAGTTGCAGCAACATTTTTACATTATTGCTTTCAAAACTCTTAACTTTTCGATTAGATTTCATTAAAACTGTTGCAGAAACATAGATTCTTCTTAAATTGGCGTAAATAATTATAAACACAACGAATCGCATCAACACATTCCTATTGCCAAAAAAAAAATCAATTTCCTCCGTCAATGTCAATAATAAAGCAGTTCTGAAGTACCTAGTCTGTCTATGTAGACCACACTCCATTGCAACATCCCAATTCCAAGTATTTTGTTAAAATTACACCAACGTATATGAAAATAATTATAACGTTTCGAATTTCTCGCGATCCTGCTGCTGGCCGAAATGATTATGGCTGGCGATGATGCTTGGCGGGTAACCAACTCACGATCTCATTAGCATAGTTGGGTTTCCTTTTCATTGTGAAACAAGGCGCGGACTAAACGAAGCAAAATGAAATAAAAATCCAAATCCGCTGTCATCGACTTTTGCTCTGCAAAACAAAACTATGTTGATGATAAAAAAAAATCTCGCATTTTCATGCCTCCTATGGGCAACATGAAACCAAATCATTACTACACACAGACTGAGGAGGAGTGTGCTGCGTGCAGCGTGCACCACCCATTGGACAAGGACTAGTAAATAAAAATTTAATTCGAAAAAAAGGAAGACCAAAATGGATAAAGAAAATAAATGAAGAAAATGAGTAACACTCAGTACACTTTGGCATGTGGTGGACTAATATTAACACTTCCTGGAAGATGTCGACTCGTAATCAGTAAATAGTTAATAATTAGTTTCGAAATAGACGATAATCCTCGGGGAGTTTTATACTCTGATTCTCTTTTTCAAATAAATTACTTATGTTGCGTTGCGGCACATGGAGTCTTTGAATACATTCCTTTTGGCATCAATCTTTAATTTTATATACTAAAAGGTACATCCGTTGCCATGGACATTTATTAATTATGTAGTTCAATTCTACTCGAAAATGTCGCAATTTACATAAAAATCGCTTTAAATATCTTAGACACATGTTGCAGCAACATTGATTTGTAACTGATTTTTATCAATTTAGAACTAATTTTGTTTAAAGTGAAATTTAATAAGCCTCTAGACTAAAAAATACTAAAGCATGAAATAACGAGTTTATTTTTTTTTACACATGTTGCAGAAACATTTTGTATAGTTTTCTATAATTTATTTGTATAAACAATTTTGTTCTGTGTTGTTACTTCATGGGCGTCTTTTGCATCAACGAGTACCTTCACTTAAATCGAATTTAGTTCATTCTTAAAAATGTAGGAACATATATTGTAAAGTGTGTTATTTAGAATGTGTCATTTAAGAGGTTAGAGCGCCGCAAGTAGCTTCCTAGTTTTACCGATATCAGGAAAATTCCCTAACTATCCAGGATGATTTAAAATCATCGATCAGAATAAATCAATCGTGAAATCAAATTTACTCTTTAAAAAAAATCTGACCCTACAGAGGACATACTTTGCGAGAGTTGTGTGCCTGGCCAAGAAAAGCTCTTCCTCAGCCATTTGGCAGTTTCCTGCCTCTAGTTGCTTAGATGTCATTAGCATTGAAAGCATTCAGCGAAAGTGTATGATGGTTTGGTTCAACAAATTAAAAACGTCAAGAGAACTTGACATTTTATAACCACAAAGCGCCATCTTTTGTCAACTATCTGCAACATGGTATCAGCAAAACTTTAGCTTTAATTAATTTGTTCTCTCAGTTAAATTGTTAAGATCGATAAAGTGTTAGAAAATGATGGCACATATCACTTGAGCACCTTCTGCTTCAAGCCCCATCACTACAGTCATCCCGATGACATAGATCCCCTTTGCGATCTGTTCCAATGCCACACTACTGTCTTGGACTATAAAATCCAAACTGGGTACATCCATCAAACTAATACTCCTCATTCAACCCATCACCTCACCAGCTAGACATCGATAGATGAAAGGCTTCAATTATGAAAACAGATTTCTGCCGACATTTATAGCAAAGACTAGATTTTATGAGAATAATTCCCATACCCAAACCCAGCCCCTATCTCCGAGAGCAGATCATCAAAGTCAACTACTCGCGCATGCTTCCACTAAATGTGAAGGTCAACACTTTTGCTCGCTCTATGGCCGAGTAGAGCACAGGCACACTGCACCAGCAACAAACACTATAGTCATTCTCTAAAGGTGATCAGCTGAAATTGACCATAAAGCGACTGTCTGCTTCCAAAACGACTCCACCACAATCACCATCAGCAGCAGCAGCATCAGCAACTAAAGTAGTGGCGGCGGTCGGTGGCGGCAACGATTGCGGTGGCGTCGTGTCCAGACAAACAATGATCCAGTCGCGTCCACACATCGTTGTTATAGTTGGCGGCGGTGGTTTAAGAGAACAAAACAACACAAAAGTGAGAAAGACCCTGACATACCAAGCAATTTACAATCAGCACACACAAAGGCTGCACAGAGGCATCATCATCATCGTCGTCGGTCGTCGGTCGTCGCCGCCGCACAGCAGCATCAGCAGCTGATGCCCACAGATGATGATGATGATGATGCTATGTTGTAGGTGCTCTTCATACGCTTTATGCGGTCCTCTAGTGCGCTTCTGTGGCTAGGCTATAGGCTGCTGCTGGTGCTTGGACTGATGACCTGAAAATTGCAATGCATGCAGCGGCTTACTCACCGCACTAACTCACTTATTCGTGAGTTTCCTTAGTTTTTCTCTCATGCGGACTTGTTGACTCTTTTATTATTATTTGTTGGTTATTTAATGAATAACTACTCGGAAATGGACTCCAATTCAACAATGGAAGCGAAAAATCCTTTTTTTGAACTATTTTTAGGCTTTGCAAGAAGAATGCCTCGGAGGAGGGCTGAGATTTTTGTGTTTTATTTTGGTGGACATGGACACACACTCAATGCGAAATTGTTCTTTTGTTTTGCGTTTAGGCAGTTGGACTCCACCCTTATGGTATGGAAAGGCGATGGCAACATTGTGGAAATGGTATCTCGTCATACTGGGACGGGCTGAGCACGAACATTTGATTGGGAAAAGAAAAATTTGCCAAAAGACCGCTGCAACAACTAAACAGATTAAATTTCAAATAGTTTTCGAGATCTTGCGTTGGCCCTAATCGATGAAGGCAGCTCGAATTCCAAGACATGATATGGAGTCCATTGCCCATCAGGCATGTTTCGATGACTACAATATTTGTTGAAAGATTTCAAGCTGGGCCGAAAATCCTTTCATGTGTCTACTAGGCTCGTAAAACATTTTTTAACTACATAGATCAGTTCGTTACTGAACTACCGACATTTTTCGAATATTGGAGAGTATATTCGAAAATTAAAGCAATACACTAAAAGAGTTAGTTCAAAGGCGGTCATTACGTAAGTTCATTTAGTTCATCTGAAGATCTACATCAGTTTAAATTTTTTCACGGTGTTCAGCATATTTTATACAGCACACAAGGTCTACAGCTCAGTCCCTGAACTATATTTAGAACTATGTATTGAAAATGCCGACAAATGAACTAATGAACCGGGTTAAAGGAGTTCAATGTTGTAGTTCATTTAGTTCAACTACTGAACTACATTACTTTGAATCTTTTTACGTTGCTGGGATCAGTTTTATGCAGCATTCTCATATCGACGGTCTACACATCAGTCCCTGAACTATGTAGTGCAGATATGCAAAATGCTCTCTAATTTCAATTTACAGCTTTGAATTATAAATTAAGATTTGGTGTTATCTATCACAGACGAATCTTGACTAATATACTATTCAATCAGACCATTACCTTTGAAATCATTAGGTACTTTATTTGACCTACTGAACTACATTAGTTCAGCCAGGGACTGTTTCTTACAGCACTGCAACTGCATCAGTCTGTAGGCAGTTTGTATTAGGTAAGTGGTAGACCGATAGCGAAGGAATCTTGTAGGATAAAAAAGCCAGAAGATCAATGTCGAGGTGTGCACTTGTAGAGCTTTCATCGCTAAATTATGGGTGACATTGCAAATATAGATAGGTACTCGTTCAAGAATGCCTTAATTCGAAAATGATTTTGAGCAATTGTAGACTCAGTTATCCAGGCCGATACCAAGCGTGACCATCATTACACACAGTCCTGAACTATACATCAGAACTCAATGAACTAGTTAGTAGATTCAAACTTTTTGATCTCAAAGACAATGCCTGGGGTTTTTGGGGATATGTGATCAACAAAATGATCTCGATGAATGTCTGCAAAAGATCGTGAAATAAAAGAAGAATCAAGCGACCGTCATCCTCTCTGTTCTATTCAATATCTGGTAGCTTACTGCTCATAGCTCAAATGGTGCAAAAGGTAGGCCCTTAGATAATTGACCGTAAACTGCGCGTACTTTCTGACAAAAGAAACATTTAAATGACTTTCCAAGGGGAATATACCAGTATACACAGACTATACTAACTGCAGCAATTTTCAAAAACAATTTCCGATGATGAAATAATCTTCAAAATAGATTACATCAAAAACTGGCCCATATGAAGACTAACAAAATTTATCGTCCGCCTTCTTTTCGTTTACAATCGTCTTGGTCATCTGCGAGCACATAAATGCTTGCTTCCTTATTTGATGGTGAAAGGTGTTCTTGACAAACAAGGAGAGGTTTTTGATGGCTTGAAAAATATACGTCATTGAGCATTTAGAGGAAATGGTTTACTTCAAATCTGCAGGAAAGTGTTTAAGGTTTCACGTTTTTATTTCAATTGGTTCGTACAATTGTACAAGGATCTGATGGGCCCCTGTTTAAACTAACCTTGCCCACTTATTGAGGGTAAAGACCCCCTTAAAAGCTCTTGTAAGATACGTGACTATATTTTATAAAAACTTCTTCAAAACTCGATGTACAAGGGCTCTTCAAAGATAAATACCTTTGGTATAACTAGTGAAATTTTTTTAACTGAATTAAAAAATTGCGCAAACGTTTTTCGGCAAATCTCAAACAATCAAGTTGATCACTGTCCACGGGCCCGCATCAACGAAAATTGATCTCGATTGTTTTCGCCATTTGAAATGTCCCCTCTAGCAGCTAGACTTTTCAGCTAATGAACCAGAAAATCTCACAACGCGACTAAGAAGGAAATCCGTCCGCCAAACTAAACAGCTCATGATTCAATTAGTTAATTTAGCTAATGCGATGAAACTCGTCCCATTAATCACCGACAAATTAAATCTCTCTCGTATACACTCGTAATGGTTTGTAATCGCTGTTGCTTGCCCCACAAAAAAAAAAAAAAACAGTCGTGTGTAGCAACAATCGTTGCCTTCTCGTAAGTGTCCATTACCTGTAATCGACAGTAGCCCGAAGGTGAGCAATAATTACTTTTCACTTTTTCGGCTAGGCCTCCCTTCTCTATATAAGCCTATTCTTCATTATGTTAGATACGACACCCAAAGATTAAAAGTCGACCAGCCATGTTTTGTGTGTCTAATGATGTGCTATTGTACCACCACGTGGTGTTTGTTGTGTGGAACGTGTCAAATCTTTTCTGGGCAATACGTCAGACCAACCAGTAACATTTTTATAGATGTGAAAGTTATCTGGACCATGTTTGGTGTTATTGGGATTTTCTTTGTTTTTCCTTCCTTCTCATCATGATGATTGCCATTCGTGGTAATGTGATTAACCTGACGACGACGACGACGAGGTGGAATTCAAAGGTTGTTCTAAGGTCAGAAAACCTATAAAGCATATACGAGAAGATGAAGCTTATGTAATACCTGCTGTCTGTAGAGGTAGTTTCTTGTTTGGCCAAAATTATTGGGCATTCATTTCACTTTCCAGTTTTTTTTTTTTTTTCTTTTTATTTTAAGCGATGAGAGGATACGATATGGCGAAAGAGACGAAGAAGGGTATAACTAGTATTTATAATACTTGTACTTTTTGTATATGTAATTTGGAATGACCGAAAGTGAGGTGAACACAATTTTACAGCTTAAGCGAAGTGTTTACTGAATTCTAAGTGGTGGTATTAATTTTACGATAATGAGTGTCCAGTCTCAGTTCTTGTTTTTTTTATCTGTTTATTAGTTTTTGTAAATTTTTAGTTAGGCTAAATTTTGTACTTTGTGATCATTAATTCTATTCGAAAAGCAGCCTTACCACGTAACTTTTCAAATTATTATCATTCAAAAGAAGTTAAGCTAGAAGCTTGACAGTAGCATTCAGTTTAGAATATAGATTATTATGGTCAGTAGGATTTCGAAAACGTTGTCATACGTGATTTGCCTCAAGGTTTAAACATAGTAAAATGTTTATTTGCATATTTGTGTCAAACTTAATGCTCATTATTGGATATAGATAGAATATCGGGCCACCTGCTCCAATGATGAACCAGAATAACTGGTTACCAAGCAGTGACGAACTTTAATGTTGTATTTTTAAAAACCCGTCCATTTGAAAAATCATTTTTAGGATTTTTATGTCGGTTGTAAGACAGGACAGACCCACAATTTACTGGTGGCATGCGCTATCCAAGGCCACCAACTATATATTTACATCACTGGGGCAATGAAAACCAACCCTAAACCGGGGCTAGAGGCTATACTCAATCTTAAATCCGTACAGAAATCTGCTGCAAACAGTGCCCTTTGGTTAACCCAGTCTAGAAGCTGGGTATATAGTCTGATGGGTCATGCGAAGATACTGAATAAATACACGGGCAAAAATGCATTCATTCGACTGTTTCCTACTTGATTTCCCAGTAGGGATAAATGGCAAGAAGACCAACCGATACTCATGATCGGATCGACTATACCCACCTACACAAATGGATCCAAGACAAATTTGAACGTTGACGCGGGATTTTACTCCGAAAATCTTGGATTAATCAGTTTAATCAGAGTTCCAGACTACAGCAGCGTGTTATAAGCTAAAGTACTGGCAATGACAGCAGCTCCTTAACAGGGTACAACCTCACACATAGATATTAGATTTTTCTTTGACAGGCAAGCGGCAATAAAACCAATCTCAGTCGTTGAGATAAAATCGAAGAGTGAGTCGCTGTCGCGAAAGCTACGAGCTCATGGCGAACGGCACAAAGTGCGACTATGCTGATGGGTTCCCGGATACAAAGTTGTGACTTGAAATGAAAAGCTGATGAGCTGGCAAGAGAGGGGTTTATCCTCGAACTTAACCAGGTTGATACTTCAAATCTCAGACCTGCATTTGCGAACAAAACACTATTAGCGACAAATGAAAGATGAATAAAGCTCGATTTCTACTTTTCTATCTATAACAGATAGAAAAATTCAAAAATGAACAAAAAATCATAGTCCTCTCTTGTGGGCCTTATCACAATAAATGCTGAAATATCATAGGTATTAAGAAAATGAGAATCAGAATGGATGCAGAGGACGCTCTGTCGAGGACACTACACTCTTTTTGCCACTGCCAAGCACTCTGCCGCAATAAAAATACAATCTTTGGAAAATAATTTTTCGAGGACTTAAAAGAACTGCGACAGCTCCACAAATGGGCTGTACGTAGCCGAACAACGCACTGTTCGTGACGCCACTTCTTTTGAGTATGCTTCTTTAAAGTGTTTCCAAATTCCTTTATTTACGTATCGACACAACGCACTGTTGGTGACACCATGTCCTATACCAGGGGTTCCCAGTCTTTCATACTGCGACTCCCTAGAGAGGTTGAAAAATGTTTGCGATGCCCTTCTAAAAGCCCAGATATGTGAATAGAAGCTGATCTTACTGAAGATTCACTAAAGGATTTTTCAAAGATGGGTCGACGACGTTGTAATATCGTCGTCCCATATTTATAGCAATTTTGTGTGTTAGCATACCCGCATTCATCTAAATATGCGCCACGTCGCTAAAGATGATTTTTCGGTGAAAATTTCCTCTTCGAAATTCCGAAGCCAAGTCAGCGAACAAACGGCTTTGTCTATGCTCATTAACGTTGAGCTCCTGGATTAGTTGGATATTGTAGTGGCGTAAGCCCAAGTCCCAATGCCAAATTCGACAAGTTGGAATCTGCGAAAGGCCGATTTCTTGTGCATGGCGAGGAATTGACTGCCTCGGGTTCTCCTGTACACTCTCATGGAGCTCGGTAATCCTCCCGACCAATCTGGCTGGCAACGACCCGTGTTGATTGAATTGAAAACCCTTTATTTAATTTTGAGTGCTAGCCGCGAAGCAAGTCTGACTGGAAATGCGGGAAAAACAAACGCACTTAATCTTCAACTATTGGAATTCGCTTCGACCTTGCTCTTGTTATTCGTAAAGAGAAACGTAAAGCTTTTCCTTTGTTCGGAGTCTTACAGCAGTGAAAAAATAAAACTTGTGACACCCTTAGGCTAGAGCAAAGACCGATGCCCCAGAGCGACGCACAGTTAGAGAACCGCTGCCCTATACAACACATGTCGACGATGTTTTTACTACGAACCTTGAGTCCCTATGCGAGAATTATTACAACGTATCTAAAGAAAGTCGTGTTTATTGACGACTTGCATGACGTGTATCGTGACATAATTTGTGCCGAATTATTCTAGTCCCTATTGTGAAAGTTAGAATATTCTTCTACGTCGACGACTCGCATGACTTCTATCGTGACATAATTTGTGGCGAATTGTTCTAGTTCCTATTGGGAAAGTTAGAATATTTTTCTACGTTGGGTAGTATCGATGCGTGCTATACTCAACATGACACATTAGTTTGATTAAAATTTTTAAAGGACACAATTTCAATGCTAGAAAAAGTCTCATTGCTGACTTTGAGAAATAGTATCTATACAAAATTTTATAGAAAACAACTGCAATACCTCAGAATGCTGATTCTGGTCAGATTTAAAAGCTTAAAGTATGAATTTTAAAGACAATCCTCTGAGTGTTTGTGTTATCAACATCTACCCGATATCATCTTCATCTCGAAAACTCGATACCATTACGTTACCTTCCACGCAACGCCCCAAAGTCGATTAATGTTCAACTTTGACCAGATACCTATTAACTGTAAAAAGGAAGTAGCCCTTTAAGCCTGATTTCACACCGCATCTCATAAATCAGCTTACAGAATTTTTTTTCTTTAATGAGTTAAACATTTTTTTTTACCGCCGCCGTCATAAAAATCACCAAACAGCCCATTATCTTCCAATTTTTCGATTTCCAAAGTAGTAACCTTGCTAAATCTCAGATTTCTACGAAACCCGAACAAATATTTAAAAAAAAAAAGCCCAAACTATAACATGCAAAATCTGTCCACATAGTCGGCGGCGCTTACTCGCCAAAAGAAAATACTTTTTTTTTTTTCTTGAGTCTTGGTCTGTATTTGGAGCGCTGCATAATTAAATCAAATTGACACCTGAGATGTGTGTGATGTTCGAAATTCCACAAAAAAAAAAAAAAAATAAATACCAAAGTGACAAAAACTGCTTTCGGGTTAAAACGTTCTAAAGGAACTCCCTCTGCTACCTGCTGAGCAAAATCGACAAAAAAATATCCAGCAAACAAACCTGATAACAAGAAAAAATCCCAAAGAAAAAGAAAGAAACATGTTCACCGCCCGCTCTTTGCTTAAAGTGTGGGAACAAATCGCTGGCCAAAATGATTGCCAAGAATTTAGAGCCCCACTCTTCCTCCACCACTTTAGAGTGTTTGCAGTGCTTGCACCCCAACCTGTCGGCAAGTAACAAAAAAAAAAAAAAAAAAGACTCAAAAAACCATCGACAAAAAAAAACTCGTTACCGTTGAAATGAAATGCATAAATTTGTCGAGTGGAATTTATATATAATTCTTTTTTTTTTTTTAATTTCTTAATTAACTCGAATCGACGAACGAAAACATTTTATTTACTTTACGGTCTACGAAAATGTGCGCCCTGAAGGAAGGACTGCACACACAGTAAGACGTTGTGCAGAGGACGAGCAGGAGCTAGGAACCGATCATCATCAATGAGACAGAATGCCGTCAATTAGCATGTGGATGGAGCTTTGAGGGTGCGAAGCAGAGAGAGAGAGAGGACCCAGCAAACAGACCACCTTTAGGCTTGCCGTCGTCCTGTTTTTGAAATTTGATAATTGACAATTTTTTTTCTGCAGTCCGTCCTTTGGTGTGTGCTGCCTTGGATACATTGTTATATCGCGTTTAGTGATGAGGATGGTTCGCCCTCTTGTTGTTTGACGAAAAAAGGAAGCGACAATGGCGCTGGAACCAGATTCTTTTTTGTCCCATCTTCCTTTTGCACGTAAAGAGGCTATTTTGGAGGTGGTTTCGGGCCGTAATTCATATTTAATTGGAATGGTCCGGGGAGTGGATCGTATTTGGAATGCAATTTAATATATCGGTAATAATTGGCTCGATGGAAGCCATCCAAAAGCCGTTGCTGGTGATGTGATATGATTTGTGTATGAGATGGTTGGTTTGGCAACCCCAACAACTTTGTATAGGAGGCAATTTTTTTGGGAAGAGATAAATGACGGTTCACTTGGTATCTGGCTTTTAGAGAGTGATGAAGCATTTTTATCACTTTCATTTGGGTTAATTAATTTATAGAGACGAGCTGTGCAGAGCCATGTCTAGTAGGACCTTTTCAAGAAATGCAATGGATACTATTTCTCTGATCCCAGTCCGAGTGTTTTTCGGTGCATCTAACTAAGAAAGTAATTAAGATCTTGATGCATAAAGTATCTCACTTATGTTACGTGTCGCTATGTCAAGTTTTAAGCTGAAAAGTACCTTTATTGACAGCGATTTTAAATATAAGAGATGCACACTTGCACACATAAATAAACGTGGTATTGAATAGTGTGCTATTCACTATCAACTATTCAACCTCCGAAAAGAAATCTAAGCATCCGTCAGCACATTAATATTTCGTAGGTCACAATAGATAGCTTATTTTATATTGAAAATGTTCAGTTGCCATTGTAAGTTTGTAAAACGTGTGCGTCCAAAACGGCTCCCTAAAACAACCACTTTACAAGAGAAGATATTTCTATTAGCTAAATCAACACATGTTCTTGTGGTATTTAAAAATTTGTCGGCATCACGCCAAGGTCCTAAATTGCCAGACAGAATAGCAATGACTTAATACTGCGCTCCCTGACCTTTATCCTTCAACATATCCACGAACCAGACAGTTTCACATAGCCTTTTAAATTGCCGACCGGCAAAACATCCAGAGAGAGAGAGAGAGATATCCCCTTGCACGATCACTAAACACTTATCTTATATATCATTTTAAAAACCAAATAAACCATCTGCGACAGACAGTCTGCACTGCATCAACCCCTACAAATTGCACTCATAAATAACCCATTCCAATTGTGAGATGTGTGAAAATGGGATCGCACCGATCTTTATCTTTACACAAAAGTACACACATTTTAATGAAGATCGGCAATGTGATAGCCGCGATGTTCCTTTGGCACTAATTAAGACCTCCGCTCATCCCTTATACAATACTCTTTTTTTTCAACAGGCAGACGCAAACACAGCACGCCTCCTTCCGTTCGGCTGGGGGGAAAAGTAAATTCTGCGATCAATGATCACGATCACTGATCCAAACCCAGATGGCTGACAACCAGAAAATATGTTCTCTCTCACATTTTTGGTAACGCTCAAATGAAATTATCTATTTAAGTGGAAAAATAAAGGATACACCGCGATCTAGTTTAGTGGGTGAAAGTTGTCTATGAGGACCTTTCTCGCACCCACATAAATCTGGCAAAATGAACAACGATGCGATAGAAAATTATTATTTGCGCAAAATGTTTAGAAAAATATTATTTCTTCTTTGAAGAAGATGCGGGTTGTTTTTGCCTGTTAGGTATTTCAATTGAATCCATCTGTTTCCGGTGTTGTCTTGTGTGCCAAATAATAGACAATTGGTTTAATTTTTTTGTTTCCCGTAGGTACCTACATCGAAAAATAGAACATGATCCTCAAGTGAAGTTGTTCTTTTTGCAGTTTTTTTTTTTTTCTTGAATTCTATTTATGTATTTTTTTTTGTCCTTTTAAGGATTCATCTCTATTTTCGTTTATGATAATCTTATTTAATCTTTTTTGTTTTTTTTTCTCGTTTCAGAGCATTATTTTTCAATTTATTCTGCTAGCACTATTGCTGCATCGAGTATTGCAGCTGCATTAAGTGGACTTAATTGGCATTTAAGAACTGGACAAAAGCTACGCTACCTATTAAATCGATTGACCGATTTAACCAGTGTGGAACAGGTGAGTGATGACTTAGAAATTGCATAAGTTTTTGCAAAGAAAAACTCAGATTTCAGATTTAGGCAGAAAGAAAATTCCAGAAAATCGATTTATTCTCTTTTTTCTCATTTTTCGAAAGAACATTATTATCTAAGAAAGACCTAAGCAGTACAATCCCTGTGGGTACAGCTAGTATCCATATATCCATATTTTACTTATAAAATGCAACGTCCGTCTGTTCGTTACTCCATAACTCGAGAACCATTCGTCCGATTTTCATGATTTCTTTTCTGATTTATAGATTTGTGGCCAACTTAGTCCGTAGGGTGGTTGAGAATTGTTCAGGAGTAAAGGAGTCGCGGGGAGTAAGGGGGGACTCACGAACCGTTAGCCGTATGAACTTGAAAGTTTGTATATTGATAGATAAGCAAACATTATTACATGCCTGATTCATCGTTTTTCAAAATTCGTCCTATAAGGGTTGAAAAACTTTTCAAACCAACTTTTCTATTTCGACCTTACTACGCTTAACTTGCCATTATACTCATAAAACTATATATGTCAATTCAAGATATGCTTTTAATTGTTAGGCAATACTTCACCGAGTATTTTGAGCTAACATTCATCTTTCTGGTCCATCCAGAGGGTGAGATACAAAAAATTGAAAATAGATCTTATTTGGCCAAGTGCGAAAAATTTGCTTTATCGATTGCAGTTGTGCTCAGGGGTAGTTTTATATTGCGTTCTAAAAATAAAACGATTACTCGCACCTCGCACGACAAGCATTCAGGAGTGCACATTGTATATGCGTATGTATGACGAAGTTGAATTTGATGTAGGGAAGGGAATGGATATGCATAAAACAAACTACATAATTATTTACATACGTACATACATTATAAGTAATTTGTGATGCGTAGTATAAATAATCAAATCATACCTGTGACGAGTTTTCATTTATGTGAAATAGCTATTATGTCCATTGATTTAGGACTTCGGTACAGGTTGCGTAAGGACTAAGTTTATGACTGGGGAGGGGTAAAGGGGTCGTAGGGACTAACTCTGGAACTATTTGGCCGATTTTAAAAATTCTTTCATCATTGTACTGGCTACATCCTCCGGATCAGTATAGGTTACTTGGGAGAGGATGGGGGAAGGGAAAACGGGGGTATAGGGGCTATCTTCTGAACTACTCGGCCATTGCTGGAGTTGGACTCCGATAGCGACAGCCATGTTTTTCATATGGACTGCTATATGTTGCATGTTCGCGTGTGAGCTGCAGTTCGTTATACTTGCGCCCACTAAAATAATAACGTGTATAGTTTACAAAAAGGCATTGCGATAAATATTTTGTAAGCTTAAAATAGAGCTTAGTTTTATTTAAAAGAAAAGAAACCGGCGAGCGGAATCGCGGGCATTTGCTAGTATATGTATATAAAAAATGCTAGAGTTTTGTCAAATATAGAAATGGGCATTCTATGGTCTCTACAACAAACTCAATATATAATCGCAATTGGCTTAAACTGGCAATTACGCAATTCTGTTATGGTTTGCCCTCAAACTTGTTCGATAATTCCGTGATAAAAGCCAGAATTTCAATACTGAATTACTGGTACTTTGTAAAGAGTGTTTATTAAATATGTACCTTGATTTTTCGAATTGACCCTTTTGAAAGCTGACAGCTAATTTGTGTGCTCATTTGATCATTTCTAAGGTTAGCCATAGTACCATGAGTAGTCTTATTGCGGCTTTATTAAACCCAGCCTTGGGTCAGATTTTAATTGTATTTCCCTTTTAAGCCTGAGATTCTCAGAAAGAAAAATTGTGTAGAGAAATATCGAAATCGTATTCCAATCACCTTGTAAGTTTAGTAAAGTATCTGCGGACCATTTTAAGAAAATCCATGATCAAGAGAAGATGAAGCCAACCCGGGTTATTGAGCAAATCTACTTTTGTCTTACCTTGCCGGTAATTTTTCACTAAAGAAATCAACCTATGTTCAAAAATGTCAATATTATTGCAAAACCAATCAGCCGAACCGATTTTGATGATTTATACTTTGTTGGAAAGGTATTTTCTCAGTACGGGTTTTAAAAAAAAGAAAAATTGGACAAAGGGGCGTGGCACCTCCCATACAAAAAAAAACATTCAAAATCTTATATCTGAAAAGCCACTGAATCGATTAAGTTCGAATTTACAGACAATCCTAGGTATTGGCCCAGGAGTGTTGCTGTGAAGATTGGTCAAAATTGGACAAAGGGGCGTGCCACCTCCCATACAAAAAAAACATTCAAAATCTTATATCTCGAAAGCCACTGAATCGATTGAGTTGAAACTTACAGACAATCCTAGGTATTGGCCCAGGAGTGTTGCTGTGAAGATTGGTCAAAATTGGACAAAGGGGCATGGCACCGCCCTACAAAAAACATCTTCTATGGGGTGAAACTCGATGACGTTAGGTATAACTCGATAACCGTTGGGCCGAGCAATTCTGTTCGTATTGCTGCATTTCATATATTTACGCAGATAGGCAATTCCAGAAAATCTATTTATTCTCATTTTTCGCATTTTACGAAAGAACATTATTATCTAAGATCTATAAAAGCAATACAATTTCTGTGCACGGGCAAAGCCGGGCGGGTACAGCTAGTTTATATTAAACATTTTTAAGAACAATTTCGTAGTCGCTTAGAGACCGATCTTCACTGTATTTTTGATGTCATCAATCATCAATATTGCAGGGATAAATATTTGAAGGTGATGCAGGATATCCCCTTGAACCAATTCTTATATAGATATTTGGACGTAGACAAGGAATGAAACTGTAATTGAACTTAAGTTTAAAAGTAAAACTTTAAGCGATGTCTTCCTTATGATACAATCCGCATAAATCAACACAAATTGCAGATGTATCTGGGTGCAGCTTTGCGTAACATTTGTCTTCATTGCAAATTAGAACCACCAGTAGATCAGTCGTATTAGAAATCGAATTTAAATGTCATTAATTCAAGTATAGCTGTGGGTAAAAGAAAATTAACTATTAGGCTCAATTTGATTTTAATATTTCGGACCGCTTTATTAAAAAAAATTATTTATCATTGAGTTCAAATAATTGTCTGAATGAGTCTCAGTCAGCGGACCTATGGCTGGCGGATGAATGAATTTATTTCATCAACTGTGTCAACAGTCTAGTCAGGGTCTTATGTACATTACAAAATTATCAAATCAACAAGAGCCCCCTGGGGCCTATTCATCGTATGTATGGCAAGACCTGGAGGATAATCTCAAAAGTCACTAATCCTCCTTAAAGCAATATAAAAAAGCTCTTCTTCACAAAGTTCCAGCGTCTACAAAGGCTTCCCCTGCTTGGAAGACGATGAAATCGGGGAGCATGTAAACGCACAGTTCTTTGAGCAAGGGCGATTTTTTCAAACCAATAAATTACACAATGGGCCTTACTATTAATTGTTTCTAACCTCCACCTTAAGTTTATTGTAGATTGCAATTGATGATTTAATACGAAAAAGTTTTGAGTTCATTAAATTGATCCTCAAATTCAGGACAATTGACCAAATTTAATTTTGCGTGTCTTCTAAACCGACTCCGTTGCGAAAAAGATCATTTAGGTCGCATAGCCTTCCTCAACTACTGGGTTAGATTCTAAAAAAACAAGTGAAAACGTTCTAAATTTAGAATTTGACTATGCAAAGAGAAGAAGCTGTGAACTGTTCAGAAGAATAAATTCGATTTAGCACACTTGGAGTAGTTCGATTCTAAAGTGAGCGCCTGAGTGAGAAACTATCCACCTATAGATGCCAATATCAGCTCCATGAACTCCTAGTAGACTTCCAGCAAAGAATTACTGTCGAAAATCGCTGCTACTTCGGTTTGACAAATCAGATGGATTGACAACTCATCGAAAGAGGAAATGCATGCTTTACAGAACCCATATCCAATCATAGCTTGTGGCCGATTACTGGACGATAAACAGAAGATATAGAAAGTTGATACTTCACTCGAAAGAGAAATGCTTCAATGAATTTTTGGTCCTGGGTGAATATATGCAGCGAATAGAGAAAAAGGTAAAATAGCGAACTTCATGAACTGTACCTACCAATGCCCCAGCCAAGAGGACAGGTTTTAGACGAAAAGGAATACCGCTTTAAAGACCATGCCGTCTCGGATGCCAGAGCCTAGATAACCGAAATCAGCAAAGTGGAAGACTGCTACTTCTCATACTCTTCACGGATAGGAAGAACGTCAAGTAAAGTTAAGTCAATGGAATGAAGATGCTATACACTTACAAATCCCTTCAATTAACAACAAAATCTAAAGAATTACATAACTACCCCCAAAATGGTGTTGAATCGAAAGTCCTTCTCAGAGCGCAGACAATGTTAATACCCCAAAAGAAGTTACAAAAAACAAACAGCCCACAATAAATTCCACTTCGTTTTTGTTGCATGTGACATATGGCTTCCTGTAAGCTGGTCTCCATTCAAAAGATCATGAACAAAATTAGATGCGACGAACTTCTCTCCCTCCCCCATATACGAGTATCTCAGAGACTCCATTCATTATGATTGCTGGCTGTGGCTGACCCATTGAAGAAGACGTCATCTTTTCTTTCTCTGCTTTCATCTTCGGTGAACTCTAAGGCCAGAGGAAGCTCAAAAATACCAATTTCTCCAAAGTGAAGCAACGCATGAGGAGGACAACAACGATGACGATGACGAACACGACCAAATGCGTAACTATATCCAACACACACACACAGTCGTTGATCTTTGTTAACTTTAAAATTAACAATAAAAAAAAGAAGAGAAGATCGGCGTCTTGTGTTTTCTTTTTTTTTTTTTTGCAACGATGTCGCCGACAATTTTTTCTGTCATATTTTAGAATCAAAATGATATCATCGTCTTCCATAAGGGTCGTCCCCACCCGATTCAATGGTGTGTTAAAAAAAAATAAATAAAACTATTTAGGATATTTTTTGACAGTCATTTATTTATGTTGCTTTTCCATCAACTTTGGTTACTATCATCAAGTGATCCACCACCGCATTCTTGATTAAGCGAGTAAAATCATCTTAATTGAGGGATTACAATCAAGTGACAGAGTGTTCGAGTCCAAAGACTTGTGAGAAAAAGGCGGAAACCGAATGACTCAGAATGGGCTTTAAAGTGGGGGTGCTTTTCTTTTTTTTTTTTTTTGTTCTTTTTATTTAAATTGATTCCTGCGGGTCGGTTTGTTTACCCTTTTTGTAATTAATGTAAATTACCGGAACGAATAGCATGGATGTGACCTTGAGTGAGATCAAACACAGAAAGGGCATTGTCTTGCCTTGTGAACTTTATTAGGGCTAGAGAATTATTATTTTTTAAGTGATATGGCTTTATTAATTAATTTTTGGGGGAGTGAACCTTTTAACGCAATTAAATATGCAATTGGACCGACTTGTAAATGTAAAGGTTGGGGTGACAATTTTCATTAAAGTGGTGGAATTAGAAATGGTGAGATGATAGTCAGATGTTCATTTGAAATTTAGTTTCATGTCAGTGAAAATTGACTCCCTAATTTTTATAAATATTAATTTTCCTTTTTATTTTATTATAATCCTTTTCGGTTCTAGTCTTTTTCCGTTTCATGAAGGAATATATTTCTTACGCTTAAGTTGGGTTGGATCTCCAATTTTTGTTTCAGTGTAAAATTCAGGCGATCCGGGTTATCCGAGTCATTATATTCTACTTCAATATCCTGGCTTTTTAGTTTGTCTGAAATAAGTTTTTAAGTAGATATGTATCCAGCAGTTCTCAAACTCGACAAAGACCTTCAGGGCCAGTTTAACTGGTTGAAGACTGGCGATCAACTCCTTGATTAGTTTCAGTCTTCTGGATGACTTTTTTTCGAATATCTGCAGATTTTATTACTTTTGGGCCCTACGAACTAAGTCCGACGTACAAACTCCCACAATATTTGGGATTTAGTTGATATGAACGATTTTTAGGAACTAAGATCCAACTCTAGCATGGACTAAGTTCCAATATGAGAATTGGGTATACGTATGCAAAGTTTCTCATGGATTTAAAGAAATTTTGCATAATATCCAACCTTGTACCTACAGTATCCCCAAGCAGGGGCATTGCAGGGGGGCAGCATGGCCCCTTATACATATTTCACTGTTCATGCATTGAAAACTTATTTCGTTGGGAATTTGTTTATAATGAACTACGTCCCAAATGAACTATCTCCCAAACTTAGTTCATTTTATTGTTAGTGGGAGTTGGTTCCATGTGGGTCTTAGTTGATAGGCCCTACTGTTGTGGTAGATAAGTTAGGTCACAAGCGTAGAATGATTTAGTGGGGGCACCATTAAGATACGAATACGCATGTCACGAAACGTGTAAATTCTGAACATGCTAATGTCACATCAGGTCGGCGTTAACGTATCATTCGTGAGCCTGACAATATCGATCACACCAAAAACATAAATGTAAAAGAAAAGCCAAGTTCTGTGATATAGAACAAAAAGTGTGTAAGAAGGTTAAATGTCCTGCAAGTCCTACCGCTCCACCAAATTTCAACATTCTACGGCACTGGTAAGTGGCCCAAATAAATAATGACCGATTTTCAAAAGTGGGCGGATACCACGCCTCCTAAATGGAGAATAATACATTTTTAATTTTTTTCTTTCTGCACACTGCAAGTCCTACCGCTCCACCAAATTTCAACATTCTACGGCAATGGGAAGTGGCCCAAATAAATAATAACCAATTTTTAAAAGTGGGCGTATACCACGCCTCCTGAATGGAAAATCTCAAGTTTTGGACTTTTCCCAGTGTATGCACCACAGGATCTAGCATTCTGCCAAATTTCACGATTCTAGGATGGCCGAGTGAGTGAGTCAGTCAGTTACGGTTTTTGCGATTTTTGAAGTCCTGTATGTTGAGAACCACTAATGCTATAGAAATGAAATTTGGTGAGGTGAACCTTTTCAATGAGCACAGTAAATGTTTCAAGTTTGAAGTTTTTGGCTTAATTGGTTCCAAAGTTAGAGGGGGGTCGAAAACCGCCTGAGTTTGTTCCTGTAAAAAGGGTAAGTGCCTTTACTAGATAACTTGTCTGGGGCACTACCGTGCCCTTTGATTCATAACTGATTACGCACAGTGTCCCAAAATCCATCATTTGCTCGCATTTGGAAAGCGACATAAGGCCATATTCTAACGTATGGCATGTCACTTTCAAGTCATTTTCAGGTTGGGTGTATGCAAAGTTTCTTTTTATCAATGTTTCGCGTGGATTTAAAGAAACTTAGCATGTACCCAACCGCGCACCTATCCCGTAACCTAGCAGGGAACCCAAGCAGGGGGGTTGCATATTTATTCCAGTTTATTTATTGTGTGCTTAAAATTCAAATCGTTAAAAATTTAACTTGAACTGAGCAAAATAAGCCCCTCAGAGCATGATGGAAATATGGCCCTATGTCGCATGGCCTTATTTCATGGCACCTGTTTTTTTATCTGCTTATAGTTGTGGCCAGATATATTTTTTCTGAAGTTTCTGCGAGTTTTAACTCATTAAATAAGGTAATTTGTGTTCAAAATTTGCACATAGCCTAAAAAAATGATTTGTCATCAAAAAAGTCGGGTCATTCAGTCCCAACAGCATTAAAAAAGCGATTCCGCACAGTCAATCAATTTAGTCACATTCTAGTGACATTCTAGTCGTTTCACTTGCATGACAGGCTATCACACAGAATGACCACGTTAGAACAAATTTGGACGTCATAGTGACGACAGAATGTCACGGTCTGATCCCCATACGGGTAGAGAAAACATTTCGAACATGGTTCAACCATCTCATCCTTGGCCTACTTAGAGAACGCCATCCTGGCTGGTTGCACCGAATTCATCTTGAAATCTGAGTTAAGGACAAGCGTGACATGTTACTAAACCAGCGAAATACGGGCCAGGTCCCATGATCGGTTAAGTGGCTGCTCGACATAATTTTGCAAACGCAATCAATTGACAAAAGAAAATCATACCTCCTTCATACCTTCCCTCTCAAGCTACCGAGGACAATAGGGGGAACATTTAAAATGAACCTATTTTCGCATCAATTTATGTGCTGACTTGTAAACAATTGTTTTCCCTCATATGCTATCCATTAAACCTAATTACATCAACAACGGATATCAAAAGCAATTCAACGCTACAGCTACATCCCAGCAATCTGCATCAGCACCAGCGTATAGTGTTGTAAAACATGATGCATTTCATCGAAACATCATTAGCCTTTCGTTTTCGATTTCAAGGGCCAATATCCGATATCGACACCACTCCAACATTGATCCATCCAGACTCCAGCAGCATTTCTCGAGCAATTAAGATAACAAAATGCTAAAACTGCGCGCGTATACACAATCTACATGCGCACACACACATGCTGACCTGAAACAGCAAAACAATTAACAAAAAAAAATTCAAATTTGAAAAATTAGTTCCATGGGATCGATTGCTGATTGCAGAAACATTAAGCAGAGCTTTCCACGAAATTACTGATCGTGTGTGGCACTTCAGTTTCAGAGTTTCATTCTTTTAATTGCGCGCCTGCTTCCACGTTCCATTATCCCGATGCTCGGTCCAAATGGGGCGTGTTGTGTACATATTTTTATATATTTTTTAAATTCTCTGATAATGTTCCCGCTGACCGTCATATGGTCATTCTGATGATTTTGTTCCGTACTTAAGAGCCAGCGCGATCTTCTTGGTGATGATCTTTGCCGACTACGTGCTCAGCGAAGGATAAGTTAGTGGATACCATTTTTTTTTATTAATCTTCCAGAGTACCAAAGTGTTGAACGCAATGACTGTATTCAGAGCGGGAATTTGTATGTTGATAAAAAAAAGGGGGCGGCCAACGAAGATATTCCCATTTAGTGAAGTGACTATGGACGGAATTAGAATTAAATTTTATTGATCTTTGCTAAATCACTGTACACATATTTAATTATGGATATATCCTTGAGACTCGTTCGCTTTTACATGGCGCTAATTATTGTATGCTAAATAGTTCTAGAGCATATGTATATGTATATATAATTCAATTTGAGCATTTGCTATTATTGGTGGTGACGAATGACGATATGATCAGTAGGGTTATTATCACCCACAATGAACAGTTGGGAATTGGAACGGAACACAGCAGGCAGAGTGCCATTAATGCACGTGTTGTCTAAAATGAAGAGTCATCTAATGCCACGTGATTAGGGGAATTTTGATCACTAAGTAAAAGAGGAGGTATGGGTTTTTTTTTTAATACATATATGAATGATGGAATGATGAGAACAATTTGTGTTGATCAATAGATGCGTTCCGACTCACAGCAGATAATTTTTTTTTAGATAGATTTCACTAAAGATAAAGATGTAAACTAATTATACAAATGGGAAAATGTAATTTATCTTTTTTCACTTTCACTCTTTTGACTTTTGGTTTTTCCAAATCTATTTATGTACTTTCAATATACATAATTGCATTGCCAGGTACAAGTCAGACTTCGTTTGAAATATTTGACATATTCACATTTATCGAAGAGGTTGCTTAGCCGAAGCCTCATGTAGTTATTGCTGTAAAATTCATTTTAATTGTAATTTATTTTACTCTTTAATACAAAATAAATAAGAATATCGAAGAGGTCCAGCGAATTTCCCTTTTTTTTGGAAATTTCTCAATCTGGACCAGAATTACCTGCAAGATTAAAAAACAAGAAACAACCTGTCACAAATGGTTGATGTCCTTTTTGTATAGGTATTTGGAATTTGATGTGCCGCCATCTAGCAGTCAAGTTGTGCACAAAATAGCTGATAATCTAATCCCATTCGAGTCATGGGATTTTTTTTCTTCTTTCTAGTGATTCAGTGTCCAGTTTTTTTCCTGCACTGTAAAATTGATATCAAAAATTATTGGCACAAATTTCCCAATCAACCAGCATACTTTGGATTGAAATTTCCCACACCGAAAGCTACAATTTCCCTTTTTACAATGCTAATACTTATCGGCCCAAAAAACCAACAATAAAGCGAGGAGATACAATTTCTCTGTAAAAAGGTCAACAAAATTATGGGTTGATGTTAAAAATGTTCCAAATACACAAAAAAGAATGTTCAAAGCAAGCAAAGATATGAGTATGTGTCTAATTGATTTATATTTGTCCTTCGCATTAAATTCATTTCATTCAATCATTTTCAATGGCCCCGCTTATCCATTAAGTGCGTCGCGGGTGTAGGTTGCTCAAGTGGACCCTCCATAACTCTTGATTCTCCGCCATCGACTCTAAATCATGCAATCCCTATACGGGTAGAGGAGAGATTATGAACTGAATATAATCATCTCATCCTGGGTTTACCTAGAAGACGCCTACCTAATGGTACGGATTCCATAGCATCCTAGCTGTTCGACATTTCGAGCGCATTAAATCTAATTTTAAAATAAAATATAGGCGTCTTAAAATTTTATATTTATCAGGCAAAATTGTACCCTTTTTCGCTTTGAGCTGATTTCAAGACTGAAAATTCCCCCAAAACTTCCTGCACTCTGACACCACTAATTGAATGTAATGTTTTTTTCCACGAATGGTTTGGGCCCTCGGTTTAATGGCTGGATCCTTGAGATGCTTTTTTGTAATCGAAAAATTCGATCCAAAAAGTGCATACGCTAAAGCGAAAAAATAAGACTGCGCGTTAAATGAGATCTCTTTGAACCTTGAATGAAAATCTTTATTTTTCAAGGACGGTCTTATTTTTCATAAGACCTTGTTAGTTGTACTATTCAACATGTAACAAATACGACCTGAACTGTCGCAGAACCCGCATTGGCTGTAGTTCCTCTGTTATGAGTCTTCTATTGAGTAAACATTTTATGCTACCTAGAGCCTCTCAACATATTATACAGAATTCACATAAAATATGAATCTTTTTAAGAAATTTAGGGTTCAACCCCCAAAACCATAAAAAATACACCTAAAGCTATGACAGTTCGAGAGTTATGCACTGGAAACATAACTTCCGGTTTATTTTTCATGTTTTCGGGGGCTGAAGAGTGGAAAGATGAAATGCAAGTGTATGCCTGTCCAATTTATTTTAACGCTATAACTCTGCATGCAACCAGCTTGTAGGGTAAGGGCTCTTTATTTGTTCAGAGCTGGCAGTCTTTCGAAACTTACAGACTGGATCAATAATGTCGTCGCCACGATGAAAGCATTTTAAAAAGGCTTACAACCCACTAAAAACGATACGAATTAATCAAAACTGAATAACTATCTGAAGTGATGTATTCACATCGCGCCCTATATTTGGTTGTTCGTGTCGTTGACACCTTGATATGTATTCATTCAGTTGGGTCTGTGTATTTTGAGCCATTTGTGTGTGCATGTGAATCGCAACTTCCGATACACACCCTTATTTGTACAGCCGCCTAATGTGAAAATGCAATTCATTCTTATCAATTCGCATTCAACGCCTTGCTAAAATAATGTGTCATGTTAGGTGACGATTAAGTTTCCTCTTAGAAAGATGCAGTCATAAAAGTTCAAATAAATCGTATTTCTTTTGTCGTTGTGTCACTCAATTAAACTCCTTTGTAAATCGTGAATTAAAATGGAGAAAATTTCGACTCTTCGGAAAAAGCTTAGAATATTTTTGCAAATTGATTAATTCCTTCAATACGCCCACTTTTTGGGGGCGTTTTTTTTTAATCACATGTTTTCTGGCCTACACGTTTTGTTCTACCCTAAATATTTAAAAATATTATTTACTAGTACTAGGTAAAGCTCGCCATGAGTTGCCTTGCTACCCAAATTAATTTACTCTCGCGCCACTTTTCGTTAATTAAATGTACTGTTCAACATTCCAACACCTTGTTCAGGTAAATTAATTTTTGTTTTTATTTTTATTTTCAGGATTACCTCCATGATTGCATGATTCGTATGGAGCAAATATTCGAGGAGCACAGTCGCAATCTGCAACCCTACATAGTCACATTGGATGCTCAGCAACAGCATCACCACACAATGAATGGTAATAATAATAATAATTCGAATTCCATTTTACCCGATTTAACGCAAACCTGTAAAATGCAAGCGAATACCCAAAAGGATGTACACGACATCAAATTCTAAGTCCTACGCGTTAAAAACAATTGCACACACCTGCTGAAACAACATGTTCACCAGAAAACAAACAAACAAACACACACTCTACTTTCTCGCTTTAATTTCGAAAATAAAACGTTATCGAATCGAAATTAATAAAAAAAAAAAAAAAACTAAATGAGTTCTTGTTAAGTTTATCACTCAAAGCATCCTTTTTTCAATGAATATGAACTTTATTTTTTTTTTCTTACTTAAAAGTGAATCATTTATACATATTTCTTTTTACCAATTGTTTTGTTTATAAAGAGTTTCCCCTTTTTCCATTAAATTTAAAGTTACATAAATAATAATGTTTTGTTGGTGCTCAAGCTTTTAAATATATATATTTTATACGCGTTTTGGAAATGATAAAAAAAAATTACTATTACTACTTTATAAATATATTTCCATATTTTTGTTGGGAAATAACCTAAGAATTATTTGAATATTATATATTATAATCTATTAACTACGCAAGCTAAAAATGAATCAACTTTTTTTTATATATATAAATATTATATATTGTATGTTTTTTTTTTTGTATAAAAAAAAAACGAAAAGCAAAAGAAAACTTACTAAAAAGGAATTAGTAGCACAGAATGAAAATTAATAATAAAATGGAAAATTGTTATAATAAAAATATATGCGAGAGGTAAAAGTCAATTAGGAATAGAATTTTCTTTTCTTTTGTTTTTGTTTTTAAGAAGTATCGTTAAAGTTTTCACTATTATCTATATAGAAAAATACTGTACATTATCCAAAGGAGGTCGAACTATAATAACAGAAGAACTTGTTTTTTTTTTGTTTTGTTTATATTCGTGAAATGCATAAACCGTACATATAAACAAAGCGTCATGCATAAAAAACACATACAAAAAAAATTATATTTAGGAAATGTGATTTTTTTTGCAAAACTAAAAATACAAAAATAAAAAAAAAACACTCTGAAAGTTAAAAAAAAAAATTTCTTAATTTAAAAAAAAAAGAAGCAAAAATTTACCATAAATAGACTGAAATTTTTTCACACGCTTACTACTGAATAGCAAATAATACATAATTTTTTTTATATATATAAAAATACTATATTTTCTTTCTTTTTTTATATACATACTGATAAAAATTATACAATTTATACAATTAAAATAAACCCGAATCATACGTGAAACAGTTTCAACTGATTTAAAATAGCTAAATTAAAATAAAATAAATTGTAAATTCATTTCAAACTCCAATACAAAAGCATAAAATTCAGCGACAACAAAATCTACTGTCAATAAATTCTATGCTTGCATTTGTATATAAATATAAGAAAACTATATAAATATTCATAAAGCATTCGTTATGATGATACTTTAGGTATGACATTTAAATATAATTAAACGGAATAAATATTTTTTTTTTAAAGAAATTTTCCTATAAAAAAAAAAACTAAACAAGATGAAAATTTAGGAAATATCGTTTTGACCGTCTACGTGAATGACTACAACATTTAATTGGTTCTCAAAATTTCATTGGTGTCGATAAAATAGAGAAGGCTTGAGCATAGGGTAGGTCGAGCGGAAATGTTCTTTTTGTTAATCCGTTTTTGCAGTTCGCTGTCAGTTGGGAGGTGATTTTGGTGACAGGGAAATGAAAAGTGGTTCACTTATTCTTTTATTAAAGACTGCGTTCTTGATCATTTTTTTTTAAATATTTGTTATTTATTCGTAAAGCACTGCTGCTCAAAAAACTACCGCGAACCGATTTTTTGTTAACTTGGAGTCTTAATTATTATAAATGGTATAGTGTAGCAGTTCCGTTGTTAAACAACAATTTAAAAAAAAACTTAATCAGCACAAGATAGTAACAAATAACTGCGGTTTAAAATGTAGTAGTGGAGCGACTTGTATCAATCATCGGCTCTATACCTACGACCGGCTGTATGCTTTACCCAGGGGTGGAATCTCCTAATGTAATGGTTAACAGTCACTTTTCTGATAGTCAAATACGACACTCAAGTCATCCTTTATCTGCTTAAATTGATCGAAAAATCCAAAGAAACTTGGGAAGAATGGTCGCAAAAATATGACTATCAGAGTGATTCTCAAAAATGACCCTCTTCTTATTGTAATTATCAACTATCCAACTAGCCTTACAAAATTCCATCCTTGAAGGGTATCATTAGACTTGTCTTCAGACTATATTTTGAATTTTTTCTTTTTTCTTTCACTATCTGCTGTAAACTGACAACTGTCAACTGTCAGATTGAGCTGAAAATAATCATTGCATAAATTGCAAGTCAAAAATAATCCACTTGAGCTTAGAAATACCTAAGAAGTGCATTTGCGTCTAAAATTGTTATACAATTCATTTAAAAAAAATGTATGGGAGACAAAGCAACTCCAAAAATTCCCGCGAGACAAAAAGGCACACAAAAAAATCAACTCGAGCTCAACAAGTGCCTTTAAGCTTAAAAATGCCTTCTATTGCACCAAAAATATAGAATAACTAATCGATTTTAAAAGTTTAAAAATTTTATTCAATTCAAAAAATAAGAAAACAAATTCACGCCAATTAAAAAATGGCCGGACTGCATTTTTAGAACAAGGCAAAATCTCAGTACTTTTTCTATTTATCGCTTATTCAACTCGACAGTGTTGCAGCGCCTTGTATGTAGTCTGAAAAATGAAATAACTCAATTTGTGGATTTTTTTTAAATAGTAGATAACAACCCTAATAAAAAATTCATATCCACTTTTCGCACATCGATTTTGTTTCTATTACCCTTATTGAATTCACGTAGACTTTCTCCCTCAGAACAATAAAAACTCGCCGACATTTTGGCTGCACACATTTCGAAATATCAATACAAACAACAAAGTTTATAAAGAATGTTATAAATCGTTGGTTAGTTTTTTTTTTAATTTTTCTTATTCTAGAAATAAAAATATGTTAAACAAATTTGTTAGATTTCTAAAAAAAAACTTTATTTTCATCTCAATTTCATAATTTCTTCTTAAATTTGTTATCTAAAGTTGTGCATGAATATTATTATACAAATTTATTTTAACAAACTATAATTTACTTCTAATTGCATGCATTTAAGTTTTAAGTTTATGTGTAGTATCATATAAACAATGATTATACACACTTTATATATTTTCTTTTCTTGTATATTTTGTTGGTTATATGATTATTTTATATTGTTTTCTTTTCTATTTAGTTGCATGCAATTCAGAACTTGATATCAACATTAACATTTATAATTTATCTTTAATCTCAATTCATAAAAAATTAAAATGGATAGAAATTTAAACAATAAAAAAAAAATCGCAAAAACAGATAATTGCAATGTATAATGATTTAAACCAGAAAAATAATTATTTATATAAAATATAAGACATTAACAATAAACAACAAAACACTGGAACTTGAATTCCTCGCTAAACTAAAATGTAAACAAAATTTTAAAACTACGACTTCGTAATAATGCTTGAAAGCTTAATTTTTTTTTAATAAAACGGAACATACCAATTTAAAATACAGTGACTGTTATAATCGCAGAAATAAAATAAAAAAAAAACCATGAAAGCTTTGTATTAAATAAAACAAACGAAACAAATAAAAATATATGTTATGTATTAAAATAAATAAAAGAAATAATGCAATCCTGTATATCGAGGGGAGGGCACTTCCTACGCTTTACAAAAAAAAAAAAATATGTAACAATAAAAAACGAAATACGAAATGAAAACTATTTCAACAACATGAGGTTCGGGATACACGAAATTTGTCAACATTAAGACAAAATCCCACCCTCGTTCATCATTTAATTAGAAATGATGTTGCACCTGAGTGTTAAACACTTGTGAAAAATGAGACTTAAGGATCTGTAAAAAGACCTCGCTTTAATCTAAACAAAATGAAATATTTATAGTACACAATAAAAAAAAAAACAACTCAAATTTATGCTTAATATTTTTTTTTATAGTTTCACTGATATAATTACACATATATGCACAGTACACATAGTCATTCCTCAAATAAACCCCAGTAAGGGAAGGTGGTTTCCGAAAAAACAAGAAACAGAAACCCCTCACCTCTTGCCGTATAAAATGAAAACCAAAGAACATCCTTTCTTCTCTCACACTCAAGTGCAACAATTCAAATATCAAACAAAAAAAAAAAAAAAAAAATCGCCAGCTTGTCAGAGAACGAAATAAGAAAATAAAAACTACAAACGTTTTAGTCGAAACCAAAAAAAGGAAAAAGAAAAAAGGCAAATAAATTTATTTAACAGCAAATATCCTACAAAAAATTATTGTACATTAAAATTTCAAATGAAAAATGTAACAAGAAGTGAAACATAAGAAAAACCCTGTATAGTTGAAAAATTGCATAAATAAACTAAAAATGCAAAATATCAAATATTAATATTGTAAAAGAACTATATTTTTTCTAGATTAGTTTTAAGAACGCTTTAGTTAGTAACTGCCTATTCTTAAAAAAAAAAAAAAACAATAATAAATTAAAACCCTTCTGTAAAAATATTATATATAAAAAAAATAATACTTATACGCTTATTATTTACATCTTAATTATATATTAACTTAAAGGAAAGCAAAAATAACTAAAACCTATTATAGAAACAAAAATTGGGGAATCAAAATTATGTCCACGAAAATTGTTTATTTACTGCTACATACTACTTTAATATAAATTGAAATACAATTTGTATCATGAATTCAATATATATTTTTTCTACTTATATCTTAGTTTGTAATTATTATTATAATTAATATTATTATTACTTTAAAATTATTATAATTTTTTTTTATGTTATGCAAAGCAAAGATGAAGAAAAGAGAATTGAATTGAAAACAATGATAGAGAGAGAGAGAGGAGGAGAGAGCTAGGATTACATTAATTATTTTTATTATATAACTACAGTTATTAATAAACAATATTAAAGAAGATGAATAAAAACTAAAAAAATTAAAACAAATACAAAAAAAAACAAATACATTTAAAAATGAAAAACCAAATGAAATGCATTTCTTATTTTGTTTATCTTTAACTTTACAGAATCGTGAGCGAATTTGACATGAGAAGCAGCAAAATCATTACATGTAACTCTGAAGAACAGAGAGCTTGTGTGATTGTTGGCAGACAGGTAGAGGTCGTCGTTTGTGAAATTGTAAAAACTATTTTTTTTTGTTTGGGGGATATTTACCTTGTGAAACAAAAATCTTTAAATCTAAAAATCTGACAACTCCTCGGACAACTCACAAGCGATCTGAAAGGCCGAAAGTCCGAAAGCTTGTTTAATTGTAGCAAACTTTCACTCAGCGATCAAGGGTGGACAGTTATGTGCTACAAAGCGAACGGAGAATGAAAAACCTTCATCGTTGCGTCAGCTTACGTCGTCTAAACGGAGAATTATCCGCAACGCATACTCCGTCGGATGTTCTAATTTCATTCGAGGCGAGGTATCCGTCTTCGGAAAGAATAATTGAAATGCGACGACCGACGCACCACTTTTTCGTATTATCCTTCGGATCGTTGCTATGCTGGCTGATACTCCGTTGTTTGCCCTTATTTTAGTCGCTCGTAGAGTAGAATTTGAGGCAAGCCGTAGAATTAGCAGCTTTTCTCGCAATGTTGTCGCTTCTGCCGTGCATGCTTTTTGATTTTTCCCATAGTGTTGTGGATCCGCAAGATAACTATTTACAACTTACTTCTATTTAGCCTCCTAACTCCTTGAACGCATCTATTTTTCCTCTTTCTGTCGCTGTCAAAGTCTTTCCGGAACACATTTTTTTTAAACTAAATAAAAATAGTTATTTTCAACGCTTTTTTAAATGATCGCCAGTGTATGTATAACATTTCCACCTGAAGGACTAAGGAATCCATTGCACTTTGTTGTGAATAATCACCCTTATTCCCGTTGGCGTTACATTACAACTGATGTGTCGGGTCCTTGTAAAAACGGCAATCGTTTTTTTTTTATAATTTTGTTAACTCAGCGAACTATCAGTGACACTGTTACAAGTATTGAAATGTAGGGTGGAGGCTAAGCTTGGCCTGGCTGTGCGGTCCGGAGCGTTGGTGTCCATTCGCTCTATATGTCCTACCCATCTCTTGAGGGCGAGGTCGCTGCATGTACAGCTCGTAGAGTTCGCTGTTAAATCTCCTCCCCCAAAGCCCGTCAACGCAAGCGGGACCAAAAATCAGTCGAATAATTTTGCGTTCGTAGCGACCAAGAACATCTTCATCTGCCTTTGCTAACGTGCATGCCTCTGCGCCATAAAATAGGACTAGGATGATGATGGTCTTATATAGAGCCTCCTTAGAATTTCTTTGCACAGACTTTTAGAAAATTGTGACCCTGGTGTTGCCTTGCGAGTTTCGCACAATTTTCTAAAGTATGGTGTCGAAAAATTACATGACAGCGCATCGCCTTGCCTAAATCCTTTTTTGACATCAAAGGTCTCGGTGAGTTTGTTTCTAAACTTTATGAAGCAGCGACCATTCCCCATCGTCATTCTTCACAATCTATAGCTCGTCTCTATAAAAGCTGTGATATGCGGCCTTGAAATCGATAAGTAGATGGTGAGTACCGATTTGGACTTCTTGGGTTTTTTCCAGGGTCTGTGAATATTTAGTAGGTTCTAGGTTGTTGACTTACTTAGTCCTGGTAAGTCAACAACATAGAAACACAGTGGAAGCGATTAATCAATTCGTTGACAGTACACCTGATAGGATATTATATGCGATGTTAAGGAGACTGATGGTTCTATAGTTGGCGCAGTATAGTGGGTCTTCTTCTTGTGTAAGTAGAGTATAAACTGTGTTCGCGTTTCGTTTTGAGCTCAGAAACATTACGAGCTCTGGACTTTTATCCAACATTGTAGATGACTAAATTAATTACTTAAGCGGCGGCGCTACAGTTCGGGAGATACAAGGCCTGACCAAATGGTTCACCATTAAATTTCCCGTCATTCCTAATTCCCGCAACAGAAAAAGTAAAAAACAAATTCCACATCCACAGTAATGCGTCAGAACCCTTTCTCTTCAAAGAGTTTGCTGACCTTCCTTTATCCCTCCTCCCCTTCTATACAATTTTAAATTTTCAAATATGTAGTTCACTGAACTACTCAACAAAATCAAAACAAACCCAGTTAGGATTAGGATTAGGACTATCGACCCAAAGCATATTTTGCATTTAGAATTTGCATAACGAATTCATGCGAATCTATTTCACATAGTCCAGTTCTATTGCCTTGTCATAGATACTCGATTGATATTGATTTTGACCTAATTGTGTTGGTGTGTGTGCCCCCCTAGTTGTACTATAAACAAATCCGCTTAAGTAAACCAACCTCCGCTGTCGTGCGAAAAATTATACAGTGTTCTTGGGCTTGAGCCGTTTTCTCCTTTGTTTACCAACATTGAACTGAATTTGCAATTTTAATTGTTTCAACAATATTCTATGATTTTTTTCTTTCATTATTCCATTTTTATAAATTGCGCACTTGGAATGAATAAATTTCGTATTCAAATAGTAATGCGTGTGCTGCATACCAAAAGTCCAATCGATTGCCATTAGTCGAAAGATGTTGCCGAAAATATTTCAGATCTATGAATAGACGACAATTAATCATTCAGTCGATGGAAGGAAGAGAGCAATCAGTCTGGGGATCTCATATAAACATTGTTTTAAAATTGCGCCCTACATGTGATGTCGCACTTTCAAGGTGATCCAGTTTGACAGGCGCATCAGGCAAGCAGGATCTGCTCAATCCTTAATTGCATTCGCGGTGTAATTTCTTTAAGTACATACAGGTATTTTTTTCTAAATATCCAGACTTGTTATACCTACATATTTTATGGTTTTTTATTAAAAATAGTTTTCGCAGTTGCGTGCGCATGAAGGTTACGCGCATTCCGTACTTTTATCCTAATGAGCTGCAATGACATCAGAGCCGCATTGTAGTGAATTAAAATGTTGGCTGAGCTTCGAGGTGATTATGGAGGTACTTGAAATGGATTGCCAGTCAAGGATGTTCAGAGAAAAAAAAATCCAAAACAAACCAAATGGCCGTAGGGGTGCCAAATGATGAGACTTAATGGCTGAGATATGAGCAGAAGCAAAAACCTCCGCAGCTGTGGTACGTAATTCTCTCTCAAGTTTTTAATAAAAAAAAAATGTTCAACTTATTCAGAGCAAATAAAATATTTAAACAGCCTCTTGGAATCTTTTTCACTTGCAGTTTTATGGTATATCCTTAAGAATCGAATGCAAAAGTTACAGGAGACTCTAATAAAATGTTAGACTGGGGATCTTCAGTCTTCACCAGATATATGTAAGTATATAGAACAATGATGGGAGGAAAATTATGTTTATAAAAAAGCTATCTCTGGTAGCAGCCGTTCGGACTCGGCATAAAATTATAGGCCCGTTCCATTCCCGTTGTGATAAGCTAGGCCTAGGGTGTATACACGCCTGTTGCGCCAACTATTTATTTATTTTTTATCTCTGGTAGTATCTATCCTAGAAAAAGTTATTTACACGTAAATCCTGCGGTTGCAGGTATGCACTTGCACACGAACCTGCAAAATCCAGTAGCAGTATATGTCAAATGGCTACCCTCTTATTTTAGCTTTTTTGTCATTTTCTAAGGTTATAGATTAGCTTAGGTTCGATGGACAGTTCGCATTATATGCAATTTTCACCCACAGAAGCTATTGAGGCCCATTGTGATTACCCTTTTAAAGTACTTGACAGTTCATGCTATATGCAACTAACAAAACCATTCGGATCTGTAGATGAATCTTTTTAAATCTGGTAGAGGTTTCGTTCCTAGATATTCCAAGCCGTTCTTGGAGGGTTGGGCAGTGACACAATATTTGGTACAACAGATTCTATTTTTGCAGAAGTCATTTGTAAAGATAGCCAGTCTTTTGGCCATGTTTCCAATGATGCAGTTATTAACCCGACGATGGCACTCGGACTTGGTTTCATTCAAAAGATGTTAGGACCGTTTTCTTTTATTGTCAATTGCGGGCCACAAACTGCGAGTTATGGTACAACTTTTCTAAAGTACTGAAGAGTTCTATACAAATTTCATTGGGTCATATTTTTTCAGATGTCGGGCAACATTCTGGACGGCCGGAACCGTCAAAAAGAGCATCGAGTGTCTGCCAGTATAATCAACAAAAAGCCACCTGTTAGAACAGTTTATCGTCTTTGAGCAAGAAGGCAACTTTAAATGCAAATAAATCAGAGACATTGGTCAAGAATCACAACCATGGTAGTTGAGGACCAATTTTTGTAAGGCCAACGGGTGGGCGGTGGCTAGGAGCTTCCGTTTATCATACTGAGCGTGTTCAAAAAGTGTCGGTTTTCCCATGGCGTAAGGTCTCAACACTACGAGCTAGATCATTGAAAGGGCTGATGTGCCTGTCAAATCTGAAGTTATTTACTTACTTGGACTACTCTGCAGTTGGAGGTGAATCGAAATCGCAACTAATAAGCCTATTCAGTTAACTCGGTCCTTATAGCTAACTGCCTCCAGTTTCACACTTAAAGTCGGTTGAGGTCTTCTTCTAGTACCTGTTTGTTGTCACTCTGGGTTATACTCTAAGTACCAGAGCATTTGTTTCCATCTATGTACCTACTCTAAATGTCGTAGCCACCTCGGATGGGGATGACTGATGTACAATTGTTTTACCAGATCGATGTTGCTGCACAGCTCGTATAGTTCGTCGTTAAATCCCTAATACGTCAACGCAAACGGAACTAAACATTTTACGACCAATATTTTTTTTTTTTTTTAACGACGGAGAATAAATCGTCGGCTTTGAATAAAGTCCAAGCTTCAAGCTCTAGATGGAGTTCAAGCTGCGTTAAATTTCTTTGATGCAGAAGCGAGCGATTCCATAACGAGACATTGCTCTGTATAGTTCGCCTCTAGATGCCATCATAGGCTGCTTTGAAATAGATTAAAAGATGTAGAGCATCAATTGGGACTTCTTGGCTTTTCTTTAGGATCTGTCTTTGTGTCTAATTTGGTCGGCGGTGGACTTTCCTGGCCGTAAACCGCACTGATAGGGGCTAATCACGTTATTTATAAAGGCTATTATTCACATGTGTGTTCCTGCTCTAACAAGCTCGGCAGATAAACCGACAAGTTTTCAGCTGAGTTTGCTAGTCGACATTAACTTTGAGTGTTGAGTGGGGCATTATCTTCTCATTAGACAAAGGTAACCTGAGTCTTTCCTGATGGTCAAATTTTATTTTATCATTATAAGACGTCCGTCGTAATAAGTTAGCTCAACTTCTGGACGGAGGGGGAAGATGATTAAAAGCTTAAAATACGTAGGGAAGATATTCCTTAAACGCATTTTAACCTTTTTTGTATGGATCCAGACCTATGAATAATGAAAATTGAAAGAAATAAAGGTTGCACCTACCTTTTTACACCTCAGAAGCGTTTTGAGCATATAAAAAATGCTTGTGCCAAATTTGAAGCTTGTCAATAGAAGTTTAGGCTGAAAAAATAAGTTTCCACCCCCTTTTCAACTTTTAGAGAAGGAATTTTTAAAAGACCCTGTTCTTATCGAGCGTATTGAGCACACAATGAACCTTCATGCCACAAATTTCAAGACTCTCTAATGGTGTCTGTGACATGATTTTTTTTAGATTTGTATTTAGATGTTCTGAGAAATTTAGAAAAAACCTTCAGAATTGTTTACATTTTATTTCTATCAAACAATATAAGCTGATCATGAACAGATACTACACTTTGAACTTAGCCATAAGACCGAGAAGCGGTATAGTAAGCATAAAACTTTTACAATATTATGTCAAATTCTCTATCATATCGTTAACCAAAGACTCTGCGATGTTGCTCACCCAAAAATGTGATCATTGCCATCATCAAACCAATTATCAAGCAATTCCATGCAAAGCGCAGGTGATTCAAATTCAAAGGCACCAGCAATTCCTCTGGAGGAACCGGCACCGGCAATAGACCTGCCATAGCGCCCTCCCATACCACATCATTAGTCCACTTCTGTATCAAACCGGCTTCGCGTGCCTGCAATATGCAATTTTTTAGAATCTCAGCAAATGGTGAATGCCGGTCCATTATAAATCCAAGATGAAAATCGTACAGACCATCATGAATCCTGTGAAACAGAGGTCTGGACATTTTCTCTTGCCATTTCAATAGAAACTCGACAATGTCCAGAGACACTGTGTAGGCAAAATTTTGATTGTGCATGGAGTTCAGTTCCCTCATATGGACAGTATTATTAACCGGGTTGATTATATTTACAATGTCCTTGTATTCAAAGTCATTATGGGAAATGTAATCCCATTCGTGTTCGGGTATCATTATAGAAACATTATTTGCAATCAGGTCCGGTAGTGTGTTCCACTCTTTGGTTTTTATATAAACCGTTAAAAAGGATGTCAAATGATTGCAATAGATGTTAACGAGGATGTGCGAGAGTAGAATGACTTGGATGTGGATTCTACGGCCCCTGATCAAGTCTGTCCCCGTAGGCTTACCAATGAGCAGCAAAAGCGTTTGACTGAAGTAAGTCCACAAGTTGACCGGCTCATTGGTGTAAAAGTCATTGATGATATGCGCAACGATGGTGTACACTAAGGCGACGCAAATATAAATCCAAACTGTGAGTGCAAATGGCTTTAAAAAATACTCATTGGGATTAACATAGCCATTGAGTGGAACCAGAATAGTCCATGGCTGAAGAAGTATGGGGTAGCTAATTGCATGTTTTCCCGGCTTGATGCATGCGTTCATGCTGATGTCGATATCACCATTAATGGTTGCTGCAATCACTCCAGGTATAGATAGATCCGATGAGTTGTTGATTAAAATGTCGCTGAAAGTTGCATTGTGCTTGTGCACGAAGGTGACAAATAGTCGAGCAACATACCCTCCAACCTCCACTAGGCCTTTTCTGTTTTGGTACCAAAAAGTTCTGGGGAAATCATTCTGAACGGTGGTCCGAAAATTAAAGCCATTCAAGTCCTTTAAAGCGTTGGGAAGGGGTCCATCGTTCGTAAGTAGTTGAACTGGCCTTTCCGCGTACTGAAGGTAGGCAAAGCCTATGCCATTAACTATTCCAAAGATTCTACTAAATTTTCCATCCGTAAAATAGAGACAATAATCCTTGAATACGTCACGGTTGTCAGTAATTATTGTGACAAACATTCGAACGTGAAGGCGTTGCACAAATTGCTCTATCACATGGTAGAGGGAGGGGTTTTCGTCTACCTGCACCACTAAGATGATGTTTTCTTCAATAGACTTGAGGGCACTGAAGACACTTTGAAAATATGTGAAAATCACTAGTGGCATGTTGAAGTCGTTGTTGGAAATTTCACTCAAATATTCAGCATCCACTCCGACCAGATACACTGTGGACGGTTCGATTTCCTTTTTAATTCTCCCGATGAGCTTCCCAAACTCACTGTAATTTCCGCAGTTACCGACGCCCAACAGGAGGAAAATCGTTGTGACACTTAGGAGGTGCATTTTTAAATGTGTTTGTTGCACTGAAAACTACCCCGTGTCCACCTAAAGTTTTGTACACTCATTAGCCTATAATTATTTTGCACCCCTGTATTCACACGGCAAACAATCTGTGATGTAATGTGATTGGTTAAATATTCATGTCCTTGTAGGGCTAATCTTTATCTGCAGCCCTGATATGCCGGATGGATAGGGAATTGTGTAATTGTAATTGAAAGACCTGTTGAGAGCTATAGTGTCGACCCTTATGAGGTGACGTTTGATATTGCAAAATATTCATGCGTGAGACGATTGCAGGGTGAAGCAAAGGTAATTATTGCTTCACTTCACAAATAAACGCCCTCCGATTAAAAGTTTTCAGAATAAACAATGTGCGACGCGATGGGAGTTGTAGATTTAAATCTATTGAAATAATAGGACTGAAGTGATTGGCCTTGATATTTCCGGTTTTGTAATTTGTTGCTATGTATATCTTCTTTGGGTTCGATATGGAATTCGTACGTTTTTTTGTATTTATTCATTAATTTTCAATTGTCCCGTTTATCCATTTCAAGGGTTGCGGGAGTAGGATGCACTTTCGATCTACCCCCACCGATAAGAGAGACAGAGAAACTATAGGATAGAGTAAAAAGAAGGAATGTACAAAATGTACAAATAGTGCATTTTTAATTTTGTGGGTTCCCATTATTTGGTTGATTTGATGGTGACAGGTAGAGCGTTCTAAAGTCAGGCAGAGCCTTATCCACGGGAGGTATTCAAAAAGTTAGAAGAACTCGTCTTTCATATTAAAGATGAACTCAAAAAAGTAGATCTGACAGTTCCGTCTGTCCCATTTGTGCATACCAGTGGCGTGGCGTGAATAATTTTAAATGGTAAGTCGAAGTCGAAAAATATTAAAATGTCGAAGGGAAGATGTATGTAGGTTGTACCTATCTATGTGTACAAAACCTTCAGTTAATTTTTTAAAGCCATACAATCGAAAATTCCAGGAAGAAATTAAATTAATGAAAATATTTTTCCATCTTGAGTGCAAAACTTTCATATTTCGTGTAAACGTGATTTATATCATGTCTTATAATATTGTCCTTTATTTCTACATGAAGGTTCTTTAAATGAGTGTTTAAATCGAGCATTTGGGGTTTTTGTGAAGGAAACATTTCTTCAAACGTATTTAGGTACGAAGATCATATCCAAGACTCAAAACACTTGATTTCTCACTTAGCGACTTGTTTACAAACTTTATAAACACTTCAGTTTGTTTATATGTATATGTCAAGGGCCAGTTCCTCCTATAAAAATTGGGACTTTCGACTTGAGAAAGCTCAGTCCTGACTAAATGCTCACTCCTTAATCACCATTCATCGATTATTATTATCAAAATAAACCAACAGAAACACGGCTGGTTAAATATCTCCGAGCAACCTTTGTAGAAAGCTGCTCTGACCTACAAATGTCGAATCAAAAACTTTAAAATGCACTGTCTGTCTTTTACCAACATGACTTTTGGAGAAATATGGATCTATCACCTGTAAAGGTGTCTTGAATTTAAACTGCTGTAATCAGACCACTCTGATTGTAGTTTGTAGAATTGGATTGGTAGAATAGGCTGGCACATAAATTCGTCATTGCCTGTTTTTCTAAAATTTTAAAAAGCTATTCGTCTCTCTCAACTGCTTAGGGGCTTTCGATAGCCTACTTGGATCTGCCCCTAAAGCTCTATTAAACCTCCCTACACCCTACTCTTGGCATACCTACATATCATAGGCTACACTCTAAAAAAGTCTGTCTCTCGATTAATGACAGGTGGCTCTGGTATTACTCGTATATTGAAGTTTAAGTGACATCCAGCAAGGATGTCTCATGATACCTTAATGGTTAATGGATATGCCTACAGTTGACTTCCTTGTATGAATGGCCTCCTCCCGTTTGAGAAATGGACAAGGAGTGCAACCGCATTTTCGGGGATGACTCCAGAACTATCAAGGAGTCTGGTGCGGGGGTCTTCTTAAAATGGGAATACCACTGACAATATTTTTCGCTATAGAGACATGCATCTGACTTTGAGGTAGCAGTACTATATCCAACCCTTATATTTTATACTAGCTTTTGCCCGCGGCTTCGCTCGCGCAGTCCTCAGGATTTGGTATACAGAGATGCCTTCACAGTCAGTTAGTTCCCTCTTGTATGTTTATATACAGGGTGTCCCAGTTAAGAAGGACAATCCTTTAAGGGAAGATTCCTGAAGTTATGCCGAACAAAAAATTGTATGGCAGGGGGGGGGGTCTATTTTTATCGTATTTCCCGTTATAGCCCATCAAAATAGGTGACCTCTAATTTGGAGGTGTTACGACTAAAAACGCTATAATATCTATATATTTATATATCTATAAAAATAGTTTTGTACATTTTGAAAAGACAATTTAGTAGCGCATAGAAGTCTTAAGCACTTCGGTTACATCTGGGCAGCTACAAAAAAGTTCTGACTCCTTAAACTCAAATTTTTGAAAATGTTTGTTACAATTTTTTACTTAAAATGCCTTTTTCTCAAAATTTTGACTTTACAAATTTTCATTTTTTTTATGAAATTTTTATCCTTGAGAAATTTCCTAAAAATTATGTTAAGCAACTTTTTTACGTACGATCAACAGAAGTTATAGTAAAAGCCACTTTTTGTCAGACAAAAATGGTAAATGGTAAATGGTCCACACTTCCTATAGGAAGATCTGGGCATGATCACAGATGATCAAACAAGTCAATTACGTGCCAAAGAGTAACATCTGTTGTCTCTCTATAAAAGAGCTTGATCCGCATTTCTGCGGTCAGTCGTTTATGAGATGTGGAGCTGAGCACATCTAGTTGCTGCCGATCACCGGTCATTACAGAGTAGGTACAGACGATGGAGTTAGATGAAGCGATCAGCATTATTCAATAGCGATGAAGTTTGGACGCATTACAAGGTTTCCAATCGATACGACGAACGGTTCGTGAGTTAAGAAAAGGTCCCCTTAAAAGGGGTCATCGCCAATAACTCGGGCCCCAAGATAAATTTCCAAAATAGAAACAATTATTAGCTTTTTTTCTTATAATAGAGTACACAAACCGAATTTGAAGACGATCGGATGAAAAATAAATACAATCTTTGACCCCTCCCCTTTTACCCCTTTAAGGGTTGAATTTCCAAAATCGGCGAAATTAGTTTTCTTTATTTCTCATAAAAAGTAGACAAACCGAGTTTGAAGTCAATCGGATGAAAATACAAACTTTGACCCCCCCCCCCTTTTACCCCTTTAGGGGTTGAATTTCGAAATATCCTTCCTTATTCCTTGTAGACATCATAAAGGGAGCCTCTGTGCAAAATTTCAGCTTTCTAGAGCAAAGGGTTTGGGCTGGGCGTTGATGATCAGTGAGTCGGAACCTTCATTTTTATATATATAGATATAGATGTTGCGGACAACATGTGATGGCAAACTTTCAGGCGCTGCTTAGCACCTTAATCACTGGTCTATGAACTTAACTAAATTTGATCGCAATACCTAAACTTTGAAACTGGTTTGGGTTCCATGTCACAATGGCCTAGCACTTGCAACCGCATGGTTCAGATGAGGTTTTCGTTGAGATTGCCAATATCTGCAGCTAGGAGTTGGGTTTTCTTGTGTATACAACCGTTGATGACACAGTACTGTCGTATGTAGACAATCAAAGGAATTACACTCAATTGGGTCTATTTGTGACGTTCTATTATAGCGTCCTGATGGCATCATGCTTAAAAATTTTTCATTTCTACTTTGAAGCCTCCGTTGATGGATTTGCATTCAGCACTTTTAGCCAATTTCATTCACCTACGGACAACATATTATTGATGTTCGCGCAGCCCATCAACACAACCGATTACCACAGAAGGTAATTGAGAAACCATTTAAAATCAAATTCCAGCGATCGCATTACCAGACATTTTACGATCACATAAATTTCGATATTGCCATTAAAACATCCTGTTTTGTGCGAACGAACCTTAATTTTGACTGCGACGAATTCTGAACGCTATGCGCCATAAATTACCATCAGTATCAGTCAAATCCGAAACGTGCTTAGCTTTTAAACAAAAAAATATTTTCAACAAAAACAAAGTAATCGCCTCTCCATCGATATACTGTGATGGGCATTGAGTGCAGCATTGCCCCCTTCTAACGCAATTCAAGCTGCGCTTGCGATCAATGTACGCGCGTCTCGCTACCATAATGATCGTTATGACAGACATGCTTCTTTGTGCCATTCATTCATAAATGCTGGCTCAGTTCTTGGAATTGCCAAATTCCTCTCTGCAGATACTCGCACGAAGGAAACAGCAACAAAAATAAGAAGACCAAAAAGAAGGCAAAGAAGCAGAGAAGAGAAATGATTGAAAGGATCACTTGAATGCAAATTGCAAGATCGGTTCGGTGCTCGTTTGAAGTGGCCAAGAAGAGCAATTCAAGTCTGTACAACACTTTATGATGCTCTGACCATAATCGATGCCTGGCCAGGCACGGACGCGACGCCGCACCGTACGTTCAGTGGTCAGCTTGCGCGCAATTCAATAACTAAATCTCTGCAATAAACATAAAAATGGTTATACATGTGTTTTACGGGCGGTGGCGGTGTCGGGCGTTTGTGGCGGATGCGCCACAAAGTGGCATCTCATCATCCCCATTATTGTCAGTGATGTGTGGCACCACTACTACTACTATGTGCGTTCATTGTTATTATCATTACGATCACTGACAGGAACCGCGGCAGTAGGGTAGTGCGCGGAGGAAGCTTTAAACTGCACCGATGTTATTAAAACTGAAACTTTTGCCAGTTGTTGGTTGCCGGTTTAACGCATCTACATCGTTTTGTGTGGTGATGCGCGCACCCGGTATAATGTAATTCGCCAAACACTAAGGGTGATGGGCCAGCCCAAATTTTTTGCTGCTTCCATATATTGATTGTCGGCGCAGTATTTTATGGGTTGGCGAATATATTCGAAATCCTAATTTAATTGGAACTTTCTTGTGGCAAAGTTGAGATTGCGGCGCTTTAATCATGGCAAAGGAGGCGCCAAAAATAAAATTGGGGGTCTGTATTCTGTAAGTTGATTTATGGTTGTTCTGAGGCTTACTAGATACAGTTTGACATGTAGGAAGCCATGTTTTGATGGTTTTAAATGGGAACAAAATTTACTTTGAAAGACTAGACCTCTACCTCTGAGCTTATTTATTACAAGGATTAAAGAGAATCACTAACAAACTGATTGCATCTTCAAATCAAATCCCAAAGCTTAGAAAGCCCTATATCATAAAAATTTACAATTGATAGCAACAAGTGATAGGCAACAATTTGCAAACTGACAACTGGACAATTGTCAAATTTCGGTTTCATAAATCATAATTAGAGACATCTGTATACAGATTCTATAAAATTGTAGAAAAATAACCGACAATTTGCGAGTTTCTGTTTTATACCAAAAATTCCTTTGACAATTGATGGAATGTCAAAATCCATATAAATAAAACTGACATTTCATATCATTTGCGCTAGAGCTCCAGCACTTATTATGAAATATCCATTTCATAGGAATTTTTAAATCTAGCGAAAAATTCCTCAGCTGGCGCTAGAATTCTAGATCTTGGATATTATTTGCTAGACGTCAAGCGGTCAATGGAACGCGGCCTATGAATTGCCTAACAAATTTGTAGTTTCTGACAATTTTCTTATGTTAAAATCGTTTGTTAAAATGACAATTTTCTTATGTCAAAATCGTTTGTTAAAATTTCACTAACAAAAGTAAAAGCAAAAGGAATTCGGATTGTTCCCTTATTTTTTTTTTAGTAAAAATGAAAAAAAAAAACTGTCAAAATGACAGTTGACTTCCCTCTAAGGAAAAAAAAAACGTTCTTAAAAGTTAGGGAACGCTTTGGTAATAATCTAGGAAAAATTACAGATTCATTTTATGATGAAAGTGATTCCTAATTAATCATACTTTTTTTTTCTGAAATCAAAAAATAAATGCGAATAGTAATAATTGCACGAGTATGCCAAATATAGGACAACCAATTTCAAATCATCTGTCTAATGTCAAGTGATTAACAGCTTTTCCAATTCTTAGGTACTACCAGAAAATTGTTGAGTAAAAAGTAGTAAGATTCTCAGTGGATGGATAATATCTTGTTCTCCCGAAACCCCTCAGGGGTTTATTTCAAGATCCTGTATGGAATTGAGTTTCATAATGTGGAATGGTTAAACAATCAATTTCTATCCGACATTGCTGAAGAAGTCCATGGTGGTAAGGTTATGTCCTAACAATAGTTGAGAAGATGCGAATATTCCTAAGATATATTGGTAACCCGGGATTCCATGTTGGATTTGGTAAGGCTATTGGGATTCATGTCGGAAAAACAAAAAGCGGAGAAGATACTAATGAAATGATGGATCGCTGTTTTCTAGCATCAAAACCGTAAGAAAAGGCGGATAATTTTGGATCAAGGTTTTCAGAGAATTCTACTCTAGATTCTGCACAACTGGATCCATGATCTATCCCGAAGGTGAAATCATCGGGGATGGATGTAAAAAGAAATGTCGACCGCAATCAATTCAACGGAAGCAACAGAACCCTATGGGCATCCAACCATTTTACTCAAAAACTGTGCACAGGAACTTGCACCTATACTACGAAAGCTGTTTAAGATGCCATACCCAAAGAAGAATGTGTTCTTTGTGTTGAATTCAATCGATTTTTTGTCGCATTCAATCGATTCCCCAAAGAGGAAGAAATTGTTTGTCGCAAAACTACCGTCCAAAAGCGTTGCTTTCTATCGTATATCGAAGGGAATGGAAATCATGGGAAATGTTGAATATCTAGAAGGTCAGCGATTAATAAAATACGTTCTACTAAAAACCTGTTGATCTATGTAACCTGTTTATGGACGCAGGCAATCGAAGAACATAGCGAATGTAGAGCCTTAAACATCTCAAATGCTTTTGATCAAGTCTGGCATAGAGCTTAACTAAGGAAGGACTTTATAGTTGCCACAATAACTCTGCGGATGCAAGGCTTCCAAGTTGTTGTAGAAGGTGTATCATCGAATTCCTTTGGTATAAACGCTGGAGTGCCCCAAGGTTCTATACTTATCCCTACTTTATTTTTTCTCCATATCAATGCAGGTTATTGGTTCGTCAAATATTAATATTTATAGCTTTGCTTGCACTTTTCTATCTTTTTTCTCCAATAGTGTGTACTGTGAATGAAACCAACTACATCACACAGTCAAATATTTCCGAGCAAATTAGTTCTCTAAAAATAAGTTTTGGACAAAGTCTTGAAATGCGGAAAAAACGCTACACTTTTCAAAAGAAAAATGCTTCACCTTCTTTGAGTCACAGTCCAAAATCGCTATACATCAGCGTCCTCAAAGTTATAAGTTGGCTCTGCGAAATAAAGCCCAATGAAATAAGGCAGAAAAAAAAAAAATGAAATAAGGCTCCAAAAAATTATACAGGAAACATCAACAACGATTTTTAATAAAATTTGGAGTGTTGTTTATTTTTTGGAGCCTTATTTCCTAATGAAAATTGAGGTTTGTGTTTACCCCAAATTCGGGGCCTTATTTCATTTTCTCTCTTGGGCCCTTATTTCATTGGGGCCTTATTTCCTGCAGCCTTACAAGTTACCTATTAAGAGCAAAGATTTTAATATTCCATTATTCAGCTCTATAGCAACTTATTATACTTGAGTCTCTTGAGGTTAGGAGAAAGGTGTTAAGACTTACTTTTTTTTCTATTGTTATATTGACTATACATACATACAGATATTTTAAATCCTTTCAATCTTAATGTTCCCTCAATTTAAAGTGAACCTACTTATTTCTCTTTGGAAATTAATTCTGACCTCCGATGAAACGAAAAAGCGACATGTCCCAGGCCAATAATTCCTATCTTTAACGTAACGAAAAAGCGACAGGAAGCGGTAGGGGCAGAATAAACATCAACTCCAAGAATGACACCCATTTGGAAATCTCGCGAAAAATAGGCACAGGAAACTTAAACAAAGACTTTGAGCACTGTAAAGATGTTGATGAACATAGTCCAAAGCACATGATGGCTATCCCTATAGCTTTGGTTGGAGCTAGAAAATCAATACTATATATACAGCTAAATCCTCAGCCATGGAGAGAAACTGTAAATCGTAGTCATGTGATAATAAACAGTTCCTTCCGAAATGGTCTATTAACCCATGTGTTGTTGGAGAAATTAGAAACTAGCTTACGTAGTTCTTAGCTCTTAGTTTCAGGCCACCACTTAAGCATTATTATTTATTATGTTAAGGTACATTGTGTTATTGAGGGGATATTAAAAATCTAGTAAATGTAATGTAAATGTGCTCCTCATATTCCAACATTAATGGTGCTGACGAAAGTGGCTGTCTATTTGTGTCTTTTAAATTACGTGCTCATTGCACATAATAAAATATGGACCGGAAACACCCTATCCCACTCGTCATCCTAAAAAGGTGCCGTCTACCCAACCCCAGCGAGTAGTTCATTAAACATCGACTCCACGCAACTCTTCCATAAAAGTACCCACTAATGCCATAGCACATCACATCGACTAAGCCCTTTTCGCCCATACCACCGACGAACAGAAATTCCTTAAATACCATCTTTGCCGGCCGACTTAGTCCTCCGCTCAACCATTCCATTCCAGCCGAGCCATAAAATGATGACGCACTCTCAAACATGAGTCGCGCCACGACCGACTCTATTTCGAGGCCTAGAAAGGGAAAAGTGCACCGCACCTAGACACGGTCTAGCTTTGCCTAGAGCCTGTGTCGGTATCAGTTTGTACCAATACTAAACCTGCTACCACCACCATTATCTGGTACCGAGGAGAAGTGGTCTTTGGAATTTCGTGTTCCATCATTGAGGCGAGTGATTTGCAAAATAATTCACACGACTGTTAAAGACCCTACACTACGCGCAGCAGGAGAATATAACGATGGCGAGGGCGGACCTGCAGGGACCCAAAGCGAAAAAGGAAAATCAAAAAGGTACACGAATACGGCAGACTATACTACATCAACTGGTCCTGAATGATTCTGGAATCTTGATCTTGGAATGTCAGCCAGCAGGATGGTGAAGGCGGGACAAGAGGATCTACTACTACGTCTGGCGCAGCAAGTAAGTGAATATAGCTTTATATTCAATCGACCACCAGAATGGTGGTGCTGAAGTACGCAGATAAACGGGCGAACAGAAACACAAAATAAAAACGAAAAAAAGAAAAACAAGGTTCGCATGGTCACCATCATCATCATGAGTTGGAGCAGTGGAGCACAGCGGAGTGTCAGAGTAGCGCAGTAGGGCCTCTGTAAGTCCCATTTTTGGCATCCATCGATTAAGCTGCCGAACGGATGCTTCTATTGGTCGATGTCTGGATGCTTCTGTTGCGCTTTTGTCAGTGGGTTTTCGGGGACAGAGAGTATGAGACCACGGCAGTCAGTCACTTCCAGGAATTCATGTGGAGGAGAACAAAAAGATCCATCCGCCACATAAAGGCCATTTCGCGGATGGGTATAACGAAAATTATTTATTTCAATTTTTTTTCCCCCACTTTTCATTCTTCTGTTCTTTGTCCTGTGCGACGGGCACCATCAGCTTAGTGGTGCTGGTCAATGGAGGACCGCACAAAAAGACAAGAATGGAGACGTTGTTCAGTACGATCATTCTCTATATATACTGAATGCGGTTTTCCTTGGGCACTGGATGGCAATTCCTTACAGGTCTTCGGTCTTTTGCTGCCGCAAGACGTATATATCCATTGGAGAGCCTATATCCACTACAGAACTTTGCGATGATGTCTCCTCAATGGTGGTGGAGGAAGGAAGGATATGCAGCCCAAGACGACGATGACGATGCACTTGAGTAATGAATTTTCGGGTTGTAATCGCATTGAGAATGTGCGATGCTGATGGAGATCGAACCATTGTCTTGCCGGGTATTGTCTTCTTTATCAACGAAAAAAAAACAAGGATTGTGGAGAGGATAACAAGAATGGGAAAGGATGCCGTGGGTTTTTTTCTTTTATTGGAATTCTGTGTTTTTTTTTCCACTGATTGGGGTCTGGACTGGACCATAATCGGGACGACGATAATTCAATTGAAAAGTGGATAGTGATGAAGAGCATGGACGACAGCGATGATGATGGTGAGATCCTTTTAATGGGAATCTTTAATAGAATCGCGCGTGCAAGTGGCTGCAGAATTATGACATTAATTCATGGAACCATGGAACTCGTGGAGAAATATGAAAAATGATCGATGCGATTCCAGAGATTTATTGATTGTGTACCTAGTCTAAACATGCCAGGACAGAGTAGCTATTTCTGCAACACTATCAACTGGACGTGCTCATCATATCTGTCGAGAATCGAGATTTGTTTGAAATGTTTTTTTGTAGCTTGTTGGGAACATGCTTGACTATGATACTGCTTCGGATGAATTGAGCTGTTTAATTAATGCCACTCTTGGTGTTGATCTGGCTTTCTGATGGAGGACAACTAAATGTGAACTTTTCGAAAAGAGAATGGCGCCGAACGATGTGAATTATGTTTATTCCACCAAATAATTCAACATCCACATGCTCCACTGATTAGATTAGGGTGCTGAACTGCTGAGCGATGGGTACCAGATTTAAAGAACACAAAGTTCTTCAAATTATTGTTTTTCTCTCATCTTATATCTTGTATCTTCATTTATAACTTAAAGATTACATTAGTCTATTGTAAATTATGTTGATAATTAATTAATAAATAACGAAATAACGAAAGTTATTTACTTCTTCTTAATGCAAAACATCCGAGAGTATAACTGCCCTGAGGAAGTTTTATTAGCCACTTAGTTATATACGGCGTTCAATTTTAGAGCCCTTCCAGGTCTAGAGTCCTATATTTACATATTGTTTTGACTCTTATAGCGGATTTGTCTCTCAAATCCGCCCAACAATCAGATTTTTTCTGATAACTCTTCGTAAGAACCAAGAAAATTCTTGATATATTATTCAAGCGCCGGCCTATATAGCATTTAAGATGGCCCCCAACTAAACAAAAAAAATTATTCCCCTGTGATAAGACCAGCGATCCCCTACGCCGCGTTGGTCTGGTGGACAAAGGCTAACGAAATCACTACTGTCAAAGCTAGAACGGTTCTAATGTTTAACTGGAAACTGTATGACGGGCTGTCTACGCTCTACCCCTACCATTGCACTGAATGTTATCCTAGGACTATTGTACCTATTCAATTACACATTCAAATGGAGGCAAGACTGAGTACGTATTCATCTACTGTTCCATTCGAAGAACACTGACCCCTATTCCTACCATGGTGGTCATCTGGCTTTGCTTGACGCTAAGGAGCCTGAAAGACATTTCAGTATATTTCTAGACGACATGCTACCTGAATATGGCTTCCATGAAAACATCTCTGTCATCATCCCCCCAAGGGAGGACTGGGAAAAATACAAAAACAAACCCAATTCATCCCGATTTGATTTAGTCTGGTACACAGGTTCTAAGATGGAGGCAGAGACTGGATCTGGCATTTATGGAGAATCGCCTTAAGCGAAATAGTGAGTTAGCTTTCGCAAAAACTCGTCCATATTCCAGGCTGAATATTTATCTTCTCGGACAGCCAAGCAGCTCTCAAAAATCTTCCCTCATAAAATCGAAGCTAGTCCTGATAACATACATGACCATCTACGATCTTGCTAAGAAAAACCTAGTCATTCTTCACTGGATTCCAGCCCACAGGGGCTTTGCGGCAACGAAACAACTCACTCACTGGCAAAAGTCGGCGCGACAATGTCACTTCGGACCTAAACCCTTGTGTGGTGTCAGTAAAAAACATTTCAGGAACTACATCAGGAGCTTGTCTCAAACAGAATCCAACAAAGTCTGGCTTAAAATACAATTAAAATCCTACTCTCTCATTAATCTGGACAAAAATAACCTGAGAGCCTTGACAGGTATAATAAGTGGTCATGGCTTCATGAAAAAACATCCTCACCGAATCGACATCTGACCGCACCGGACCCTACATGACATGTAGACTATGTAGGTATGGCTCTGGAGACTGACAAATCCTCTCTTCATATACCATGGAATGTTTGGCTCTCTTTGGTCTCAGAAAGAATATCCTTGGCGAAGAAATCTTTACTTCAGTAAATCTTGCTCATATGCCCCCAGAGAAGATTCTTGTCTTCCTGACTGTCTCCGGAGTAAAAATATGACTCTAGGACCTCAACAGGGAAGGCAATAGTCTCGTTTAAAGAGGCCGCAATGCCAGAGTCCCATTAAAGCCTATAATCTAATCTAAGAATCATCAAATTGAAGACCGATAACATAGCTTTGATACCAAGTTCGGCCCTTCTGATTACAGACAACAGAGACAGCTGTCTCCAAGTTAGCCAACTCTGACCTATCATACGTTGTTTGTGAATAAGACTTAAGATACTTAAACGTCTCCACTTGTTTCAATGGGACTCCAATAAAATGCAGATTGTATTAAACGACAACAATTTAAGATTTGTTCAAGTTTACCTTCATTCCAGCTTCAACAAGTCTAGTCTGAGAGGGCTGAATGATGACCAAGTCTCAGGATAATTTCATAGTTCTGCACTCCTGCATTGCATCCCAGACTTAGTTGAGGAGTTATTATGGCCTTTGTCAAGTGCACATCATGCTCCTAAGCCCTCTCAAGTATCTTCAATTCTGACAGGGATTAGCTGATCGGCTGTGAATCTGCCATTTGACATTAATCACGTGTTTCGAAAACCTAAGCCAAGACATATGTTTTTCTAGAGGACTATATTATAATCAACTGACAACAGTTTTTTCACTTCCTGAAGTCAAGTATGTGACTTATATGAACTTCCTCTTTACACTTTACATAATATACATAGGTCCTTGAGAGTTATTTTCTGGTATTTCTTTCCACGAATTCATTTCATTTCCAAATTCTGAATTGATTTAGCCATGTCCGTCTGTCTGTTGAAAACACGATAGCGTCCAGTCCAAACGAATCCACCTAGGCGAATGAAATTTTGTGAGAGGATTTATTTTTACTGTCGTCAGGTTTGTATTGAAAATGGGCTATATCAGTCGATTACTTCTGGTACCTCCCTTACAAAATCAAAATTCGACTCATGTATTGTGTACGTACTAACTCACATGCCATACCTATTACCTTATTGAGTTTAAAGACACGCAGTTCTTTGATCACCGCCAGAAGCTACTGCGGAAACAGCTTCTGAAAAGGTAATGACTGCTATTTTAAATGAAAATGCGATCTTTCTCGGAGTATTAGCTATTTTGAGTGAAGAAATATGGTAAATTTCACGATTGTCAACTCGTATACAAAACAAAAGAGTTGCACAGCAAACTGGTGTTCGTTGTTGGCACGCATTCACATAATGTAGGACTGTAAAGCTGCCAAAATCGCTAAAAATTAATAAATTTATAAAACATTAGAAGGATATAACTTTATAGTATAAAACTTTATCTACAAAAATCAAACAACTTCGAGCAGCACAGTTACGATACGCGCGAAACACACTTTTTTTTGTTTTTCCAACTGGACTGTACTAATCCCAGCAGGAAATCATAGCACATCGTGATGGTCCATGTGATGTGTCTGTGTCCGTGTGTATGGGTCTGTTGTTTTTAAAACCGAGCACAGGTGCAAAGGTAGACATTATAATCCCAGGGGATATGACACGTGCTGTTGTTGCCACCATAAAACATCGCGTTTTCAGTTTCACTGCTTTACACTGCAGTCAAGAATAAGTGCATCGAGGACGAAGACTCTTATCCTCTTGTAATTAACTCGATGCTAACCTTTGCATAGGGGGTAGTGACTGTACTCCTTTTGTTCCGTTTATAACAGGTGCATCTGTCATTTCCTCTGTTTATGTTGGACTTAATAATGCTGGTAGAGGGATGACAAGAGCGAACAACAAGAAAATGACTTTCCGAAAGGATGTACACTGTACAGTAACGTAGGTGAGCATAAAAATTCCTCGGTGGGTGATCATTTGATCAAGTGACAGGTGTTATAATGTCTTGTAGTTGCAACATGTTGTGTTGCAGGGAATGAGTTTTTCTTTTGGCATAAGACTTCAATGAATTTAAATAATGATAAACTTAACAATTTGTCTTGTGATAGAATGTTGACTATATTGGCAGAAAATGATATTTGTTTTTAAATAAATTGGATGGAATACAATTTTTTGGATTTTCGGTTTGAAAAATTTACGAGTGTAATATCTGTAATTTATTCATCCTTTTAAGGAACATTGAAGTGATGTGGACTAGATAGCATTTTGTCAATAGAATTTAATACCACTATTTTTATAATTTAAAAAGTAAAAAAAAAATCATAGTATTGCCGTCTGCCAACTGACTAACAATTTTGAATACATTAAATTTAAAAAAAGAGGTGGGTCATTATATATTATATGACCCCATCGGAACCTGCTGGAGACTTTTAAAAATGGCGTTGAATCTCAATTCGGTTTTGAGATTTGAAAAGCAAACAGAATTAGAATTTGTGTGAATAAGCAACTTAACCCTATTATTACGAATGGCAACAATCGCCATTCAAGTATTTTCTGTAAAAAATTGTAAGAGCAATCTCGCTCTGTCTCTGTCGTTAGGACGGAGCCCTCATGTGCAGATTCTGATGAGAACAGTCAATAACAAATGTGGCATTTTTTATTTCCCCACAATAAAAGTTGACGTTGTTTTATGTTAAGCCTGAACGGAACAACTATATTCCTGAAGAACGCGGTAAACGTTATAATGTGTTTTTGATGAACAATTCATCAGTTATTTTGGCCCAACTCGGATTTCGTACCCCTTTTTCTGGCTGCCCTGCTTCCACTGGTTATTCTATGTGGCCTTTAGGCGCACGAATCTTAAAGACTGGAGCAAGACGGAACCCAGCGAGGCTAAGAAGGCCTCAAATCTCTCGTTCGGCTGAGAATGTTGCTAAAGATGTCATTTCGGAGCTATAGCTCGACATTGACAAGCCAATGTGCAACGCAGTTTTCTCGTTGACTCACGTTTTTGGGGTGCATTTTGGTGACAGAATTGAAGATGTCAAATTCCAGACAGTCCATCAGCTGATACGAATTTACCGTGAATGGCATTTTGCGTTAGAAACAGTCATGAATGACGAGGCCTCCTTCTCCAAAGCCTGTCAACGAAAACGAGACCGAAAACCACTCGTAAAATTTTGCGTTCGAAACGACCAAGAAGATCTTCATTCGCCTTTGTTAACGTCCATGCTTCTGTCCCATTGAACAGGAATGGTATGATGTGGGTCTTATGTAGAGTCTCCATAGTCTTTCTTGACAAAGCCTTACTAGTCAGTTATTAGGCCAAAGAAACAGCGGTTGGAAAGTGTAACACTCCGTTTGACTTCTTCTGTGGTGTCATAGCGGAGACGAATAAGACAAAGTCCTTGTCTACCTTAAAGTTGTAGCTGTCTATAGAGACATTCTGTGCGATTCGTCGATGTTGTGCGTGTTCCTTCTTGTTGATAGCATGTATTTTGTTTTGCATTCATTCACCACTAAACCCATTTTTGACGCTTCTGCGCTAATACTTGCAAACGCGAGAGTGACGGCTCGCTGTGTTCTGCCAATTATGTCAATGTCGTCAGCGTATGGAAGTTGTTGGACTCTTCTAAAATTGTGTCCCTGGTAATAGCCTGCGAGTTTCGCACAATTTTCTCAAGTATGATGTAGAAGAAGTCACATGACAGTGCAATATCTAAATCCTTTTTTGATATCAAAGGTCTCGGTGAGATTGTTTCCGACGTTTTGATGAGAACAGCGAATGTTATCCATCGTCATTCTGCACAATCTGATAAGTTTAGCAGGGATGCCAAAACAAGACATGTCTCAGTATATAGCTCTTCTCTATAAATGCTGAGTATCGATTTGCACTTTTTGGGATTTCTTCAGGATCTGCCGTAGTGTGAATATTTGGTCGATTGTGGACTTACCAAAACCAAACTCGTAGGGACCAATCAGTTCGTTGACCAATGTTTTCAGACATTCACACAGTACAGCAGATTTTTATTCTTTTTTTTTTTTATAATTCACTAGTGCTCAAGGGTTTTTTGTTCTCTTAATATGCTAATGCACAGCACGAGTGGAAGGGTTAACAGGAAGCATAGGAAGATAGCATATTATATGCAATGCTGAGGAAAATGATGACTGATGACAGCAGAATTTGAAGAGAACCTCAGCATCGTGAAAGAGGTACCCTGGACTGCGCCAACTATAGAAGAAAAAATTTCCTTAATGTCAACTTAAACCTGATCAGTCCATATCAGTAAAATGTTGGGCCATAAAAGTCAGCCATCTACCAAATGTTCATACTTCACACAATACAATTACCTAAAATTGTTGGTGGTATAGTCAACTGAACTTGAAATGAACTCATTTCCATTCAAAACTGCCAGTGTTAACCTTTCTGTTGACAAAATTTGCATATAGACGACGTAATTGTTATTCACGGCCATGGATAGGTACGCGTTACAGAAACGGTATTCACTACAAACTGCCGGTGTTATCAGTCGTCTGGTTCATTGTCATTTTTTGTTTTCCGTTTGGGTGCTTGAAAGACTCATTTTCAGTTTGAAACATTAAGTTCACCTGCAATGGGAATAGTCAGAGTATAGGTATACTGAGGGTCTGCCACACTCAACTTATGCTATACCTAGGGGACTAGAAATATCTGCGAATATGCTGAATGGTCTCTTTTAGCGATTTTAATGAAACCTACAGTCCCAATTGAGAGGGGCATTCTTGCGAATGTAACAATTAGCTTGAATAAAGATCGCCTTATCAATTATCACAGCAATTTAAAAATTCTAAAGTGTGCGAAGACAAACCTATATGTATCGCTGTCGCATGCGCCTCTCTGTTCACGTGCTTCAGCATTTTCTCCTAAATCCGATTTAAATGATAAAATCCTTTCGAATACCTCAACTTGTCCAACATGGGACACTTCCACAAATTTGTATTTATTTATATATTTTTTTAAATAGCTATACCCCCCACCCTCTGGTCACTACCATTAACTGGATTATCAATTTAATTGTGTGCATGATACAGCTGACGATGACGATGATGCGTGGTCGCGCGAAATGACGACGACGACGACGACGACAAGAAGAACAACAGCGACTATACGATGTCTTATAATGATGATGATAACGATTATACCATAAATAGTGCCATAGTTATTCGCAGGACATTGTTCAGCAATTTTAATTGTCGCCAGGACACCAAGAGTTCTTGGGCGTTCCCCGCCCTTGCCATCTCCCCTATATGTTGCTGCTGTGGTAAACTATCGTGTGAAGCAAGTCCGGTGCAGGTATGCGCTCCATTTTTGATGGAGCAACATTCCGTGGTACTCCGCCGCAGCCAGCCAGTGCATCGAGCTATAAAATGATTCCATCGATGGTGGTGGTGAAGAATTCCTTTTGATTTTTGTTTTGCTTTTTTTTTTTTTTTGCTTTTTGGTTTTTCTTCGTTTGCGCGGTGAACTGTGGGCATTTTTGAATTTTTATTTTGTGTAATTTGAAGCCGGCCTTTTACAAGCTCTCGCCGTGTCGTTCGTCGCCGCTGCCGCCGCTCATCAGACAAAGATTAATGTGGTATGTGTATATAATGTGCACGTACTTGCACGTAGAGATTTGATGGGGAAGCTATTCTTTTTTTGTGGCCTGTTAAGTGGCGGCGCGGCAGGATAATAAGGGTCCCCTATTCAATTTCACCGAAATGATTTGGAGCGAATTGATTCGGCGAAAATATAATGATCAAGATGACACGTGAAATTATTCGAAATACATTGGCATGGCGGCTTCTGATGTGGAAATTGCTCCAATGATATTTTGAATTTAAAATTTCGAATGTCCAGTTGCTCGATTTGAGATCAGTTTACCACTAGATAGATATTATGAGGAATAATAATAGAAAACGACTTCAATTGAGTATTTGCAAAATTATGCTATGTGTAATATACACCTCAAAGCAAATAACGTTGCCATAAAATGACTTACATGCGAATGTAAGTACAGCTTTAGCCTTCGTTAAGTCTGAAATTGGCAGTCATGAGCAATACTGGGAAAAATACCGGAACACATTGGCTATATAAGAGAGCGCAGCCTCTTTCCGGTCTTCTTTTCCCATTGCTGTGCGAATTTTGGTAAACTAACCTCACTGATCGCCTCTCCAAATTCATCACGTTAAACTTCGCAAGGTAACATTTTTTTTTATATTCCTCCAAGTTGGGTTGTATAATTGAAATAATTATATAATACCACATCGCAGGTCGTTGCGTATTGCAAAACCACTGTTCTTTTGGAATCCCGACATCAATTACAAGCAGCTAATCACTAGAAAATTGCTAGCGAAAATCGGTTCTTGTGCTGTGGAAAAAAAAAAGAAACACGAGGTTCTCAGTTTGCGTTCGATAATATCGAAATATCAATCATCATACACACTCTGGTCACCTTTGTTCTAATCAAGAGCATTAAAATCCCTACCGGTGGTAAGAATTGCTGTGTAATATTACCCAGTGTACCTGTATGTAGTCATGTGCATATTTTCTCTTAGAAGTACCCCGATCGACCGGACAAGTGTCTCGAACAAGTGCACTGCAACAGAGGATTGCAGGGGTATATCGGCAACGGTGACGTCACGAGCGTAATTGCCATCTCTTGCATACGCTCCACTCAATTGAATTGATAACTGTCTTACGCTATCAATACTACACAGGGTCAAACGATCTCTGAGAGCGTACCTCTGCATTTCTATGATCTTCGAAAAAGAACGGACCACAGACAGACCGAAGAAACCAAACACCCGCTATCCACCAAGCGCATCATATACAGTGCAGTTTAACCTGTTGAAGTGTCGCGTCATTTACCCGAAGTGCTCAGGGATTTAATTTTGTCCTTCTTTTTTTTTCCTATGGTTCAAATAATTTCTACGTTAGGTATTCTTGCTACATAAATAATTTGTTAATGGCTTAATCATATCAATATTTAAATATTTGCCTAAGTGTGCGGAAAAAGAAACATTTAAGTGCCTAGCCTAAATCAAAATCGAGAAAATTAAAAGTAAAGAAAATATAAAGTGGAACAAATCAAGAGGTAAAATAAATAAGTAATACAGTGGTTGTGGGGAAGAGGAGATCCTGAGTTCATCATGTGCGCACATCATGGAGAGGAGCGGGGATTTTTGTAACAAGTAAGTGAACAGTTTTACTTTTTTTTTTCTATACACATACATACCGATTATATTTTCTTGAAATTTAAAAACATACAAAAACATAAAGAATAATTACATACATAAATAGAGAATCATACAAAAAGAAAAATTTACTTACATACATACCTATACTTAAAATACATAATTGCACATTTAACTAAATACTTAAATATATATATATATGAAATCCTAAATTTGCCTATATAACCTAACTTAAAACTAAAATATACCTATATACCTATCTTGAACATTTAATAATATAGCCTTAAATTAAAGTTGACAATTAAACTATAGTATAGAATAGATATATATTTGAATTAGTAAAATCCTGAGCACATATTTTTTTTCCATATTGGCTATATACAAGTACATGCCCAGCTATGTACTACAGTCTGTGTGACAAGAAATCTATTGCGTTACTTAATTTTAGAGTTAGAGTCTGAATAATTATTTTTGTTTTGTAATTTGGAACTGAATATAAATTGAAATTGAATGAATTCCTGAAATAATGGTGTTTTAAGTAACCTGAAAGGGTGAGATTGGAAAGAAGGAGGAGAAGATGATGAAGTAGGACATTTGATAGGATAAATTTAGGGATCGTTCGCGAACATATTGAGGGAAGGCGGATGAATAGGTGAAAATGGCGAAAAGCCATTGTCAGTTAGGGAGGGGTATTCCCACAGGATAGCGCCAATACCAGCTATCCAACGCGTCATCGAATTTCGTGCAGGTCGAGTGGACACATTGTCAGCTACCGTTTAATTTTCGGCAAAATTCTTACGGTTGTGTCATACTTTGGGTATTGAGAACACGAAAGGATATATACAATTTTCTGGCACGAGTATTTTTTTTTGTTTTAGTGAGAGTAGTTCGCAGCAAGATCCCCGACCATCCGGCGAGCTAAGTCGAGCCTAGCCAGCGTGCCAGCCTGCTGCTTCACCAAATGGAATTTTCCACCTCGTCGTTTCCCACTTGGCTCTCACAAACAATGGCGCCCAACGGACTTGGCCATATCAATCAATAGACTGATATACCAACGTTTTACCGCTAGCTTTTAAACTAGCACCGTAATTTATACGATAGATGTATAAGCAACGTCGGAGTTAATCACTCTGACAGATGCTATTTTACGTCGAAAGTAATTACATTGAATCAAACTAATCCTTTCTTGTTTAAATTGTTCAATAACATGCTATTTACTGATAGAAATTTCGAAAACCAATCCTTAGATCGTTGTAAATTCATAATTACAGTGTGTTTCCACAATGTAAGATACAAGGACAAGGCTTATTGTGCTTGGATGTTTTGAAAGCATATTCAACCTAGAAATTCTGATGTCAACAGTATTGTTAGAACACAGTTCTTTTAGAGATGGCTATTAATCCAATTATAGCCCATACTTGATGATAACTCTATCAGTGCAAATATTCATTAGCTATTAACTGGCATGATCTATTGAACAGTTTTAAAACATATTTTGTCCGATTGCATGAAATTCGATAATTTTGTCAGTGTCCTGTCTTCGCCGCCAACTTAACTTTAATCCAATCTCACCTTTTAGTATGATAATTTTTTACGATTTAGTGCATTATTTTCTTTCGTACCTATTCAGAACGATAAAGTTTAGTGCGAATAACAAATTCGTAAAGCAACCAAAATGAATAACTCCAAGGGTGCAGTACCTAAGGATCAAAGAAAAGCTATCCACGATTCGAATAGAGATGTTCCCAAACATACACATAATACACGACAGTCTAATCTTAATCGATCGCAAGGAGCTGCTTCGCTAAATGGCTCTAGGCCAGTTATGCATTCGCCTCCAGCTGTCCCAATACAAGCTACAACTTTTCCCAACCAGACAAATAGAACTCTTTTTGAGAATGAACCGAATAGACCAATGATACCCCATCTGATCGAACCTATAAGTTTTCAGCTTCCCTCTAATAATTCTTCTTTACCATTCGATACCATGACAACCACAACTCAATCTGTCAATCAGCCCATTGTGTCCCATACCGTCGGGAATTCTATGCTGGGTAACAATCGTCAAGCTGGAAACCAAGCAGCATCAGATCAAATGTTCGTAACTCCAAACAAACAAACCTCGTTGAGCAATCATATTAAGAACATCGTAGACGCTAGTGTCGGTGCAAGCCAGGCTCTTATTTTCCGGTCGCTTGTTGATTCGATGAAGCAATGCATCCAAGAAACCGTTCGAAATGTACTAGCGGAAGAGCGTTCTATTTCAAATGCAGTGAATACTAATCCCAGACAATATCACGCTAATACCGAGCAAATTCAATTACCTCCAGTAATCAACCTAAGTGCTAGAAATCCTACAAATCCTTCGTCTACGCCACCAAACAGACAAGCTAATCCGGAGATTCTACCTTTGTATCATCCACGTAATGGTAATAGTGATTCGCAAAATGCTTCGAGTGACAGATATTCCCAGCAACCCGAAACAATGCCTCCCTATGATCGCATGAATGTGAATGATGTTTATCACCGAGATAGAGTTGAACATAATATGCCATCTAACAGTTTTAATAGAAAGATCGAATTAGATAGGTGGGGAATTAAATATGACGGTACTCCAAAATCAATGAGCGTACAAGATTTTCTATTTCGTGTCGAGATTCTAAAGACCAACTATGACTGTACATGGTCAGAAATCCTTAGGAATTTTCATGTTCTCTTATCTGGCAGTGCGCAGGAGTGGTACTGGCAGTATCTGCGAACGAATCCTAGACCTGAGTGGTTCCGTTTGAAACAATCCCTATATAAACAGTTTAAGACTCACGATAATGATGTGGAAATTATCCAACAAATAACGGAACGTCGCCAATATCCACATGAAAGCTTTGACGATTACTATAACTGTATAGTACACCTTAAGAACCAACTACGTCGACCAATGCCAGAAAACCAACTTCTTCAAATAATGAAGGCCAAAATCAATAACCGTTTACTTAATTTAGTGTATCCAATGCATCTGTACTCTCTAGAACAATTCCGATTTGAATGCAGGAAAGCCGAAAAGCTTTTCAGCTCGCGAGATCAAGTCAGATATACGAGACCACAGCAGGTACACGAGATTGATCTGGTTGACGATGACGAGCAAGTCATTTGTGGTGATTACCATGAACTTGCAGCATATTGTCCTAACCAAAGTTCAAATGTTTCCCATAATGCAAATAGTAAAAAAGTCAATTTTAGTTGTTTCAATTGTAAACAAATGGGTCATTCCTTTATGAATTGTCCCTCACCTGTAAGAAACCTATTTTGCTATAAATGTGGGAAGCATGGAGTGACAACGCCGAATTGTCAAAAATGCAACTCATTGGGAAACACCAAATCGAGCGAGAACAAACCGGGGGAGTCTCGTTCGACCCAAACCAACCCCGAGGCATAGACAAATCTACTTCTACCGATCTTCCACCAACCTTACCTGATAGTAGACCCCAAGAAAAACAAATATGCATTTTGAAGAACACCGATACATGCAATAACTCGATCAAATATAAAAATATATTTATACCAACACCATATAAGGACCGAATTCAAAAATATAATGAAATTCGTTCTAGAATTTTCAAGCTAGACGAATTGAGAAAATCCCCAGATCGAATTTTAACTAAGACCGCAAAAGCCAGAGTTAGGTACAGAAAAAGGAAACTTTACAAAAAAATTATAAGTTCTTGTTCACATAATATGACTGATGATCCCAGACTCTACACCACCATTACTATTCTAGACAAAGAAGTAGTTGGCTTACTGGATAGTGGCGCTACTATTTCCTGTCTGGGAAAAGGATGTTTAGAGTTCGTACGAGATCTCAACCTCAAGGTTGTAAAGTTTCAGTCTTCATTGAAAACGGCAGATGGCAACAACCAACAAATAGTCGGTCGTATAAAGATACCAATAACGTTCAATTCCATTTCTGAAGAAATGGATTTTTATCTAGTACCAAACTTAAGACAGCCACTATACCTAGGTATAGATTTCTGGCGAAAATTTGATTTAATTCCGCATACCATCTGCGAGCTTAGTGACTTAGATTCAGATACTTCGTTAAGCAATTCTCATGAACTTACCGTCAAAGAGAGAGCTATCATGGATGAAATCGTCAATAAGTTTCCCTCTTTTTCAAAGGATGGATTAGGAAAGACCACTTTAGAAACGCATGTGATAGATACAGGGTATATGGAACCTGTAAAACAACGCCATTATCCGGTATCGCCGGCCATTCAGTCCCTCATTTTCGAGGAACTGGATCGCATGATTTCTTTGGGGGTTCTTGAAGAAAGCACAAGTGCGTGGAGTTCCCCGATTGTTCTTCTCCGCAAAACTGGAAAGAATCGCTTGTGTATAGATCTGCGAAAAGTCAATGAACTCACAAAGAAGGACGCATATCCATTACCTCATATTGAGGGAATGTTGAGCCGGTTGCAAAATACTCATTTCATAAGTAGCATTGATTTAAAGGATGCGTTTTGGCAGATCCCACTAGAGGAGAAGTCAAGAGAGAAAACCGCATTCACCGTTCCAGGGAGACCGCTTTATCAATTCACGGTCATGCCTTTTGGGGTATGTAATGGACCTCAAAGAATGTGCCGCCTGATGGATAAAGTGATCCCCCCAGCGATTCGTGAAAGCGTGTTTGTCTATCTTGACGATCTTCTAGTGGTATCGCCCGATTTCCAAAGTCATGTAGCTATTTTGGAACAAGTTGCTGCCTGTCTGAAAAACGCAAACTTAACCATAAATGTTGAAAAATCGCATTTTTGCTTTAAAGAGCTGAAATATTTAGGCTATGTGGTAGGACAAGGACATATAAAACCGGATCCCAACAAAGTATCTGCGATTGAGGCTTTTCCGGTACCAAAATCGCAAAAACAAGTTCGAAGATTCCTCGGCTTATGCGGGTGGTACCGACGTTTTATTCGCAATTTCTCCACATTAGCAGCACCTTTGTCGGATACCCTACGAAAAGCCAAACAATATGTTTTTACCGAAGAAGCTTTAATAGCCTTCAAAGCACTCAAATCAGCCCTTAGTTCAGCACCCCTCTTATCTAATCCCGATTTTTCGGAAAGGTTTTTCATTCAATGCGATGCATCTAGTCATGGAATTGGAGGAGTTCTTTTCCAATACGACGACGATAAAAATGAGAAACCAATAGCTTTCTTTTCTCAAAAACTTAATTCTTGCCAGCGCAACTATAGTGTGACTGAGCAAGAATGTTTAGCAGCCATACTCTCAATAAAAAAGTTCAGACCCTATGTAGAAGGACTGCCGTTTACAGTCATAACAGACCATGCAAGCCTTAAATGGCTCATGGGTCTTAAAGACTTAAGCGGTAGGTTGGCAAGGTGGTCGTTAAAACTGCAATCGTTTCAGTTCGATATTGAACATAGGAAGGGCTCCAACAACACCGTGCCTGATGCACTATCACGTATGCATATGGATGAATTAGACCTAAATTATCAGACAAGCCTAAAGGTAGATCTAAACGACACAGAGTTCTGTTCAAAGGAATACACGGACTTAATTGAAAATGTATCAAAAAACGCTGAAATATTACCAGATCTAAAGGTATCTGAAAATCTTGTTTATAAAAAAATATGTTCTTCAGGAAAAGATACTCTTAGTTCTGATCTAGAATGGAGACTTTGGATACCTTCTGGACTTACCCAATCGTTAGTAGAAGCTGCACACATTCCACCAAATTCAGCACATGGGGGAATGAATAAAACTCTTGAAAGAATACGTCAGTTATACTATTGGCCAAACATGGTTACCCAAGTCAGAGACTTTGTGCGACAATGCGATGATTGTAAGTCCAACAAAGCCCCAAATAAAACGTTACGACCTCCCATGGGAAATCAGTTGGAAACAAGCCGACCATTTCAGAAACTTTTTATAGATTTTATGGGTCCATATATCCGATCTAAAACTGGGAACCTTTATTTGTTTATTGTATTAGACCATATGTCAAAATATGTGTTCTTGCATCCAATGAAAAAAGCTATCACCAAGAGTGTGATTAATTTTCTAGAAAAGGAAGTTTTCCTCAAATTTGGAGTTCCAGAATTCGTCCATTCGGACAATGGAAACCAATTCGTGTCCAAAGAGTTTCAGAAGTTTCTCGCTCTATATGGTGTAAAGCATATTAGAAATGCTCTATACTCCCCGCAGGCGAACGCTTCGGAGCGAGTAAATAGGTCGATCTTATCATCAATTCGGATGTACTTAAAAGATGATCAGCGAGAGTGGGACAAACATCTCCCAGAAATTCAAAATGCTCTTTGCACGTCTTTTCACCAGTCGATAGGTACAACTCCTTACTATTGCTTATTTGGAACCAACCAGGTGACACATGGAAGCATTTATAATCTTCTGCGGAGACTACACGTTTTGAATGATTCTGAGTTTCTCACTCTTCCAAAATCCGACAGATTGCAGACCGTACGCAGAAAGGTAAAAGAAAATCTGAAGTTAGCGCACGAAAGAAACGTAAGAACTTACAACAAAAGATGCACAAATGTACATTACCGCCCTGGTGAGGAAGTGTTTCATAGAAATTTTAAGCTCAGTGATGCAACTAAAAAGTTCAACGCTAAATTGGGTTCCAAATTCGTGAAATGCAGGATAATAAAAGCTGTAGGGAGAAGCACATATGAGGTGGAAAATTTGCAAGGTAAAAGGATTGGGATTTTTCATGCGAAAGATTTAAGACGATAGCCCGGCTATTCCTTTGAGTAAAGAATGAGACTGCAATATCTACAGGGTCATGAGTCGAGGCCACACGCTCAAAGAATACAATAGTTTTCATGTTTCAGTGGTGTTTCTAATGCTTTTTGTGAGGTGGAACCTTCGAAAAATCATTAGTTTTGTAATATACACCTCAAAGCAAATAACGTTGCCATAAAATGACTTACATGCGAATGTAAGTACAGCTTTAGCCTTCGTTAAGTCTGAAATTGGCAGTCATGAGCAATACTGGGAAAAATACCGGAACACATTGGCTATATAAGAGAGCGCAGCCTCTTTCCGGTCTTCTTTTCCCATTGCTGTGCGAATTTTGGTAAACTAACCTCACTGATCGCCTCTCCAAATTCATCACGTTAAACTTCGCAAGGTAACATTTTTTTTTATATTCCTCCAAGTTGGGTTGTATAATTGAAATAATTATATAATACCACATCGCAGGTCGTTGCGTATTGCAAAACCACTGTTCTTTTGGAATCCCGACATCAATTACAAGCAGCTAATCACTAGAAAATTGCTAGCGAAAATCGGTTCTTGTGCTGTGGAAAAAAAAAAGAAACACGAGGTTCTCAGTTTGCGTTCGATAATATCGAAATATCAATCATCATACACACTCTGGTCACCTTTGTTCTAATCAAGAGCATTAAAATCCCTACCGGTGGTAAGAATTGCTGTGTAATATTACCCAGTGTACCTGTATGTAGTCATGTGCATATTTTCTCTTAGAAGTACCCCGATCGACCGGACAAGTGTCTCGAACAAGTGCACTGCAACAGAGGATTGCAGGGGTATATCGGCAACGGTGACGTCACGAGCGTAATTGCCATCTCTTGCATACGCTCCACTCAATTGAATTGATAACTGTCTTACGCTATCAATACTACACAGGGTCAAACGATCTCTGAGAGCGTACCTCTGCATTTCTATGATCTTCGAAAAAGAACGGACCACAGACAGACCGAAGAAACCAAACACCCGCTATCCACCAAGCGCATCATATACAGTGCAGTTTAACCTGTTGAAGTGTCGCGTCATTTACCCGAAGTGCTCAGGGATTTAATTTTGTCCTTCTTTTTTTTCCTATGGTTCAAATAATTTCTACGTTAGGTATTCTTGCTACATAAATAATTTGTTAATGGCTTAATCATATCAATATTTAAATATTTGCCTAAGTGTGCGGAAAAAGAAACATTTAAGTGCCTAGCCTAAATCAAAATCGAGAAAATTAAAAGTAAAGAAAATATAAAGTGGAACAAATCAAGAGGTAAAATAAATAAGTAATACAGTGGTTGTGGGGAAGAGGAGATCCTGAGTTCATCATGTGCGCACATCATGGAGAGGAGCGGGGATTTTTGTAACAAGTAAGTGAACAGTTTTACTTTTTTTTTTCTATACACATACATACCGATTATATTTTCTTGAAATTTAAAAACATACAAAAACATAAAGAATAATTACATACATAAATAGAGAATCATACAAAAAGAAAAATTTACTTACATACATACCTATACTTAAAATACATAATTGCACATTTAACTAAATACTTAAATATATATATATATGAAATCCTAAATTTGCCTATATAACCTAACTTAAAACTAAAATATACCTATATACCTATCTTGAACATTTAATAATATAGCCTTAAATTAAAGTTGACAATTAAACTATAGTATAGAATAGATATATATTTGAATTAGTAAAATCCTGAGCACATATTTTTTTTCCATATTGGCTATATACAAGTACATGCCCAGCTATGTACTACAGTCTGTGTGACAAGAAATCTATTGCGTTACTTAATTTTAGAGTTAGAGTCTGAATAATTATTTTTGTTTTGTAATTTGGAACTGAATATAAATTGAAATTGAATGAATTCCTGAAATAATGGTGTTTTAAGTAACCTGAAAGGGTGAGATTGGAAAGAAGGAGGAGAAGATGATGAAGTAGGACATTTGATAGGATAAATTTAGGGATCGTTCGCGAACATATTGAGGGAAGGCGGATGAATAGGTGAAAATGGCGAAAAGCCATTGTCAGTTAGGGAGGGGTATTCCCACAGGATAGCGCCAATACCAGCTATCCAACGCGTCATCGAATTTCGTGCAGGTCGAGTGGACACATTGTCAGCTACCGTTTAATTTTCGGCAAAATTCTTACGGTTGTGTCATACTTTGGGTATTGAGAACACGAAAGGATATATACAATTTTCTGGCACGAGTATTTTTTTTTGTTTTAGTGAGAGTAGTTCGCAGCAAGATCCCCGACCATCCGGCGAGCTAAGTCGAGCCTAGCCAGCGTGCCAGCCTGCTGCTTCACCAAATGGAATTTTCCACCTCGTCGTTTCCCACTTGGCTCTCACATATGGCAATGCGAATTATTAGATTAGGTCTCGGGTGATGGTTGATATTAAGGCTGCGGAGGTTTATTCATAATGTTTTTTTCAAGATGGCTGGTAATTACACGCACTTGCCTTGGTTCAGTGAGTAGTCACGGTGATTTTCCAGAACTAGTATATGTGCCAAGTCGTGATTGTCTTTGAATTGTTTACAATTTGCTCAATTGTCGAAATGATGTTGGTTTTTGGCTTCAATAACTACGGGTGCACTATTAGGACTGCTACTGAGGTCTTCCGCAAGTGAGTACCTACACGAGTCATTGCGGTCATTAATGATTTTGGTTATAAAAGAAAAAACCATGATCACAGATCTACAAGCAAATGTTATAGCAGACCATCCGCCGTCGGAAGGAAGTGGAACATTATTGAAGGAGTCACTTCACTTTTTTCAAATGAGGAGAAGATCTTGCGCAGATGGAGCGAGCACTTTTCTGAATTGCTCAATCCAATCCAGGGCATTGAGGATAGATCCATCGCCTTAAGCAGGGCGGAAAACAGTCCCACGGTAGAGGAAGTCCCTAAAAGCTGGCAAATCTGCCGGAGTGGATGAAATCCGGCCAGAAATGCTTATGACCTTAGGTGAAGAGGGAGTTAAATGGCTCTCTCGTGTCATTAAAGTGGCCGGGGAATGCGGCGAAACTCCCAGCGATTAGCAAATTGGGGTGATTGTGCCCCATTTCAAGAAAGGGGATAAACGGGATTGCTCCAATTATAGGGGTAGATATATCACTTTTAAGTCTCCCCGGAAGAGTCTTTGCCAAAGTTCTGTAAACGCGTTGCAGAGCTGTGGTCGAGTCACGATTAGGAGATGAGCAGTGCTGTTTTCGTCCCGGCAGAAGCACTTGAGAAGGCTTGGGAGTATGCTACACCTATTTGCGCATGTTTCGTAGATTTGGAGAAAGCATACGACCGATTCCCTCGAGGTAAACTCTGGAGTGTATTACAGGAGTATGGAATTGGCGGTTCTCTCTTGAGAGCCATTCAATCTCTTTACAAAAAACTATAAAAGCTATGTTCGAGTAAACGGCGTTAAATCAATGCCTTTCAACGTGGGCGTTGGACTTCGCCAGGGGTGCGTCTTGTCTCCTCACCTTTTCTTTACTTATATGGACTGGATGTATACAGAACAGTCTTGGCGAAGAACGTTTTGAATTGGGAGATCTGTGGATAAGTCAGTTACTCTTCGCTGATGACTTGGTCATCCTTGGGTCTTCTCAGACTGAACTGCAGCGCGCACTCGATCGGTTTGTAGCCATTTGTGTTGAAGCTGAGATGAAGGTTAACGTGAACAAATGTGAAGTGATGGTCGTCTTCAGAACGCCTATTCAATGCACTCTGCATGTTAGTGGAGTCCCATTGAAACAGGTGTAGAAGTTTAAGTATCGCGGAGTCTTCTTCATGGATGGAAGGGGAAATGCTGTGTTTTCCTGTAAGGATTGCTCAGGCTGGTTCAATTTTGAGACAGCTTGGTCGTTCTGTTATTAAGAGGACTTAACTTGGTGTCAAAGCTAAGTTGTCAGTCTTTAATTCGGTATTTGTTCCAACTCTTACCTATGGTAATGAGGTTGGGGTTATGACCGAAAGTACAAGATCGCGAATTCAAGCTGCCGAAATGAGATTCCTCCATTGTATTGCTGGTGTGTGACCCGTAGAGATCGCATTAGAAATACCAGAATACGTGAGGAACTCAATGTCGAGCAGCTACTTCTCCGGGCGGAGCGGTCCATGCTTCAGTGGTTTCGTCATGGTAAACGCATGTCCCCAACCCAGATCCCACGACGCGACGTGTTATAGAATCCGCACCATCAGGCAGGCGTCCTCTATGTAGACGCAGGATCCCATATGGGGATTGCCCTTGATGATTTAAAATCGGTGGCAGAGAATCCTAAGATTGAAAAGTAAAGGAACAGACCTATTGTAATTGAAGACACTTTTTGTTTTCGGACATTTTGCACAAAAGAGTGGATGACGAAAGGGAGTCACAAGAGTGGTTGTAAATCTATTTCAATATTTAAAATCCTTTGATGAGGATCTCTGCATAGGTTGTACCTATAGTATATGCATTATTATTTGGAATGAAATTCTGATTCCTTGAGATTGAAGTTGGCTTCATAAGATTTCTATTAAAATAAATAAATAGTTGCAACCAAACCAAAGCCCAGGCCAAGAAGGACCATACAGTTTAAGGCAGAGTCCGAGCGGCTCAGAACAGTTATACCCTCGGATATTTGTCAGACGTTCCCGAGAGGTGGCACAGTGGAAAAAACATATCGGTTTGTGTTTTTCCGAGAATCAACCCTGAGACCCTCAACCCTCGCTCAATAGTCCAGAACTCATATAGTTTCCTATACAAAATCGCACATAGTAATTTTTAAGCTTTTTGCAAAAAAAATACACAAACACGTTTTTTTTTAACATTTAAAATACATTTATTTTTCTTTCGCTTTAACTTATCAATTCAAGTTGTTTGTTTTCACCCTTTGTGAGATTTTGTATTATTAACTTTTTTATTATATTTAACTTTGTTAGTTTTGATGTTTTAATTATTATTCATCTTATTCACTATAAACTCTATTTCACTTAATTATTCTTTTGTTTTATTGTAAATTGTAGTTATTATTCAATCTTATTAAAATTATACCATAACTATAAAAAAACTTAAAAAAAATCCACCATACTCTGACATTTTAATTCTTCATAGTTAGTTATCTTACTTAGTGTATTTTAGTTAACATTATTATGTAATCATTTGCTTCATACAGCAGAGTTATAAGTGTATGAGTGTAATTTTGTGTTAGCGCGTGTGCACGAAAAGATCTGTACAAAACGGGAGGCAATTTGAAGTTTTTTTTTAAACATACAAGATCCTTTCATGTAACAATGTTAGTAGTGTTAGTAAATTTTTGTTGGTTTTTCACTTATCACTAGATATTATCTTCATAAACTATAATTATTATTTATTTTACAAATATAAAACAATTGATGTGAAAACATGTTTGCATTTTTTATTTTTATTTTATTTTCCTTGTACTTGTTTTTTAATTTTTAACAACAGACTTGGATGATTATTTTTTTTTTTTTGTTTTATTTTTATTAAAAATTATTTCCTTCTATTTATAAAACAATTTATTTGATACGTTTTGAATTAGTTTTTTTATATATATTTTTAACATTTTACTGCAATTTTCATGTTCATGTATGTGTTATGTAAAAAAATATTTTTATTTTTTATATACCTATTTTTTTGGGGAAAATCAATATAAATTTGTTCGCTTGTTCCTATAGTCAATTATGCACGTGCGATGGGTTTCACTTAAAAACTATTCTTACAAATTTTTTGTTTGCATTTTCATTTTATGTGGAACTGCTTGTTTTTAAATATAATTCAATGAATGCGTTTTGCTTTTTAATAAGTTTTTCATTTTCCTGCACTATAACGTGCAGGAAATAAATGTCCTCTTTTTTTTTGTTAAGGTAAATATTTAATTGTGTATGTTAACTGGTGTAGAGGGTGAGTTGGTAAAAAAAATCGAAGAAAGGTGGGATATGAAATTTATTAATTTAGGAAAAGTATACAGATGTGGTAGGTTAAGACGTTGAGTAGATTAAATGGCTATGCGTTAAGTTGGGTGTTGGCAAGCACGAAATAATTTAGATAGAGGGCATTCGAGGGGGCAAGTGATTTTTGGAAAAGATTTAATGACCCTATTTTGTATAAGCTGTCAAATTGAATAAATTATAACTGCAGCTTGATAGCTTATTTGTGATTATACCAAAGGGTATTGTAGTGTAGGCTGGTAGACACCCTATGCCTAGCTTCTCGCAACCATTCGTTTGTGTGAGTTTTCTATTTTTGGGACGAATGGAAGGGACCTACAATTTTATGCCGAGTCCGAACGGCCGAATTGAGAAGCTTTTTCAGGACAGTCATACTCTCGGATGCTTGTCAGACGTTCGCGAGAGGTGGCGCATCAGTAGAAAAACCTTAAGATGTAATCTGTGTTTTTCCGGGGTCGAACCTGGGTCGAACCTGGTATTTGACTTATGATAGGACTTCCTACACTTGAGCAATGAATGTTTTATAATTTCTAAAAAAACCTTTTGCACATGAAATATTGGAATACAGAATTGCAATTGATTCGTGAATTAGATCCGAGGCTTCTTAGAATTCTGTCAATGATTTTTTGGTGGGTTGGTGTTTCATTTTTTGGCAGAGGTCACAAAATGGTTGTGGTAAAATGAGCCACTCTTGGATTTTGTATGCCTGGCCTCTGTCAACCTGCAAATTGCGAAAATGCATGCTTCAATTCTTCGCTAAACAGGTGCTTTCAATAGATGCTTTTAAAAAAGGCTGTTTCCGTACTCATTTATAATTTTTAACCAGCCGAAAGCCCCTGTAGCTAGTGCTGTAATTTATTGTCATTAATAATGTAAATTAATTTACTTGTTAATAAATAATAATAATAATATAATTTTTGAAATTTTTTTCTATGACAGAGTAGGTCTGGAGAAAAAGTAGTTATACTTTTGGCATTGAATCTTGAGATAAGATACAACATAGAGACGTTCAGAAGAATCTCCATTTACACCTCTTGCAATTTACCCCACGAATGCTCGAATGACTTCACAAATAAACATCATAAAGACCGAAAAACCTTTATAGATTTTAAGGAATGCGCAGCACCATATAGTCATCATATGGTACTGTACAGGAAATCTGCTTTGATTGGATGTAGGTAGGCATTTATTTACATGTTTTTTTTCACTTAGTTAAAATTTACTCTTCAACTCACGTTGTTCTCTATATTCATAGGATCAAATTGTAGCCCCTATCATTATATTCCTGTACAAATTCCTTTATGCTTAATAAATATTTGCTTTCTGAATTAAAAAAAAAAACAAGAAGAAAACAAAAAAAAGCTATTACGTACGATAAAAACAATTTAATAACAATGCCTTAGGTACCTGTTTACTGGATTTTGTTTTAAAATGCGCTCGTGTTATGGAAGGCTTTAATTTTGTTTTTATTTCATTTAATTTTATTTTTATTTTTACAAACATTTTTCCCTTAATGTGTTTTATATTCGATTTTGTTAATTTCTTAATTTTGTTTTATTTTTAAATGAATTAATTTTTAATTTACCCTCACAAATATATATCGATTTATACTATATTGTCAAATTTTACAATTAAAATAATTGTAGTAATAATATTTTTTCTTATTTAATAATCGTATTCTTAATTTCTATATAATTTGCTTATATTTAAATTTTATACTTATATTACAAACAAGTTTTTTTACAGAGTGATATTGTTGAGTAGGAGAAATAATCTAAGACTCTTAAATTCTTAGAGACAATCAATTTGTCACATTTTGAGTAATTTACTTAATTTAAATCTAAATTAAAGTGAAAATGCTTTTATTTTCAATGAGCCCCATTTTGTTTTTTAATTTAGATTTAATTTAAAATTGGTTACGAAATTAAATTATAACTAGTTTAAAGATTATGTACAAATGAAATTACTCAGAATATAAAAATATTGATTGAAATATTTTATATGATTGGGTTTCTTATAGACATTTAATTTGAGTTTGAATTTATTTTAATGGAAGGTTTATTTTTTGTAACTGCTGACAGTTTTTATTGTCATTGCAGTGGACTAGACGAATTAAAAGGAATATGAAGTTTTTTTTTTTGTAAATAAAAAATCAATTAGATGAAGCAAATGGTTGAGGTTCTTGATACACATTTTTTGAATGTACAATCAACTGACAAATCTTGTGTTCGAATTTACTTTTCGACAGCAAATTTTAAAACTTACAAGTCCTGGCGATAATGTGAATAAAGTGTTCGAAGAATCGACAAAAGGTGTACAAAGGGGTATTGCTAATGACTGCGTCCTACAATTATTGGTTTTCTATTATTGGATCTAACGATCAATTAGACTGTTGAGTACAAACTCTCAGCAGCTCTCAACAGGCGTCGTTTTAGGTAGATAATCTGGCAGAAGTATAATTTAGAGCAAATCCTCTAAACATTTTTTTAATCCGATCCAATTTTGAAGAGGATGTGTTATTCTATGGAAGTTAAGTTTATGTTCTTAACAAAATAGGTAGACAAAGCCCTTCCTATCTATTCGCCCATACAAAGTGTTTGATACGCCCACTTTTAAGGGGCGTTTTCAGCCAAAGTAATTAATTGTTGTGGGATAAATACATTATAAATTGTGATAACAAAATAGTAATTGTTCATAAGAAATATTGAAATACATAGTAGATCGACTTGGTATCACCAAAAAGTAATGCCCGGAGTTGTGATATCACTTTGAATTGAACCGAGGTTCAAGGGGTTATATCGTGCAGTTACAAACTAAAAGATTTTTAATAAAAATTCAAAATATTTTGACTTTATCAATATAAAAACTAAAAACAAAAACACATATTTTATTTATTTATAGCAACACAAGTACACTCTAAAAGCAAAACCTTCCATAAAAACTGTCAAATATGTCATTTAAATCACCTTATCATTCCTTCTAATTTTTTTAAGAAATCTACGTTGACAATGTCTGCAATTATATTATTTTTAGAATAAAAATCACAACGCTGTAAAATAAATCAAAAAAACGTATATACATATTTTTCATATTTAATTCTTGGATATTATGAAAAGAAAATAAAATATGGTATTCTGTGCTCGTTTATAATCAGTCTTATTGCCAAACTTTGAATTGAAAATAATAAAAGAAAAAAAGAAAATTTGTGGAAAACTTAAAAATATATAATTTAATTTGAAAAAAAATATTTCCATAAAGTTTAAATGCATTTTGTTGTTTTGTTTCAATTTGTTCGTGTTGAAAATTATAAAATTTATAAAAGTCATCTTATTAATAATAATATTTACAAAATTTAATTTTTTCATAGTTTGGTATGTTTAGTTGTTAAATTTGTAAGTTATACTTCTTTCTTCATTTGGATGGAGATATGTCTAAACTACTATTTGTTTTTTTTCTTGTTAATTTGCATCATAATAACTTTTGAAATATATCGGATGTTTAATAAATGGGTTTTACATTTAAAATTACAACCATGTACTATTTTTTTGATTTAAGTTTTTTTTTTATTTAAACTGTTTTTATTTACAAAATTTGGTAAGTTTTATTTTTTAACAAGCATCGACGAGTTATATATATTTTTTTGTGTATGAGAAATGTTAAATTTATTCGCACGGAGGTTGTACGATTTTTGTTTATATGTCGTGAAATAGAAAAATATTCACTTGCAGTTGCAGTACTTTCGACGGGAGCAGAGGAATTTGTTGTAATTTTTTTGTATCAACCAATAATATTGCTTTTTCAAGAGCTATAGAATTCACGTTTTCTATAATAAGAACAGGAATAGTGTTTGAATAAAAAATACAAATTCATTACATTTTAATTTAAGCATTTTGATCTAAAAACAATATTGTAAGATTCTAGCTTTCTCGACTTTTTGACTTCACATACATATATAGCACCCTAAAAAAATCGAGTGGCGTAAAATCGCAAGATCTCGGTGTCAAATTCACTGAGTCTTTTTGCGAAAAATGCTTCCATATCTTAATATGAAATTCGTAATTGGAAAACTAATTTTCAGTGACAAAACTCAGTTGACTGATGAATGAGTGAGGAAGCAAAACTTCAGTTTCTAGAATGAAGCAAGAGCTCCATGAGACTTAATTATACCCACAAAAATGCACGTCTTTACGCTGGTTTAGTATCATATCGGTCCATTTTTAAAATCAATATAAATATTAAAAAGTTTCAGAACAAAGGAGTAAAACTGTCCCTACGACTCCTGTTTGAAAATCGTCTGTATTTTGGTTATCTTCAGTGGAAATTGTGGGATATTGTTATCCCTGTTTGGGATCTTTCTATCCACGCTACAAAAGGGAGTAAAAATGATTGAGTTTTTTTTTTTTAGTTTTTTTTTTTTAGCAAACCACCTTGCTAGCTAGGTAGGTCGGCTGGGCCCAGTGGTTAGTGTAGTGGACTAATGAACAAGTGGTCTCAGGTTCAACAACTGAAAAGAAAAACCAAAAACTTCCCCTTATTTCCGTTTAGCTTATTTTAAGGCTGAAATTTTCTACAATCTGGCAACTGATTGAGCATCGCCTAGTATTCCGAGCTCGTATCTAAAATTTCTATTGACAGGATCAAATGAAAAACTAATGAGTTAGTTTAAGCCGGGAAAAACTCGGCACTACAGTGAATGGCGGACCATTGGTGCTCCATACAAGCTTTTAATATTTTAGTGCCAAAAAATATGCAGTATTGGCGAAATGAGTTCTCTCTATCCTCTGTAATCCATTTCCCTATAGCAAAAAGGTGAAGGACTATATTTTCGTACCATTATTTCATACCTTAAAGAGGTTTGCAATTCTCCAAAAATCCACTGACCATTGGCCAAAAGTATGCAATCTTATCTTATGCATGTACCAACATTTCATGGTAGTGGAAACTCACTCCACACCAAGCTGGGTACTAAAATAAAGGAAACCCGGTGGAGTTTTTTTTTTTTTTAAGTAAAGTTTTGTAGTTGCAACACTATGTATAATCATTTAAAAAGATTTTCAAACCAAATACGCTAGAAAAATTATTAAACAAGCCCAAGAATTACTCTACTCTATTCCAAAGGAAGGCTTATACCTCAGAGTCCGTTCACCGAGTTCCGTTGTTCCGTTGTTTTTTTTAAACTCTTGTTAACAGTTTTTATGAAGTTTACGGAAATTTGGACATTTTTTTAACCAAATTTCCGTAGGAACCTCTCAACTAATAGATATTGCGATTTAAGTAACGTTCGTTTTGCGGACCAGAGGACAAAGCCGCGGCAAAGTATTGCACAAGCGGAGCATTTTAAGTTATCAGTATGTTTTTTAAAAAGCACCCTTTAGAGGAAATTTTTCGCTTCGAGTTAAGGATGTGCGATTGATCTACCGCAATAGGGACCAAAATTGAAATTGAAATAAAGTAAATCATGACCAGTTCAAACCATCTCTCTACTGGTCCTGTGTAAAAAAAAAGACCCATTAACGTTGCATACTTTTAGGAAGTAGCTGGAATAGACAACAACAAATACTTATTGCATAGCTTAGGAAAAGAACCTTTGTGAATGAGTTTGTTTGTATAATCGTTGGTGTTTATCTTCTTAAATAAAAATATTTGTCTAATTCGCTTTAAGTAAATCAGAAAATAAATAATTAAAAAATTATATTATGAAAATTGTCATAAAATAAAAATGCCATCAGATTAGGCCGGTTAAAAAGTTTTGACTTGTTCGATGAATACACTTCGCAATAAGCTTGCAAGTCAGATTAAAATAAATTCAAAAACTATGAACAAAGAAAATCAACAATTTTTTACTTTACGATGAGATTTTTTTCTGTGGTTGAACTTGACACCCTTAGCTCAGTATAGTCCAGGACACTAAACACTGGAGCTACTGAAAGACACAACCTAATAAAATTACAACAGTTCTCGCCTCGTGTGTTCCGCAGAAAATATTTTCTATTCACAAACTTACTTTGCATTTAATATTTCTCATTTGTTTTTGCTTTTTTTTTTTTGTTATGTATTTTGATATATTCCATTTTAACTTTTAAAATAGTTTTTTTTTTATATCAAATCTCTTAATAATAAAATCAATCACTATTTCAATGTCTTGTTCTTGTATCACTTATATTCATAAAAATATTGAAACTAACGTTGATGTTGATTTTTAAAAAATATAATATTTCGAATGAAACAACTAAATTTCATTTCACTAACTTATACTAAGAAAATATAATTTTATTTAAATATTAGATCTTAAATAGTGTTTTGGGTGTTAAGATGGTTTTCATGCTGAAGCCCTTTTTGTTTTTGGCACTAAAATTCACAGTAGTATTCAATTTGAAAATTTGTTCTTATTTATTTTAATTAATCTAAAATTGAATACATTTAGTTGAAGTAAAATAATAAAATAGAAAATAATACCTATACATTTATATTTAGAAAAAAAAAAATTTAATTTATTTATATTTACACATATTTACATATAAAACGTTAAAAAAAATTCATCACAATTCACAATAGGTTTCTGCTTGATTTTTGTTTTCTATTTCAATTTAAATTTGTTTTTTTTTTTTTTTTTTTGTATTTTTAGGAATCAATATGGTTGTTCTGTATTTTTATTTGATTTGTGCAAAGTTGTTTCTTTATCTAACTGTCAATTATAGGGGTGAGGAAATAATATTTTTCAAACTGAAAATCATTTTAGAAATTGCCTAAAGTTTTTGATTTTTTTTTTTTTGTACAAAAATACGTATATTAATTTTGCAAATTTTATCCGAAATACATTTTTATTTAATACAATTTTGTTTTCATGTAATTTTTTTTTTTAATTTTTCATTAGTAAACAACCGTGCATTTTCTGAATTTTTTTTATTATACAGGGGGTTTGTTTTTTTTCTATAGAGAAATACCAACTTTTTGTAAGAACTTCTTAAATATGAAAACTTATTTCTAATATTCGAATCAGCTCCCACTACGTTGAAATGAAAGTACAAATTTTAAAAATATATATTGGAAATTAAAATGTTGAATTTATGTTATAGTAGAAAGTGGAATGTTTTTGTTATTCGATGGTGATGCCATTGGTGAGGGTGTTGCTGCAAAGAGACTAGACGAGGCCATTTCTGTTGTAAGGCTACGTTCCTCGTAGACTCGATCCTGGGAAAAGTATGAGAAGAAAATTTTAAAAGTTGGAAACTTTCGAGGTTTGTGAGATATACAATTTTATGCCGAAGAAGGCTGCCTACTAGCCTGGAAGAGTGTGACGTATTTTGTACACACTTTGTTGAGTTGAATTGAATTGACTTAAGTCTATGCGCTTCAGTGGCCTGATTAATTTTTCGACTAAAATCAACATCACAACTTTTTTGAGTACACTAAGTATTTCCAATTCGCGCTTTGGGTTTGTGTGCGCTAAATATAAAATTAGGTTTTTTTTTTTCAAGTAAAGATTGGAGGTCAATATTGTACACATTTCTTTGTGAACACATTATTGCGGAATGAAGACCCACATGACAGGAACTCTGCGACGGATCAGACCTAGACGCATGGGGGATGGCTTACAGGACTGTAGTTGGGTAGTTGGTCCCAACAAATATCCTGCTCGACAATGCTGAGTAAAATGGTAGAGCACCAATCCCCTAAGAGGCCGTCTACTTTGATGATCACCACACCATAAGGGAGATTAGCCAAAAACGCATCCTTGCAATCACTTCGACGGAACTAAACGATACATGCAGGAAAATAGGCGACAAAAAAGCGCTCGGACACGATGGCATCCAGAATATGGTACCCAAAGCAGCTGTTCGAAAAAGACCATACCTTTTTATTGCAACGATGCAAAAGTGCATTGAGGAGGGGGTTTTTCCTAAACCATGGAAACTCCAACATCTGGTTTTGTTTGAGAGGGGGGACAAAGAAATACTGCGCGGTTGTGGATGTTAAAAATGCCTTTAACTGGGTGAACTAGTCATGCATTAGGAGATCGCTGACCAGAATGGAAGCACCGAACTACCTAGACCTACGGAATATAGTTGCAAATTACTTTATCGATGGAAAGTTAAGGTATCAGTTTGACAATGGAGATAAGTATTACAAGGATTTGTTCTTGGATATACTTTAGAATATAATCTATGACATGACGGAGTCCTGCGACTAAAGCTGCCTCAAGGATAAAAGGTGATCAGTTTTGCTGACGATATCGCCGTGGTAACGGTGGCGACATACATCCATGAGATAGAGTCCGCTACGGATGAAGCAGTTGCCAGAATCAAAGAATGGCTGAAGTCAGATTAGAACTAGCTGACCACAAGCGACGTAGACTGTCTTGATAACCACCCGAATGTCTGTGGAATTTGCAAATTTCCGGGTTGGAAACCAAACTATTATGTCTAAGGAGTCTCTAATGTACCTAGGACTAATGCTCGACAGCAGGCTAAACTTTAAAAGGCACATCGAGTATACCGGCAGAAAGGGCTCACAGATGCAAGCAGCTCTTTCCCGGATGCTGCCAAACATTGGTAGACCTGATGGATATTCCAGGAGAATTCTGCTATGGGCGGAGGCTCTAAAAACAAAGGAAACTAGGAGAAAGCTCTCGCCAGCATACACGCTCTGCACAATAAGAACAATAAGTGAATTTCAAACAATCGATCAATATCGAAAATACCTCTACCGATTTTGTCACAATAGTTCACCTTTTTGTACCTAATGCCCAGACTTAGAGAACATACGGAACTCACAATGTTCCATTGTAGGCACTTTGCAGGGCGAAGAGTGAACTTACCAAACCCCCAATATCTAATAAGCCATATGTTGAGGACAGAAGATGACTGGTTGGAGGTATGCTCCTTTATAACGAGCGTAGACCAAGATTAAGAAGACTTAAAAGACCCGAGGATCTACCATGTGTTGCTAACCAGTCCCGCAAATTAATAACTAATGGCAGTCCCGCGGGGAGAGTGGTTGAAGGGCGTGGTGTGGGTGTGTATTATTACATTTAGGCGCACTCCTGGCATCGATTATTCGGGTTTTCGAAGCCTGCATGCTGGTTACCGTTCTACCGTATCTTTAGAAGATTGCCACATCCATTGGGGGCAACCAAAAAAAAAGAGGTTCTGGCATCTATTACAAACCCCTCTTGCTAGGTACATTTAAATTACCTTCTCATCCCAGCATAACCTACCTGTGACTTTTCGTATTTGAATCGCTTCCAAATTGTCGTCTTCGGTTCCATGGGTGTTCCATCGACATTGTAATTTGGATTCGAGAACGTCAACACCGATCGACTGGATCCACGCGAATGTCTCTTTGGTTTATTTTTCTTTGAGTTCAAGACCAGCACTGCAAAACCATATTAATTCGCATTAGAATAGACCTACCTACCAGCTTTTGCAAGACCTACCTAGAATAGCTACAACGACCATTATCAGTAGCACAGAAACCACGCCGCTAGCGACGATCATAATGCGCTCCTGTGTTGTCTGTTCGTCGGCTGAGTACTCATTCTGTGCGTTATTTGTTCCCACTGTCACGTCATCGGTATAGTCTGAGGGTTCATCTGGCGGTCGGGGCACAACGAACGCTGGTTTCAGCTTGCAAGTTCGCTGATCCGGTATATCAGGACAAGCACATACATAGTCATGTCCTCGGAACAAACAGAGATGAGAGCATCCACCATTATTCGATAGACACTGATTCCAATCGAATGGCTGTCGTTTAGCTGAGACAGATCGAATGTCCAGGGCTCCGCTAAGCGAATGCCGGATTTCACCAATGTTTGTGTAGCCACCACGTGGCGTTTTGCGAGCTCGGTACACGGATTTGTTATACCAATCGGTCCAGTATATCGCTGAATCAAACTGAAGAAAGGAGCTGATGAAAAGTTACTTGAAACATAAATAGTGGGGACTTACCAAAGTGCAACCGAATGGATGCGTTGCAAACGGAATAATGGCTGTTCGTTTCTTCCCATAGAAGTCCACCTGTTCGATGCGATCTTGCAAAGCATCGGCCCAATAGAGGCGACGGGTTCTGAAAGAGGGAATAATATATCCAGTGTTCAGTAATACATTGTATATCGTACTCAAAGTCAATAGCCAATCCCGTTGGGAATCCCAGGTCGGCGGTGACGATTGGAGTCCGATTAGTTCCGTCCAGAAGGCACCGTTCAATTCTTGCAGGTGAGCCCCAATCAGCCCAGAATAGAAAGCTGCATATAGAAAGTTTCAAATGAGGGGTCCTTAACAGACCTGCAAAGACAACTTACCCCTTCTTTGGATACACGATCAGAGCCCGTGGATCGTTTAGATCGTCAGACAGAATAGCCTTTCTGGAACTGCCGTCCAAACGAGATACCTCAATGATCTTTCGGTCAGTATCGGACCAGTAAATATTGTCCGCTATCCAGTCGACAGCAATGCCATTTGGAGTTATGAGGTCGGTCTCCACGATGACCTTATTGTCGGTAAAGTTCAGCAGATTAACCCGACGAATAATATCCAAGTTGACATCGGCAAAGAACAGCAATGATTGCTTCTGATGGTAGTCCAGTACCACGCCACCGTGGACGCCCTTGATTGGCAACACAACGTCCATGTAGTCGGGCGTATTCAGCGAAATCATTCCGATACCAGATCTTAGTGCAATCAAAAGATAGTCCTGCGGACGAATTCATTAACAAAAATGCCCTCCACCTCAGCATTCACTTCTACTTACGTCGGGCAAAGTTTGACACTCAGTAATGCTATCCTCCTTCAACTGCAACCCAATTGGGCACTTACAGGCATACCCGGTGGGGTTCCTCAAACACAGGTGTGAACACCCGCCATTGTCTTTGCCGCACACATTCTCCTGAAGCGTTACATTTGTCTGCGGGGTGATACCTCACATTAGACCTCATGTATCTGAGATGACTTCCCTGACACTTACCGTTATAATCTTAATATCCATTAAACCCTCGACATTCACAATGACATCAGACCTTATCGAGATATTCTTTCGTTCGGCCATATGAAGAGCCTTTGACTTCCAATCGGTCCAGTAGATATGTTTATCAGTGACGGCCAGCGCGTACGGATGATGTAGTGATGCCATAATCAATTGTCGTTGATTGCCAGTGTAATCACATGAATCGATCGTCTTTAGCTGAGCATCAACCCAAAAGATGCGTTTCATCTCGAGGTCCACAGACAAACCATTTGGCCAGCCAAGATTGCTGGTGACAATTTTACTTCGTTCATCGCCGTCCATATTGGCTCTTTCGATCTTTCGGAAGTGACCCCAATCAGTCCAGAAAAGCAGACCGGCTTCGTAGTCATGAGTCAAGCCACGTGGTGATTCCAGATCCTGCCAAGCGATCAGGTGGCGGTTTTTACCATCCAAATTCGCCACTTCTACGGTATGACGATCAGCGTCTGTCCAGTATAGCTGGAAGAGAGGATACAGAGAGAGTGAAATAAATTTTTTGCCAGAGTAGATTGTCGGAGGACCACAATGCTAATGTTGTGATCTCACGGATATGTGACGTCACTGTAGTCTAAGCCGATAAACTACTGACGTTATTGCGGATCTACTTTCTCAGCTGCTTGAAAGTGGTAAACAAATTTTACTTCCAGATTGCGCTTCATGGTATGATGCAAGGCCTGAAGGTCACAGACAAAGAAATACTTTCACTCTCACTTTCCAACCACAAAAAAAAAACAAAGCAAAATTCGAAATATCATTCCGAACGACAAAAAAAATTTCTGAATCATTTCAATATCTCAATAAAAAAGTTGCTTTAATAAACATATTCCCGCAGCATTTAGAAAATATTATCAATTGCAAATGGCCGAACAATTAACAGAAGAACAGATAGCCGAATTCAAAGAAGCATTTTCACTCTTCGACAAGGATGGTGATGGCACCATTACGACAAAGGAATTAGGAACTGTGATGCGTTCGTTAGGACAAAATCCAACTGAAGCTGAACTTCAGGACATGATAAATGAAGTCGATTCCGATGGGAGCGGAACAATTGACTTTCCCGAATTCCTAACAATGATGGCACGTAAAATGAAGGATACGGACAATGAAGAAGAAATTCGAGAAGCATTCAGAGTATTTGACAAGGACGGCAATGGTTTTATTTCAGCCGCAGAATTACGTCATGTGATGACAAATCTTGGTGAGAAACTAACCGATGAAGAAGTTGACGAAATGATACGCGAGGCTGATCTCGATGGGGATGGTCAGATTAATTATGAAGAGTTCGTAACTATGATGACATCGAAGTGAAGTTGGGTTAGGTTGCCTTAAGCGTTTCTATAGTTCTTGAAATATTGTAATGATTTCCAGATAAATAAATAAAATAAAACCAATAAAAAACTGTACCTAAAGAAAAAACAAAATAGATGGCGCAACAGGCGGTAGACACCCTAACCCTAGCTTCTTGCAACCATTCGTTTGTGTGAGTTTCTATTTTTGGGACGAATGGAAGAGGCCTACAATTTGGTGCCGAGTCCGAACGTCTGAATTGAGAAGCTTTTTTAGGACAGTCCTACTCTCGGATGTTTGTCAGACGTTCGCGAAAGGTGGCGCGGTGGACAAAACCTTAAGACGTTGTGTTTTTTACCGGGGATCGCACAGAAGTACAGCACACTAACCACTGCGCTACTATAAAGAAAACATAACGTACTGGGATCGAATTATTAGATCCGTTTAAGAACTATTTTAGGGTTCTAAGATTAAGCCATATACAAGGTGGCACAAAAGTCATCATGGGAGGTTCATTAATTTTTGAAAATGCCATTCTACTGCGACTTGTATAAAGTAAACAGATGCAGGATACACGTCAACAGGACATGAATTTCAATTTTTTTGCGTAATAATTTGTCCTGGTGTTGTCGTTGCGTGAATTTCGGCGCATATTGCCCAGAAGTACGACACAAACTGGGCAAACAAGTCGGATCTTGTAAGAAAGAGCTGTGTATATTTACAGAACTTTACATCCGAATCTTATCTATTTAACTTCCTCGAACAGTCCTACCGCACTTAAATTGGCATAAATCTACAAACAGTACTCACATTTCTTCCAACCGAATCAATGATCAGCCCATCAGCGTTGTCCAGACTTTCGCCGATGACCTGCGTCACATGCAATCCATCCGCTGTCGAGCTCATTATAACATTCTCCACAGTGTCGGACCAGTAAATAAGGCCCGTTTGTTGGTCCACATCCAAGGCGACAGCATTCGAAATCGGCGGTAGTGGTAGCACTACATCAATCATATGGTCAAAGTCCAGGGAGATTTGTCGAATGTCCATGCGATGAGCAAAGAGAATGTAGCTCGATGGTCCATTATAGCAGGTCCTCATGTCCTCCTTAAAAAAAATTTTTTTTCATTCAAATTAAAACTGAAAAATAAACTTCAACAACTCTAATACCTACCGACAGCTTAACTCCAATAGGACATGCACATGTGTACGCGGTCGGATTTAGGAGACACAAATGTGAGCAGCCGCCATTGAAACTGCCACAGGTGTTATGCATTCGCCTGCGAGATCGGTGAAACACCCGTAGGTCCATCAGATCACTTGTGTTGGCAATAATTGTCTTGATGTTTTGTCCGGTCAACTTGTCGGCCACTCGAACTGATTTCGTTTCCCAATCGGTCCAGAAGATCTTGTTCTCATTGATGTCAAGGCCGAAGGGATGACCCAAACCGGTGCCTAAAATAAACTGGGTTCATATCGCGCTTGCAAAAGAACAGCAAACTTACCTATTATGATCCTTCGAGCAGTTCCGTCAAAGTTCATACTCTCGATGGTCTTAAAGCCGCCATCCACAAAGTAGATCTTCTGGTGGTCGTAGTCCACTGCCAAGCCATTGGGGTACTTCAGGTTGTTTATGGTAACGACCACTCTGTTCTTGCCATCCATTCCGGCTCTCTCAATCATCGGCTGTTCTCCCCAGTCGGTCCAAAACATCAGACCATCTAAAAGGAGGATTTTTGATCAAAGCTATACATTTCAACAACAAAGCCCGTAAGTACCTATGGGGTTGACCACGATATCCCTCGGCTTGTCCAGTTTCTCCCACAGCAAGATCGACCTCATGTTGCCATTGGTCATCGCGACTTCTATTCGATTGGTAGCCGGATCGGTCCAATAGATTTTATGCGTGATCCAGTCCAAGGCCAGTCCCGCTGGGGAAACCAAATTCGAGTGAATTAGCTTCTGTTGGTAGCTGCCATTGAGATGGGCTTTATTAATGGAAGACCGCTCCACATCCGTCCAGTAGATGAAGTCCGTTTCACTGCACCAATCCAAGGCGACCGTGTGCTTCAAGTTGTCCAGCGGTACAATCATATCAATGTCGCCAGCAGCTGCAGGCTTCGAATTCAACTGACGCAATCGAATGTCTTTCCGCCGGGCAACCAGAATTAGCTTGTCGGGAGTGTTGTTGCAAGTTTTTCTACAAGAAAAAGATGCTACTGCCTCTGAAAACTAGGAAACCTTTATAGAGGTACTTACAGATCTTCTTTGAGGGTAAGTCCGATTGGGCATGCGCACCGTCGAGAGTTCTTATTCGGCAGGCACATATGAGTGCATCCACCTCGAAGTCCACGACGGTCCTTCTGGCAGCGATCCGTGTATTCAGGCTGCCTGGCAGGGTGATAGGCATGCACATCCATGGGGAAGTGGAAGTTTTCGTGTACCGAACGGAAGCCCTTGCCGGAGATCTTATTAGCCGCAGAGACGGTCTTCGTGTTCCAATCGGTCCAGTACATGGTGTCTTCGAAAATTGTCAAAGCGAACGGGTGCGGCAGGTGACTGCTAAGAATCTGCAATGCAAATCGAGTGCATAAGGATAAAAAATCATGCTATAGGGTATTTGGCGAAAGACCCAAACCCACCTTAACCCGGTCAGTGCCATCGAAGTTGGAGCTCTCTATAGCGTGCTGCTTCGCATCGGCCCAGTACAGCTTTCGACTAGGATAATCAATGGCCAAGCCATTCGGCCAGGTTACCCCTTTCGTGATGATGACCTGCCTGTGCGATCCGTCCATGTAAGCGCATTCAATTTTCGGATTGGGACCTGTTGAAGCACAAAGTGCTAAGTTGCTGTCGCATATCTGAATTTATTTCCCAACTTACCCCAGTCTGACCAAAAGACCATAGCCTCGCCGGGATGAACAACAATCGCTCTCGGCTTATCCAAGTCATTGGCCGCAATTACCGCTCGTAGATTTCCCTGAAAGTTCGACACCTCTACCCGTCGCGTTCCCGAATCCGTCCAGAAGAGTAAATCATGAATCCAGTCGACAGCAATACCACCCGGCGAGTCTAAGCCCCACTTGATGACATCGCAAACGCGTGTCCCGTTGACGTAAACCATTTTGATGACATCCGTCGAAACGTCTGACCAGAACATCAAGCCCTTCTTGTAGTGATAGTCGAGAGCTATTGCGTTGTGCAAGCCCTTAACCACAGCCGTGTAGCGATTGTTGCTCAGGGTGACTCGGCGAATGTCCCACCGATTGGCGACGATAAGTTGCATAGCCCCACCCAACGCCTTGCAGGTTCGAAGATCTGGTCGCAGAATGTACCCACTCTCGCAAGAGCATATAAAGCTTCCGTGAGTGTTTTGGCATTTCTGCGAGCAGACTGGGTTGGACAGGAATTGGCATTCATCGATGTCCGTACAGCTGAAAGCATATGAAAAGTTAAAATTGTCTACCTCTAGAGGACAACCTTCATACTTTTTCTTGTTGCCGTGCATTAGGAAGCCCAAGCGACAGGAACACTCGTCCCGACCTCTTGCTGTTGTTATGCAGAGCTGCTCGCACTGGGAATTCTTGTTGCAATCTTTTACCCGTGGACAGTTCATCTCATCTTCGCCCAAAGGGCAGTCGTTTTGACCGTCGCAAACGTGCTTTTGATGAACGCAGATTCTGAAAGCCGAAATACTTAGGACCGAGGGATTGCTTTACGACAAACTTACTTTAGATTCGTGATGTTCTTCTTTGCAGGACACAAGAACTGTCCAGGGTCACACTGCAAATGGCATTCGACTTCGTCCTCGGCAGAGGAACAATCTGGGTAGCCATCACACAGCCATGTTGACTAAGGGAGGAAAACGATTTTAGGTCAAGCATTTAACACTATTAAATGTCTTACCAGTATGCAGCGCCCATTGAGACAGGCGAACTCATCAGGGGCACATGTCGATGGATGACTGCTGTCCATGTTGCCACAGTCTTTCTCATCTTCGCCGCCATCGCAATCCTGTTCCTTGTCACATTTCCAGCGGTTCGGGATGCAGGTTCCGTCAGCGCATCTGAAATTTGGACTGCAGATCACACCCACGTATATGCACCGCTGACCACTTACTTGTACTCATTCAATGTGCAGCTCGATGGCTTCTTTGGACAGTTCTCTTCGTCGCTCCAGTCACCGCAATCATTGTCACCGTCGCATCTGAATCGGCTTAGTACACATTGGCCGCCAGGACCACCGGCTCCACCCAGACCGCCGCGGCACTTGAACTCCCCCTCCGGGCAGCTGTTCATGACGGCCTGACAGTTGCGTTCATCAGACCCATCTGCGCAGTCCTTCTCTCCGTCGCACCTAAATGCCAGCGAGACACAGTAGCCATCGTCACAAGGAAAGTGTTCATTGGAACAGCTGTAAAGGGATCAAGTTAGCTTAAAGTAGTTTTCCCCTCCCACCCAATATACCCAACTTACGTTGTTCTCGAACAATTAGCCTCATCGGAAAAATCCTTACAGTCGTTCTCTCCATCACATACCCAACTCTTCGGAACGCAGAACCCATTCGAGCACTCAAACTGATCGTCGGTGCAGTTGCTACGATTGCCGCAGTGCGTTTCGTCCGAATAATCACCGCAATCGTCGTCGCCGTCGCAGAGCCACTCCTTGTTGATACAGCGATATGTTTTCGGGCACATGGCGTGCTCTCCTGTGGCCTCGCAAGTCATCTGGATCTTGCTGATCATGTCATCGTTGCCATCACAATCCTGCTCGTCGGAGCCATCATCACAGTTTTTCACCTTGTCGCAGCGTTCGTTCTTTGATATGCAAGAGCACGACATCGTACACGTCCATTGGGTGTCCTTGCAGTTGTTTGGACATTCGTGCACCGTTCCATCGTTTGGTGACATTATTCGTGTCTCGTCGCTCACCAGCGGTGCATGCGGCCGGAATATCCTATCCCTAGTGTTTAACATTCCAAGGAATCTTTCCGTACCACGTTGGGCTTCTGTCTTACGATCGCCAAACTCCTTTACTCCATAAAGGTCCGTTCTAATCAACGATTTTCGTGCACCAATGGCTCGGTACCTTGGGTCCGATTTATCTAGACCACCTCCTGGCTGCAGGGGCTCTGTGGTGTATATCTCATGCGCCAAATAATTCGGAATGTCGTGGCCAAAGTAATCATCGTCGGGATGTGGTGGAAAGTCCGACGGATGTGGTTCATATTGATCTAGTAGGTCGTCTTCGTCCTCGTCATGACCGATCTGATGCTGCGGGTGTTGGGTCAAATCTTGTTCTGCATCACGTCTGTCACCTCGTCGCGATTGTCTCGCCTGCTGACTATATCGAAGGGCTCGTAATGGTGACCGATCGTCGCGCACAAAACTCGATCCGAGGAATTGTCTCGCCGAGCCTTGTCGGACGCCGACTTTGTCTGTCGCGTCCGCCTGATCACTGCAAGCGGCTATAATTAAAATAAGAGAACATACATGATTTTTTCATTTATACACTCAAGTATAATCTTCGGAAGGTCCATCTATAGTTTGGGGAGGAGATGCACTATCTAGTCGAAGGAATTTTTGAGTCATGAGCAAAGGTACTAATGCCAACAACCTTTCACTTTGGGATGAGAAACTGGGATTCTCAGGGACAGCCTTAAGGACGAACTTTATCTCCCTTCTCGTTTGGAATACCTCAATCAACAAGATTCTTAAATCACTTCTCAACAAGGGTATTTAGGTAGTCCCATACGCAGGTGCGCAGGTTTCAGGAAAATATCTTCCTACGATTAGAGATGTTATGGTTCGACACCTACAAGTTAACCCCAACAAGAACTATAATCCATTCAGCTATACGCTAAGAACTTGGGAACCAAACGTGGTCTCACTAAGACTAAGACTAAGAGAGAACCAAATCCCACATCATTTGATCAATAGCGCATACCTGACATCTTTAGTCATCTTCACAGATTTCTCATAGACGTGAGTGGACCAGGAGCTGGAGACTTCTTAAAAGAACTAATTATCACACTTTATACCGACTGCTTCTGAGTTTTGGAAAAACTGAATACAATATTAGCGCAAGTTTTAAAACGGTTTTAAGAAAACACAAGAACCTAGAATGAGTCATGTTAAGCTTAAAAGCTGGTACAATATAATAAATAAATGTGAGTTTTATTTTTGAGATTATTGAATGACATCTACATGTATGAGGACCGACGCCGAAAAGATGAATTGAGGAGATTTTGAGATTTTTCATGACAGGTATACTGTTCGAGAGAGGGGGCCCATAGACTCCTCAACTAGTAGTCCAATAGATTAACCACTGCAGCAAGGAGCCACTGTTCTATAATCTTTTGTGTTTTTTGATGCTTAGAGCCTTGCCGGGCCAACGAAAATTTAGCTTTAAAATCGCCCTTACCCAGCGCGGTTATTAAAATTTGAATGATCTACATCCAACTGCTCCTGAAGTAGATTGCATTTCCCCTTCATGGACGTCAGTGTTGGAGCTGGATTTTATTCCGAAAATCTTGGCCTGTCCAGTTCAATCATACTTCCTAACTACAGCAGCGTTTTTAAAGCTAATGTAATGGTAGTGACAACACTTGCTTAGGTAATACCTCATGCAAATATTACTATTTTCATTGACACCCAAGCCAAGTTATCTATGTCGTAGGAATAATGTCGACACTGATAAGTGGCGGACGCGAAAAGCGTGTCTCTAAGTGAAAAATCGAATGAGCTGACATGAAGAGAACAAACCCAGTCCGCCTTTATACTATTACTAGCAATGCCCACGGCTCCGCCCGCCGGTTTCTTTTCTTTTAAATAAAACTAACATTTATTTGAGTTATCATTGTACGTTTGTTTATATATTTTCCTCTTTTTTAAGCTTACAAAATATCGCAATGCCTTTTGTAAACTATACACGTTATTTTTTTAGTGGGCGCAAGAATAAACAACTGCAGCTCACACGCGAACATGCAACATATAGCTGTCCGTGTGAAAAAAATTGCTGTCGGAGTCGAACTCCAGCAATGGCCGAGTAGTTCCGAAGATAGCCCTCATACCGCCGTTTCCCCTTCCCCCATCCTCTCCTTAAGTTATCTATACTGATCCGGAGGATGTAGCCAGTACAATGTTGAACGAATTTTTTAAATCGGCCAAATAGTTCCAGAGTTAGTCCCTACCACCCCTTTATCCCTCCCCATAAATGAAATATTATGTCCATTATGCTGTCACATTATCATATCGTTACAATTTCCATAGCTGCAGATCTCAAATATATCTATACATATAATAAAACTGTAGGACTTTTCTTTGTCAGCTATAAACTCAAAAACTACTGGACAGATTTCGATGAAACTTTTTTTTAAATGTTCCTTAAGACTGTAAGACTGCTATAGGCTATGTCGTTTATAGCCACATCCTTAGGAACAGTTTTTAGCCAAAATGTATTTTCTGAAGTGAAAATATATACATACACATATACCTTGCTACAAATGGATGTTTATAGTTTTGCGATCGTCAAACAAAAACAATACGTCTACTATACATTCGAAAAGGGTTGATTTGTTTTCGCAGTGAGTGCTATGGTCAGTTATACATATATGTAAGTATATAAATTATGATCGAGAGACGTATAATACAAAACAGGTTTCATTTCTGAATGTCATTCGATAAGTGGTATGGTAACAGTGTAGGGTTGGGGTAGGTATAGGTAGTTGTTTGGATTCCATAGGAAGAGGGAAACAAAGGAAAGGAAATACAGCATTACAAACAAGTAGCATGATCAAGGAGAGGGAGGGCGATGAAGAGGGTGCACATTATAATCCAATACATTACATCCATTATCGATATCGCCACGCCAAAATTGGACAAACGGGGGTGACGCCTCCCATACAAAAAACATCTTATATGATTTTCATGATTCTTTTTTTGTTTTTTTCGTATTGCTGTATATTTCAGGTTTAGGCAGAAAGAAAATTCCAGAAAATAGATTTATTCTCATTTTTCGCATTTTACAAAAGAACATTATTATCTAAGACCTAAGCAATACAATTCCTGTGCACGGGCAAAGGTGGGCGGGTACAGCTAGTCTCAAATATATGTATGAATGTATGTACGATTATGCATACCTATTTACGCATCACAAACTAATTATATGTACGCACCGCACATATGTATATAGTTCGTTTTATGAATATACATTCCCTTCATCAAATTCAACTACACCATTCATGAGCATTTACAATGTGCATTCTGAATGCCCGTCGTGCGAGCAATCATTATATTTTTAGAATACAATATAAAACTACTCCTACTAAGCACAACTGCAAACCAGTTTTTTCGCACTTTGCAAATAAGATCTATTTTTAATATATTATATCTCACCCTCTGGATGGACCAGAAAGTTGAATGTTAGCTCTAAATACTCGGTAAAGTATTGCCTAACAATAAAAAGAATATCTTGAGTTGAATTACATAGATTTATGAGTATATAATGGCAAGTTGAGCGTAGTAAGGTCGAAATAGAAAAGTGTTCATCCCCTTTGTTCAACCCTTATTGGACGAATTTTGAAAAACGATGAATGAAGTATGTATAATAATTTTGACTTATCTATCAACCTACAAACTTTCAAGTTCATACGGCTAACGGCTCGTAAGACCCCCCTTACTCCCCTCAACCCCTTTACTCCTCACCAATTCTTACCCACTCTAGAGCCTAATTTGGCCATACATCTTTAAATCAGAAAACAAAATCATGAAAATTGGACGAATGGTTCTCGAGTTATGGAGGGACTACATTGAATTTTTTAAAGTTGTATTGATGTCAATGGCTATCAAGTATATTCTACGCGTTACTCAACTGTAGATATTTGGTCAAATGTACAAGGGTATCAATGTATGTATCAACTTTAATGTCGAAACTGCAGTTGGTCAACCCTAACAAATGATTTCTTTTCAAACAGTTTGCTATCAGCTAGACATACGAGGCTATTCGGCGATTTAAACTATCAACTTGATCAACTGCGAACATTTATTCAACCCAAACATGCTAAATTTTTAGTCGAATTACCTTACTCGTCATGAGCAATGTGAATCTGTGTAGTAGTATGTAGTATATAAGATGTTTTAAATTTGTTTCAAAAATCTGGGTGTAGAATGAACAGTTGGTTTAAACATTTGAGCATATTTTTTTTAAATATACTTCTTCCGAGAAAGGCGAACCTATAACGCTTCAACAGCGCCCCGAGATGCTAACAGATGTATGTTAGTTCTGCACTTAAATTGCTGTAAATTGTAGTCTTCTGGAAATATATCCCTGTCCTATAAAAGAAGGAGTTTTGAAAAATTGATAACCTCGCGGACATCTTTATCCTCTTTCTTTATCCTCTTCGTTGTAGAAGATGAATAGTTTTGCCTTCTTTGTCTTCAATGGAACAATACGGCTAATACACGTCTACTAGTTTACATGAATTTTGATTTACAGGCAGTTATTCGACTCAAATCTTTTTTCTAAAACCCACCCACACCCAGAGAAGATAAACTACATCAATATAATGACCCATATAGCAGCTTCATAAATACATTTCCGACTTCGAAAACTACACGCCTCGACGATATCCGTGACCAATTTGCAGTCCAAAAATAGTAAGAATGTGAAAAGAACCCACTTTATCGAGTCTATTTGAGAAGTCTTGTTCTAAATGTAAGAAGTCCCTTTTTTAAAAAATTACCCTAACTAAAACAAAATGCTAAAAACCAAAAAATCTCCACCAAGCTCCTTGAATAAGATGAACTTTGCAATAAACACCTTTCTTAACCTGACATAAAAACCGAAAATCTTCTCCTTAATTACCACACCCAACATCTTTCTCCTTAAGCCTTTGCCATATAATATCTCTGTCTCTGAATGAAATCCAAAACGTAAAATGTATTCGTGCTCAGTTTAGGAAAACCAAAAGAAAATCTTAATGGCCGACATCAAACGTGGGCATGGTACCAACAAAATATCTCTTATTCCATGTACATACAAGAGTAAATCGAATCATGCAAGAAGCAAAAACAAAACAACTTTATTAGCAAACAGATCCTTCACTCAGTGCGGAGAGGAGACACGACACGACAACTTTGGCTGTTAAAATACATTTCTGCGAAACGCGATGGGCGATGATATTTTCCTTACAACTTTCCACGACACACACGGGCAGAAAACTTAGAAAATGTCCTCGTGGGGTAGGGCAAGATGTGATGACATCCTTGCTCTCGCCGCTCTTTCGGTATGTATCTCGTAGTTGAAATTGTCGATATATAGGTATGAGGCTTTTGGGAAAATGTTGAGCATGTCATGTTCATGTTAGTTCATGTACCGCCTTCCTTAATACGCTCAATGTCAATTTCTATTTCGTCTCTCATGTCCTTAACAAAAAAGAAAACAGCAACAATTCTGTGTATCCACCTTATCTGGCCAGAGACACATTTGATGAATGAACAAGAGCTTTCTGCAAAGGCATGCGCACAGACTGCAAAAATCGAAAATCGTCCACGCACCTACGATGAATTATCACATCCTAGTCCTAGCATCGCAGGGAGACGAGGCCACAAAAGTATGCTGTACACACGTATTCATATGCTGCTGCTGCTACTCCGCCATTAATTTCACTTTTTATCTGTATCTTTTGAAGTTGGCATTGTTGTTGTTATTGTTGTTGCTGCTAATTTCAGAGTGAAAGTCTCCAAAGAAAGCTCCCCGAAGGTACGAGTATAGGTATACAACTCTATCCTGAGATGGGGTCTATCGGTCGGGACTGATGTAAATTATTTTCTGTTTATTCCATATTATACAGATGTGGGACTATTGTTGTTGTTGTCATTTAGATTGAAAGGAACAAACATTCTCCACCCAAGTATATTTTTTTTTTGCTGCTTTCTTTATCCTCTTCGTTGTAGAAGATGAAAAGTTTTGCCTTCTTTGTCTTCAATGGAACAATACGAGATTATTCTCAATATATCCTTTCGAATTGAATTTCTTAAATCGATTAATTGGCATTGTAGTCTATAATCCCTGTAGGTGGCCCCGAATAGGAATATGACAAACAGGATTCTGAGAATTTAGGCCAACAGAGAGGAACTACGCAGTTACGAGTAGGCGAGTAGGAGTCCCCAGTCTGACACAAAGAAGTGTGAACATAAAAATAGATAGCTAAATGCGTAATGCTACTACCTGGAATTGGAAGTGGCAGATTAAATGCAAGTTTATTCTTGGGATTGGTATGGATATTCTTGGTTGGGCGAAAACCTACAAATACTCCTACCTAAGTTTGACTTATGTACACCCACTTGAGATTAGCCCAAGATAGAGTTTCTTGATGAACGACTAATCAATGAATAAAAGCCATGGAATCTGTAATTCTGTGTAATGGAGAGGCGGGTGAGCTTGCAGGAAATAGATCATAATTGCAAACATCTTTGGTCCTAAAGCCGGTATGGACTCTGCTGAGAAGGCTTTCATGTTGAATCCCTGAGTAAAACAAACTTACGCTGGACAAAATAAAAAAACTGAAAAACTCGCACAAACGAATGGGTAATGAACTTAATTATCTGGAGAACGTGGATCTTCAAGAACTTCTGAGATTCATAATCAAATCTGGGTGATTGAAATAGATCAATGGAATTCATCTTTTCAGAAACTCTTGGGATGAACTCCAGGCTCCGATGATATTTACATCATCTTTAGAGCAAGGCGAGCTATTAACCTCGGAAGTACGAGAAAATCCAAGTATGTATATAGTGTTAACAAGAAGAACGTCATAATCCATAGCTATAAGCTCTGATAATAACATCTCGACAGAAATTTAACGAAGCCCTTTCCAATCGCTGTGTCTTTGGGCTGAAAAAGCAAGCCATATCCTATTTATGGCGTTGGAGCTTGAACTCTAAAAAAGTCGAGGAAGAAGTCTTCGGTTGCTTCGAGAGAAAGATTCTTCGTAAAATGTTCGTCTTCGTTTGGGTCGAGTTTGTTATTGTCTTACAGTCAGCTGGGCGATAGAAGGTAGTACGATATGGACCACATTTGGATAGGTGAAAGACGCTTTTCCAGTGTATTGTACTTTAAAACTTTAGGTGACGAAAATATAAACTCGGACCGTTAACAAGCTCCTACGAAGTAGGATGTCATGAGAAGAACCATCAGAGAGAAATTGAAATGACAAGAGCTTATTATCGCAATTGACTACAAGAGCCTTTGCTAAACGAGTACATCTAGAGTTCAGAGACATTTTCCAACATCTATAGCAATACAGCAAATGCAACATTAAAAAATATACCACGACTGATTTGACATTTAAATTATCAACAGCTAAAATCAACCCAAAGCTGACTCTCAACTCTACGATCAGTAAAAGAAGAATGGACAAAAACACATTTTTCAAGGAATACTACAATGAGAACTTAAAAATAATCAACAAAACACAGCCTTATTGTAAGGGAAAGAGTTCCCGACAGACTGTTGTTAATCGGTGATGAATCAAACCATAATATCATCAAAACTCGTCCAAATTAATTGACGTTTCTTCAATTTAGTGAGCTGTGGCTTGCAAAATAGGATTTAGCTTTTTCTAGCAGCTTTGCCAGTTTTGATGCGATATCATCCTAACATCCGATCATTGACACTTCTCTGGAAATTGGTAGGCATAGAATTAAGTAATATGCAAGTTTCATAGCGGGCCTGAAGCCGAGTCCTGTGATGACCCATCACTTCCGTCGTATGCCTATCAGCTTCATTGATGAGAACTCTATGAACAGAGATGCTCATCATCACTTTACAGTAAGCTTTAGCACAGACGTCAGTATTAAGTTGTTCCCAACCAATCTGCTTTAGTCTAGATAAGGCATATCTAGTCAAAAACCTCATAACCTTGTCAAATCTCCAAGAACTATTTCTCTCAGCTGCTTAGGATGTAGACAGGCAAGCCTGGATCTACTGTAGATGATATGATGAATCTCCCTCCTCGCTGTCAAACTATTCACAAGCAGAGTATCAAACCATTAAAACTCTAAATTTGGGCGCAAAGCTAAATATTTTAAAATTTATTGGGGTTTCAAGTCACATTAAGGAACAAATTCGACGATAAACTTGCAAGGGAGGTCTAACGAAGTTTTTCCGTGCATGCTATGCGTTGACGACACATTTTATTTCGAATCCAGAAGTCTCTCGCACAAACCTACCAAATGTAGACAAGCAAAGCTCAGATGTCAGTAAGAAATCTGCAACTTTTAAGATTTTAAATGACTGACTAATGACTGACGGAAGACTTCTGTCAAACACTTAAAAGTGCTATTTTTTGTTTGCTTTTGTGTAGCTCTAAACCAATCGTTATGTAATGTAATTGGGCAAAGAGATAATCTGGGACCTGAGGGAGGAGAGGATATAGGTGATTTGCAAAATGTTAGCGAAAAATAAATCAAATTTATTTTAAACTAGAGACCATGACATTTATGGAAGCTTTATCTCTGAAATTTGGTAAATTTACATACATGCCCGTAGGAATCATTTTAAAAAATGTGAGGCAGGGGGGTTAGACAAAGGACAAAAGGGTGTGACACCACCCAAACTAGAAATAAAAAAAAAACACTGCAAACGAACCGAATTCAAAGAGTTGTTTTTGGTATCGGTTACAAGATTGAACAAGGCTTAAAGCGCAGCCTGACTGCCATTATAAAAATAAATTAATAAATAGGAGGCGCAACAGGCGGGTAGACAGCCTGCGCCTAGCTTCTCGCAACCATTCGATTTGTGTGCGTTTCTATTTTTGGGACGAATGGAACGGCTGAATTGAGAAGCTTTTTCAGGACAGTCATACTCTTGTTTGTCAGACGTTCGCGAGAGGTGGCGCAGTAGAAAAAACTTTAAGATGTAATTTGTGTTTTTCCGGGAATCGAACCTGGGATTCCTCGGACAGTAGTCCAGCACACTAGCCACTGCGCTACTGCACCCACTGACTGACTGTCACTATAGACAACAAAATATTCGGCAACCCATTAGGATAGCATAGATCTCCGCTTGAAAAATAGAAGCATGCTTGCTGAATGAGTAACGAAGTGTAGTATTATCGGTTTGCACGAAGACACCAGCACCGAACCCTTTGACCAGCTTTGGGGATTCGACTATATACCAATTCAGGCTCACACTCTGGCTGAAGTTAGCCCTTAACGCAAGAAAAGTCGACTCTAAATTTTCACAGCAGCCGCTGTCATTGGTGTCATTACATCAGGCGTCATATCTATGGAACCAGGGTCGTAAGAGAGGTGTTGCGCAAGGTCATCAAAACTCTATTGCTGATTTTACCAAAAGCCACTCCGGCCTCAACTTATGCAAACGCTTATTTTCGACACTTATGGGAGTTAAGTTGTGGAACATTGATGTGCATTGTTCTGATGGACAAGTGCATGCCTATTTAAGCAATGCAATTCCTGAGCTCGGGCAAAGCCGGGCGGGTATCGAAATTATTCGAGTTCGATAAAAAACTTATCTGAGTGTCGCAATTTGGCACATTTAGGAACCATATTTTTTCTACTTAAGCCATTATCCACCAGTTTTTTATGAGTACCCTAAAAAGTTTACTCCTAACTAATTTCCGTACTATACGGTTTTCAATACTTTATTTTCGTTGGAACAATTTGTTTTTAACTTTCTTAAACTTGCATGCAAGAACCTTTTAGTCGGTTTCAATTAACCCAAGGGAAGTGACTTTTATTCCTTTGCTGCGAATTGAGACTAAGACTTCAATTCTGAGAGCAACAAATTCATCAGAAATCCCTCAGCCTCAACTCGAATTACAACTACAATTTCTTTGAATAAGCTTTGTCGATGTTTCTCAGTTTTGATATTTTCATTCGAATTTAGTGTTCCAAGAAAACCTAGACTACTTTGCAAAGGTCAGGTGCACTATATAACTTATACTGAAATACAGCTTAACTTCAAGAGCTGATTTTATAGTCTGTAATATTCCTTACATTTTACATCAAGTTGGAAAGTGCCAAAGTGCTCTTCACACAACACTCCTTCGTGTTATATAATCGTCATTAGGTAGCGTTAAAATATACAACTTATAGATAAGCACACAATCACTGCGTTTACTAACTTGCTCATTGTACTCTTCTGTTGTCCTTCTAGAGCAAAACAAGAAATGCAAGAGAAGAGTTAATTATTCTCAAGTAAGGTTTCGCGTGAAGAGCTTCACTTGAAAGTTTCTTATTTTTCTGGCCCGACTATATGAAACATTATAGTTTCGTATCGTAAATAAAAAAAAAAAAAAACACACAAAAAGAAACAGGGAATGGAATGCAATAAAGTAGAACCTCGACCCACATTGGCGGCAAAAAACAAAGACGAAAAACCTTCTTCTTTGGGGGGTCTTCTTTGGATGCGTTTTCGAATGCCCTAAAGCAGTTTCCATTAAAAATGAACCCCTCTGTTGTATGTTAAAAATTTGTCTATACTTTGGTTGTGCACTGTGACTAAGAGGATTGTTATTTGCTACACTGCAGTATGAATGCTGTGACTTAAAATAGAAAGATAGTGCCGCAAGGAGCCAAATCTCAAATATCTGTTGAAAATAGTTTGACAAAGTCACTTTGGTATTCCGAATTTGAATGCTTTCTCAAGTATGCGATTTCTTTTGTAATTCAAAGGTGATTATGCCTTCAGGTGGTAATGTCCTTAAAGACAATTTCAAACTTGGGTTTTTCAAACAGCCACACCTATCTACCAACCTACCTAAACTAAACCTAAGCTCCTCATTTAATTAAAATGCTTGGCAAAAGAAAAATGTCCGTAAGAACGCCAAAAATTTGTTTTGAGAGACATCAAGAAGCCGCTGGGATTGTTATAGAATTTCGAGAGCATGCGACAGTGCACATCCTGGAGAGCCATGCCATGTACAATAGTATTCGTATAAAACCCAATCCGAAATGGAAGCCCTGGCCGAAAATTTAGGAAAACCCAACGCAGCTTCAGGTACAAAGTAATCATCCTGTTAATCTTGTTTAGCAACCTTATCGAAGATCTCATTTCCAGCAATCCCAGTTACGTAGATCCCTCACAGGAGTTAAGTAGTTCACCCTTTCAACCGAACTCAAAGAGTTATTCCATTCTCCAACTATTTTGGGTTAGAGTGTTGAGCAAGGCGCAACATATTCGGCATACGATTGAAAAACAGAGGCATGGATGCCTAAAGAGTAATAAAAGCTAGTATTATCGGCATGCACAAAGATACCAGCACTGAACCCTTTGACCAGTTTTGGAGGTTGAACTATATAGCAACTTAGGCCCAGACTCTGGCTGAAGGCAGTACCTAATGCAATGAAAGTCGACCCTTAATTTCCACAGCAGTCGCTGTCATTGGTGTCATTGCAACAGGCGTCATATCTATGGAACCAGGGTTTTAGGAGAGGAGTTGCGTAAAATCATTAAAACTCTAGTGCGGATTGTACCAAAAGCCACCTCAGCATCAACTAGAAAAATGTGGCTTCTATGCAACAAACAAAGAGTTGATAGAACCCTACAAATCATTGAATTTCTCTTTGCTATTATCACCGGTCATTAAATGTTTAGCTGGTTTACCAAAAATATGAGAAATCAACTCAAATAGTCATGTCTCGTCAGCCTTTTTCGCTAACCTACACGACTTAACCTATAGCTATTCAAAAACTTAGAGCGATTAAGTATTATAACTCGGAAAAGTTTTTGGTTTTAACCCAGATGAACTATGCAAAAGAGACCTTAGCTTAACCACCTTATTGACTAGGTGACCAATATATCGTGTGCTTTTAATGAGCTCAAAAATCCATGTGCTTATATATTTTCTACACATTTTTTAGCTTTAAAATTTTAAATTTTAGGTGGGGCAAAAAGCTCTAATCAAAGGGCACGGTAGTGCCCCAGACAAGTTCTCTAGTAAAGGCACTTCCCCTTATTACAGGAACAAACTCAGGATGTTTTCGACCTCCCTCTAACTTCGGAACCGATTGTGCCAAAAACTTCAAACTTGAAACATTTATCAAACTCATTAAATAGGTCCATATCACTAAATTTCACCTCTTTAGCATTAGTGGTTCTTAAAATACAGGACTTCAAAAATCCCAAAAACCGTAACTGACTCACTCACTCACTTAGATGATGATCATCAAAATTATGAAGCACTTCCGGCCATCCTAGAATTGTGAAATTTGACAAAATGCTAGATCCTGTGGTGCATACACTGGGAAAAGTCCAAAACTTAAGATTTTCCATTCAGGGGGCGTGGTATACGCCCACTTTTGAAAATTGGTTATTATCTATTTGGACCACTTCTCATTGCCGTAGAATTATGAAATTTAGTAGAGCGGTAGAACTTGCAGTGTACAGAAAGAAAAAAATGTAGGCACTTATATTCTGCCTTCAGGGATCGGATATTATTTATTTGGGCCACTTCCGATTGCCGTAGAATCTTGAAATTTATTACAGCGGTAAGACTTGCAGTACGCAGAAAGATAAAAATCGAAAATTTTATATTCTCCCTTCAGGAGGCGTGGTATCCTCCCACTTTTAGAAATCGGTTATTATTTATTTGGGCCACTTTCGATTGCCGTAGAATGTTGAAATTTGGTATAGCGGTCGGACTTGCAGTGTACAGAAAGACAAAAACGAAAATTGTATATTCTCACTCCAGGAGGCGTGGTATCCGCCCACTATTGAAAATCGGATATTACTTATTTGGGCCACTTCCAATTGCCGTAGAATGTTGAAATTCGGTACAGCTGTAAAACCTGCATTAGAAATTTCAAAAATTAAAAATTGTCCATTTAAGGGGCGTGAAATCTACCCACTTAAAATATTAATAGAAGTCAATCTACCTGCTGAATATAATTTTAACAAATAGTTTATAAGAAAGAAAGCCGAAGTGATGGTAGTCAGTGTCTATATTGACATATTAAAAAGCGAAGACGTTTCAACGTTGTTTGTGAAATCTAATACAAAAAAAAAAACTTTGCAAAAAGTAGTGAAATCACACAAAAAATATAAATGTAAAAAAAAAGATCCAAGTTCTCTTATATAGAACAGCAAAAATTAGATGCGTAACTAGTCAGCCACGAAAAGTAATGAGATCTAAATGTACGCCAAGTTCTTAGTTAAAGAAGGTTAAATGTTTAAAAAAATTGGTAGGTTTACTTGGCAAGTTTTTCGTTTATAACTTCATTATATTATACAATATATTAGAATTTGAAAACTTGACAAGTTAACCTACCAATTTTTGTTTAAACATTTAACCTTCTTAAACTGTTCCCTTGTGGAACACCAGAGGGAGGCCAAGAAAAAGGGCGATAGGATGGACCTGAAGTGAACACAAAAGAAACAGTTTTCCAGATAAAAAAAGAATTCCAAATTCAGCAATACAGGATTCTATGACGAGGGCAAACAATTAAAGGATTAATATAAGGGATATCTTATGAAAAGCCTTATTTAAATCAGTTGGAATGACATCAACATCTACAGAGGGAACGAATTCGACGAGGTCAGTGGTAGTTGATCTAACTTTTAGAAAGGCGTTACATTTTACATTTTTATACCCGGTACCACACTGTAGTGAGGGTATATTCACTTTGACATTCCATGTGTAACGCACATAATTAGGCGTTGTAGGTATGATAAACGATATTATATTATCAATCAGCATCACTTTTTTAGCCGATCTAGCGATGTCCGTCTGTCTGTCCGCACGATTACCGCCGTAATTTAAGAGCTATCGACTTGAAATTTGGTACGTAAGCTTTTATCGACCAAACTAAGGCTAAGTTCGAAGATGAGCAAGATCGGATGAAAACTACTACAAAACTACTACTACCTCCCATACAAAATTATCGGATTTATATAACACTAGCTGTACCCGTCCAGTTTTGCCCGTGCACAGGAATTGTATAGCTTAGGTCTTAGATAATAATGTTCTTTCGTAAAATGCGAAAAATGAGAATAAATCAAATTTCTGGAATTTTCTTTCTAAACCTGAAATATACAGCAATACGAAAAAAAAAGAATCATGAAAATCATAGAAGATGTTTTTTTTATGGGAGGCGTCACCCCCGTGTGTCCAATTTTGGCGTGGCGATATCGATAATGGATGTAATGTATTGAATTTATAATGTGCACCCCTTCTTGATCAAGCTACTTGTTTCTGTTTGTAATGCTGTATTTCCTGATTTCCTTTCCTTTGTTTCCCTCTTTCTATGAAATCCGAACAACTACCTACCCCAACCGTACAATGTTACCATAAAACCATACACCATATCGAATGAAATTCTAATGTGAAACCTGTTTTGTATTATACGTCTCTTCTCTTATGAAAATTATTAATATACCTACCCCATGCCATACTGACATACGATCATTATATACATACCTACATATACAACTGACTTCCTGGAAGCCGATTGCAGCGCCACCTATCAGGTCCAATTGTGACTCTAAACCATCCAGGAACCCACTCAAACAGACACAGGGATCCCCTCAAACGCACATACCAAATTTCAGCAAAATCGGTCCATGAGTTTAGAAGAAAATAAATAAAATTCCTGGAACCCGATTGCAGCGCCACCTACCGGGTCCTTAACCACCCAGGGATCCCCTCAAACGCACACACACCAAATTTCAGCAAAATTGGTCCATGAGTTTAGAAGGAATTAAATAAAATTCCTGGAACCCGACTGCAGCGCCACCTACCGGGTACTTAACCATCTAGGGATGGACTTACACCTCGCTAAAGAAGTTTCACTTCAAAAATTGGCGTGTGCAGGTCCGTACGCGTGAAAGAAGTGAAATTTCTTAAAAAGTTTAGGATCGTCATATACCTACGCAATGCAATCAATGGAGAATGAAAGACAACAAATATTTATAATGTGCACCCTCTGCATCGCCCTCCCTCTCCTTGAACTGCATCTCTTTTCCTTTGTTTCGCTCTTGCTATGAAATCCAAACAAACTACCCCAACCCAACCCTACCGGCTACCCTGTTACCTGATTTTTACGTCTCTTCTCTTATGAAGATTATTAATATACCCCATGCTATACTGCAGCATATATATATTATATATATATGTAACATACAGCTGCTGACCATAGCACTCACTGAGAAAGCAAATCAACCCTTTTCGAATGAGGTACTGACACACCACGTATGACGGTGTGGTTTTGTTTTTGTTTACAGAATTTCGACTGAGCGAAGGGGAAATAATTTATTTAGCAAATACTTTTTTCAAATAATTATTCTTCTTAACACATCTATGAGTGATAACTGATAAGCTTCAATTTGGTAAAAAGAAAAATAGATTTGGTATACTTTAAATAGGGTAAATGACTATCACAAGAAATTGGGTCGGCTTTTAATATTATAATAGATGTATATATTTCCACTTCAAAAAATACATACGTCATATCAGAATGAAATTCCTACTACGTTGCGTGGCGATATGCGGTAATGTGCACCCTCTGCATCGCCCTCCATCTCCATGATCATGCTACTTGTTTATAATACTGCATTTCCTTTCCTTTCCTTTATTTCCCTCTTGCTATGGAATCAAAACAACTACCCCAACCCTACCCTGTTACGTCATATCAGAATGAAATTCTTACGTGGCGATATCGATAATGGATGTAATGTATTGGATATAATGTGCACACTCTGCATCGCCCTCCCCCTCATGATCTTGCAACTTGTTTATATGTATATTGCATTTCCTTTCCTTTCCTTTGTTTCCCTCTTCCCTTGGAATCCAAACAACTACCTACCCCAACCGTACACTGTTACCATACCACATATCGAATGAAATTCTGAAATGAAACCTGCTTCGTATTACACGTCTCTACTCTTATGAAGATTATTAATATACCCCATGCCATACTGCAGCACGCACGACGCACCCCATCCCCATTCTGCATGCAGCGGACATACGATCATAATATACATACCTACATATATACAACTGACCATAGCACTCACTGCGAAAACAAATCAACCCTTTTCGAATGTGTAGTATACGTATTGTTTTTGTTTGACCATCGCAAACGTATAAACATCCATTTGTGGCAAGGTATATGTGTATGTATATATTTTCACTTCAGAAAATACATTTTGGCTAAAAACTGTTCCTAAGGACGTGGCTATAAACGACATAGCCTATAGCAGTCTCACAGTCTTAAGGAACATTTAAAAAAAGTTTCATCGAAATCTGTCCAGTAGTTTTCGAGTTTTTAGCTGACAAAGAAAATGCCTACAGTTTTATTATATGTATAGATTTTGATGTTAAAAATTCAATTTAAACAGCTACAGTAAAGATAGGAAGTTTAAACTTTGCGCATATTGTTTTAATAATATTTAAAATTTTTTGACAAAAAATTAACTTGGTCGAATAAAAACTACCCATACCTCCCATACAAATATAAAATTTTTTAATACTAAAATATGTTTTAATACTAAAATATTTTTTACAATAATATAGTACCGGGTATTTGAGCTTCGGCATAGTCGAAGATAATTGTCTTACAGGTTTTTTGGTGTGTTTGCATTATGAAAGAGACTTCCATATCTGGACAAATTTGGCTTTAGAAAGCGACTAGCAACAGTCGAAAGGGGTTGGTAAGATTTAGAGAACTCTTTTTAAGAAATATCGCAGGAAGGACTTTGTGCCAGGTGCATCATAAAGTTTTTTTTTAAACTTATTTGCATTTACATTGAAAGGTTTTCAGAAAAATAGAGAGAGTGAGAGAGAGGTCAATGGAAAATTTAAGCAGGTATTTGAAATATAGCAGGGGATCCGGTATGTAACAAGTAAGAAAGATTTATTTTAAAAAGTGTCAAAAATGTTGGCAATGGTTTGTGGATTACTTGAAGATATATATTTTCGTAAGAGAGGGATGGATGGTAACTGTCGAATTCTCTTTATAATTGACGAATCTGACAAAAGATTTGGAGTGATTCATAAGGTTGGCTTACGAATTATGGAATTGTCCGTGCTAGAATGAGTTATAAAACTGGTTAAATTGAAGGTATGAGGCGAATTACTTGGAAAATAATTAATTCGAAGGAAATCTACCCATAATTTGTTTCTCTTATTCAGTGTTGTTCCTCTACATGTCGACTTTAATTGTCGACTTTTCAACGTAGACAATATTGTCAACAATGTCGACAACGTCGAAAATGTCAACAATATGTCGACAATGTCAATCAATACCTTTCAGATCTGTCAATCTGTCATTCATCTGTAAACTTCAATCGAGAAAGTACACTTTTAAGAATTAATTAAGAATTTCTTTTCTTAAAAATTAAAATCCTGTGTATCATAAATATAAAACTTTAAATATCTTTGGTCGACCAAAAAAACAAGGCTTTTGAGGAGCTAGGTTTTGTTTTTGTGAAAACAAACAACAAATACTCAGCACAGTTTGCAGGAAAAATCTTCAAAATACTGATGAAACCCGTCTTCGCAGACACAGCTAAATAATAGTGTATTTTAATTTCCATTGATTTACCAAAAAATTAATTACCAACACAAACCTTTCTTTTAGATGGCTGTTTCTGTTACAAATATGGTGAAGGTGACAATCAGAACGCAATGGTTATCAATACTCTTGTGAGTATTTTCTGGTTCTCACTTCCATTCGATTGTAAGAGTTTTTATTTTTGGGACGAATTTTATGCCGAGTCCGAACGGACTCTCGAATGTTTCTCAGTCGTTCGCGAGAGGTGGCGTGGTGGAAAAAACCTTAAGATGCAATTTGTATATTTTCGGGGATCGAACCTGTGGGACCCCTCGCACAGTAGTTCAGCACACTAATCATTGAACCACTGCTGGGCGCTAGATAATAACGCCCAAGGAAATAGCGCCCAAATCGATTTGGAAATAACGCCCTAAAAATGCATAGCGCCCAAAAATAAACAAGATGGAAATAAAGCGCAAAAATAATTTGCAGTTTTATATGTATGGGGGGGGGGGGGCAGCAACCCCCCTGCTTGGGGTTACTGTCAGATTTGGAGTATGTGCAAAATTGGATATATTGAAGGTTTTTTTTTACAATACAAA